>JARFXV010000811.1:965000-1262500 GCA_031761425.1 Cosmopolites sordidus | reverse complement strand
GTACCAAAAGAAAGTTCCTTTTTGATAAAGTGATATAAATAATAAGAGAGACGTCCATAAAAAAACTGTTATTAATTATTGAAATACACATTTTGGGAAATTACTTTTTAAAAATAATGTCATCCAAATGTAAACCTTCACGCTCAAGGCGAACGAACAGCCAAATTTCCTTAGGATGGCTCGGCACATAATCTCTGGAATGGTCGCCATTTTGTGTCGGATATTTTCTTTTAACTGCACCAAAGAATCCGGTTTATTGACGTTAGCTTCCGATTTCAGATAGCCTCACAAGAAAAAGCCAATAGGTGTGACCAGGAAGTGTGACGTTACTCCGTCCTACTAAAACCATGTTGTTTGATTTTAACCAGCAAAGTATTGCAGTTCAGGTACCAAAAATTGTCCAACATTTTCACGCTCTGATGGTGCTGACAGACGGTCTGATTGATAGTGACTGCGCGCCTCCTGCCCTATTCAAAAAAGTATAGGGCCGATTATATCTCTCGCTAACATTGCAGCCCATATACTGATACATAATGCTTATGTTTAACGATGTGTGTTCACCGTGACTTGTGTTCCATAATGACTGCAGAACGTTCTTTACGCTACAGTCATTGTTTCTGTCAAATTCTCGCACACGCCATGCACGGTCTGCTCCCGCAAAAGGTTCCATACCGACTAAATTCCTAAACGCGGAGCTATCGATTGACATGAGCCCTGCGCCCCTTATAGTTATTGCGTTTGCGCAGTGAGTCAATGAAATTGAAACTTTCTTATGAAACACCTCATATTTGACAAATGTTTGGCAAATTCGTTAACTTTTTCTTTGTAACTTCTAAACCACATATTTTCTTCATTTCTGAGTAGAGGGATTAATCGTAAAGGCCTCTACTTATTTTTAATGGCTTTCCAGAAAGAGTATTCCGTCACTTTTGATGCGCATACTCTCCAAGTTGTTTTGAAGATTTTATTTGTAAATTGCGTGAAGTACAAGGCATTCTGACTGATGTTTTTTTGTTAAATAGTTATTATAGTTTCGCTCATGAATAGAACATAAACATAATCAAACTAAATAATCTAAAACGGAAAGTTTAGAAATTAGGTACCACGAATCAATAAGATTACTTCTGATTAAAAGACCAAACAACATAAAGCCTGTAAAAAATACTGAACTACAACCATGAATGCTTCCAATATTCGAATGAAAACTAAAAGGGAAAAAACAAGAATAACTTCTCGCTAGTCTTCAGTAGGCGCGATTTTAATTCCCGCATAAAACTTTATTTTGTAAACTCGATATTAGTGGACGTGAGTTTCATTTCAGAGGAAATCGTCAATAATCCCATCGTTTTGGTCTCATACAAATGATAACGTGCCAATAGTTGTGCGAATCCTTTGAACATGTCGGGAATTTGTGATCGGAAGTATCGTGCCGATCGAAATCAAAGAGATCCGTATCGACACGAGAGGTTCAGACAAATAACACGTCCAGGTGAGAAAAGCCGCAATAGTGGGGGCAGCAGGGGGTTGACTGTAGGTTAGTGTTGGTTAATTGGCAATTCGAAAATTAGAGAAATTTAATTGAGCTGCTAGGCGCTTTGTAATATATAGCAGGTCTATTTATTATGCCCCTATTAAGAACTATTAATTCTGACTGAGATGTTGGAAGAGTATAAAAAAACTATTTTTAAATGTAATCACTTTCTTTTTCGGTTTACTTTTTCCATTAATATTACTATTTGCTTTTTGTAATTAAGTTGTCATGGAACATACGTTTATTAAAATATGTATGCCAAGTTAACATATATATTCGTTTGGTTTTTAGAGCACTTTACATAATTATCTTATTAGCTTCTTTAACATCTTAACAGTTACATGCCTTACGGTATAGTGATGAATTCCCGTCCCACTATATTGCTATATTCTGATCTGCTATATTTGACAAACAAAATAAAATTTAATTATTAATAAAGAGTTTTCCAATAAAAGGGTCAGAACTTTGAACCGCATTAGCGACAACATTGTTTTAAATGTGAATGTCACTTATATACTGGTGTTTTGAGTATATTGTGTCAATTCACCATGGAAAGATACTCGATTCAACGGCGCTTAGAAATTATTCGTTTCTACCACCAAAATGCGTGTTCTGTTTGCTAGACCTGCCGAGAATATGTTACATGAAATTTATAGTCAAGATAATCGACTAACCAAAAGTGGAGCATCACTCCTCAATCCTCAAATGACTCAGGAGTTACGTCTTCAACTTAAGAAAGTCACTAGTTGGGGCGGTTATTTCGCGAAATAGTAATGTGGCTTTTTAATAGTAATTTTGGGTTTTTCGCCACGATCTAAAACTCAAAAAATACTTACATTGACAATTGCAATTGTACAAGTATCATTGACATATACAAAAAATATATTTACTTCCTATCTTTGCATTATATATAGAAATTAATATACTTTATTTTTTAGATTCGTTTTGAAAACGGAAGGCGAAAACCTCCCGAAACGTTAACGTTGAAAAGTTTGTATTTATTTTAGGACATTTTTATATTTTTTTAAATTTTGTTCGTTAGGGAAATTTATTTCAGAAAAGAATCATTGAGAAATTTGTCTCCGTTTGGTTTTTCGTTTTTTACCCTGTGATTCTTTATTTACATAAGAATAGATATTTTTGATATTTTTTTGAGTTTTAGATCATGGCGAAAACCCCAAAAAAAAGAAAAAATATATGAACACGCCACAATCATTCAGACATTACTTATGTTAAATCTTTGTTTAACATAAACCCTGAAGAAATGTTGATGTTAAGTGAAACATTCAGGACACCACTAAATATATACTACGAAAATTGGGTCTCCAGAATGCATTCCAGTAGACGAAGCCGAGGGGGGCATTTGATCGACATTATTTCCAAACAATGACATTATTTGTTTTTCAAGATATATATTCCTATTGTTCTTATCGAAGAAAAACCAATCCAGATATCTTTTAATACAGTACCCATAAGGAAAAGTTCTCCCATTTGAAGAATTTTTCAACCACCGAAACAAATGATACCAAACAAGTGTACCAGATCAGGAGAATATGGATGATTAGGATGAATACATCCCAGCAAAGATTTAAAAATGTTCTTTGGATAGTTAATGACTTCCATGGTAAAGGTTTCCATGATACTACACATTACATTATTGTAGATGTTTACGCACTATCTTTACCTAGATGATCAATTTTCAAGCCCATAACTTGGTATCAAAAAGAGGATACTTTCAACTTTTTCATATTCATCTGCTGTCAAGTTGGGCCAGATTAAAAATCCAACGTTGCACTCAAACATTAAGCCGAGAAAGCTATCTCAATAAGCGTAAGGGTTTTTTTACGTTTATATAGAATATATTAAATGATGCAGCAATCTTCTGCATAAATTAGAATATATTTTTATAGACGACATCCCTTATAACCCCAACGAGTTTCCCGCATGTTGAAAACTCCAAAATACTTTTAGTATACGTTGTGTTAAGGAACTATCCCTATACATATTATATATATTTTATTAATATTTGCAGCTCTGTTACCTCAATTAAAATAATAAAGGAAATTATGATTATATTGTATGGATATTTTGGCCGATTACACAGCTTCGTAAATTCCACATTATTGATACTAAGAAACTATACACTCATAAGAAGATTACATGAAAATAGGCCTTTTAGTTGCACAATTTCGCTGAAAAATGCAGGAACGAATCGGGGTGAACCCCCACCAAAAAAATAAACCTAATAACCGAATAATATATAATTTAGTAAATTATTATTACTGATTGTGCATATAATACTGGATCTAAATGATGATTAAAATATGTAATTGTCTATTATTTCACGTAGAACTCAATATGTAATATAAAGGGTGTTACAATAAGAGCGAAATATTTGAAGTGCGCGCCATTTTGGCTGTCATGATTCGATAGGTCAAAAATTGTAACAGGTCGATAAAAGACAGATAGGAGCTAATAAACATGGAGCGTCCTTATTATTGAATATTAATATCAAAATCGTGAAAGTATGGTTGTTACAATTCGTAAAGTGCGTCCCATTTTCTGTATGTACAAATAATGTTCAAAATTTAGCAACTGTGAAAAGAATAATCGAGCAATCCGGAAATACTGATTCAGTTATTGATGTGAAACACACGACATGAGCTCATAGTGCTCGTTCAGAACAAAACATCACGGCAGTTCGTGAAAGTGTGGACGAGAGCCCAGGGTCCTCAATTCATCATCGTGCACAAGAATTAGACATGAAAAGTTTATATTTTTTCCTTTATTTGGGTTTTTCGCCACTATCTAAAACTCAAAAAATATATTGATTATATATATGATATATTGATATATAATAATTATAAAAATATAAATAATTCTATTGTTGTCAATGTAAGTATCGTTGACATATACAAAAAAATATATTTACTTTCATTCGTTAATTTATATATTACAAATTAATATAATTTATTTTTTAGTTTAGTTTTGAAAACGGGGGGAGAGTACCCTCCGAAAAGTTAACGTTAAAAGTTTGTAAAATTTTTTATAACATTTTTATATCTTTAAAATTTTGTTCGTTAGGCAAATTTATTACAAAAAAAGAATCACTGAGAAATTTGTCTCCGTTTGGTTTTTTGTCTTTACCCAGTGATTCTTTGTTTAAATAAGAACAGGTATTTTTGATATTTTTTGAGTTTTAGATAGTGGCGAAAAACCCAAATAAAGGAAAAACATATATGAACACGCCACAATCATTCAGACATTAATGAAAAGTTTATATCTCCATGCAGTTCAGCTGACTCAATAACTTCTGTCAACAGACCATGCACAGCGAAAAGAGTCCACTAATTGGATAACAAGAAGTGAATGCCGATATTGTGGACGAGGCCCATTTCCACCTGGATGGATTCGTTAATAGGCACAATTGCCGCATTTGAGGCTCAGAAAGTTCACGTGTGATTCATGATAAACAAATGCATCCCCAACGTGTCACTATTTGGTGTGTATTGTGGTTTGGAGGAATCATTGGACCATTTTTCTTTAAAAACGAGACAGGTAATGCCTTAACGGTAAATGGCGAATGATATCGTGACATGATAACCTAATTATTTGCCCCTCAATTGGAAGATATTGCTCTTAAAGACATGTGGTTTGGGACAAGAACATTGACGGTCTTGCACAAGCCTTTTCCTAGTCGTGTCATCTCCCGTTTTGGTGACCATAATTGGAGGCCACGATCTTGCGATTTAGCCTATGAACTCTTTTTGTGGGGTTTTCTGAAGTCTCAGGTTTATGCCTACAACCGCACGACCACCCAAGCACTACAGGCCAAAATTAAACGCTATGTTAACGAAATACCGCCACATTTATGCAAATTATTAGCAATATTTATTTATTATTTATTATTAACAATATCAGTTATTAAAAATTTAGCCAGAAGAGTACGCGTGTGCCAACAAAGTAGTGGCGGCCATTTATTGGATGTCTTGTTCCATACCTAATTTTTAAATGTCTATATTATGAATCAATAAATATTTCAATACTTTGCTACTGAAAATAATGTTTTATTTAAAATTCACATCTTGCGCTCTTATTGTAAGACTATTTATAAAAATAAACAAACTGATATTAATCAGCGAAATATTCCGCGTTTACAATGACATTGGGTCAACTTTCTGGTTAGCTTTTTAGAAGGGAATTACCTGATGATAAAAACTCACCAGCTAAAGGCCCTAAAATATTCTCCTATATCATCAAGTGTCATAAAATATATGTCAGCCAAGAGATGCTGCAACGATTGAAATAAGTGGCAGGGTGCCATATCTAGGCAATACGCCGTGTGCGAGAGAAGTGCCCAGCCTAACATGTTGTTCTCAATTGCTTTTGCTACATGTAATTGAACATCGTCATTAAACAGGATTTGTTTACAATGTCATTGGTCAGTAATCACTTTTCTTCCAACCCATCGCTCAAATTGGCCAATTACTATTAATAACAATCTATATTAATTGTTTCATCTGTAATAACCCGTAATACAACACTCGTTTTCAATTCCACCAGATGCAGAACAAACCCTTCTTGGTAGCTATATGGGGCTTAAACGACATCTAAAACTGACTAGGATTAATCCACGATTTTATATGCTTTCGTTGCCTATAATGACTTTCTTTAAAGAAAGACAGAAATATGTCAACATTTCCACTAAAGTATCCAAACAAGTTTTACATGAAACATTTGTGATGAATTTACATGTGATAAAAGTATAATGACTATGCAAAAACCCATCTTCCGAAACTTCCAAAGCAAAGTGAGTACGTTAGCACGCAAGCGGTTTTTGTTGTCTTTGGGCAGTTCATGCAGAACACATCTTCTTTCTGAAAGTTGCTTATTGTAAGTAAACGTATATGACTTGATGCATAAGATCAAGTTCCTCGCAAACTCTTCAGTTTGCGTAGAATGTCTAGCATAGTCCAGAAATGTATGCAGTTCCTGCATCTCAACTTTCAAGGGAGCGCAGCACGCGATTCATATTCAACACTGAAATTTATTTAGTAAAGTTTTTGATATCACGTCTTATAAGTACCACCAGTTAAATCACTTCAATAGCTTTAACATCAACATCAATAGCATTTTTCTTCAGACGAACGGGATGGAAAATTGAATATGCTCTTTGGTTATCTCATTACTGATTTTATCCACTTTCTCCTCAGTCTCTCTTATGTCCTTGCTATTCCTCTTATCGCGCTTACATTGTAAATGCTCAAACTGTCCCAGTCACCGAAATCTTCTCGACTTCATAACCTGTTAAATTGCTGATTACTTGTAGAAATTATAAATTTCTTGGTTTGTACGCCTTTCCCATCTTTCATTTATCTTTTTGCCTCCACGTATTTTTCATTATATATTTATCTTTCATATCTTATTCTGTAATCTCTAATTATACGTCCATATCTTGCAGACATACATTATAGGTCTAATCACCATCTTATATAACCTCGTTTTTTCCATCCATGATAGATCTCTAGTTTTGAAAACTCTGTTTGCATGTGATCCATCACATGCAGTTCCTTTCGGTAGCCTTATATCTATTTATATTTCTTCATCACATCTATTGTTTTGCAGATATACTAATTTATATCTATTTATTTCCATAAAGCTTATCCTCACATTGCTTGGTTATACATCTAGTGTTTCTAATCTCGTACTTCAGTATTTATTCTCCAGTCTGATATATTTGGCTCTTCCTTACATTAATCATTTAGTCTTAATATTATTAACATCAGATATTAAAATTTAGTGAATTAATGCTATTACCAAAAGGTTTCGCAGACAAGTTATTTTGTTTAATAACTTAAAAATATTTTTCAACTTTGTGCACAGCAACATTTCAGCATTGTATATTTATATTATGCCTATTTATTCACTGTTCTCTTCTGTTTGATTCCTATTTCACCAAAACAATCTATCAAAAACTCATCTAAATATTATAATTTCTCATTCCATCTACATCAGCAATCTCCACATAGTCTATTTGATCAAGAATGTAAAGAAAAAAAAAGTATTACTTATCTTCTACAGCAAAGACGTTAATCCTTGTACAAAACTTATTTTCGTAAATTCGATATTAGAGAACGTGAGTTGATTTCGAACTAAAACTCCAATAAAACCATCATTTTGGTATCATACAAACGATAACAGGTCAACAGTCATACGAATCCTTTGAACATGTCGGGAATTTGTGAGCGGCATATCGTGCCGATTAGAATCAAAAAGATTTATATCGAGAATGGGTTTCCTAAAAAATATCACGTCCAGGTGAGAGATGGCCGAATGCTGACAAGGAGTTGGTGCAGGTTAATCGCAAATTCAGTCAGTAATTAGAGAAATTGGCTTGGACGAGGCATATGGCAGGTTCATTAGGGATCGGACCCTTGAAGCTGTTTAATTTAACAAACGTCGGTCCTAAGATTGAAATGTGGAGTTATATAAACCACTAAATTTAGTTGAAACATGCTATTGATGAAAATCTTAAACGGAAATTGAATAATAATACTAGATTTACTATTTACGTTATTTGTCATCATTTTCTTAAATATGCTTCCCACTGAAATGATATGCTATGTAATAGTGATCCTAAAACTTATTTTGTTACACTTTATATTTCATTAGTTCTCTATATGCTTTAATTATTATAAAATATATTAATCATAAACATATTATATTCCGAGATTCTGCTAGAATGTTTCATTTGTTACTAATCAATCAACTATACAGATTATATGGTATTACCTAAATTGTATGTATATATATAGCATATTTCATGCCAAATCGACCACTTTTGACCCCGAGCCCTTTTGATTTGACTGAAATTTTTATGTTATAGTACTACACTAAATATGTTTCTGTGATTTTTTCCTTTTTTTTCCAACCGGAAAAAAGTTATTCATTTTTCAAAAAACCGGCGTTTTTTTCAGATAGTCTTCACTTTCAAAAACTCCACTTCAAACAATCATAAGGTAAGCACGAATGTTGATCCGCCTCGATTGGGACCAAAAATATACTATGAAATCCTTGTATGTGGAATGTATTTTGAATGAAAAACTGCTGCTTATTCTGAACTGATTCATTCTACCACTAGTCGTCAAAATTTATTTATTTATTTATCGTCAAGGTAATAGGCGTAGTCGAGTAGGATCGTCTAACTTATATTTGCGTTATAAAAATTATAAAATAGTATTAAATAGTACCTAAAGTTATAAAATAGCACTTAATACGTAACTTTTCCAAAAATTGGCCAAATAAAATGTTTTTTTTTTAAATTATTGGTTTTTGAATAAACTTTAAAAAAAAATTACAAAAAATATTTCAATTCAACTTTACGCCCAAAAGAGTTACCGCGAAAAAAAAAATTGAAATGGATGGTGGACATTTTGAAAAGTTAAGACAATTAATCATATGTTCCCCAATGTGATGTGAATCGTTTAAAACGTGTTATAGTGTAAAAATTAGGGCTAGTAATTTCAACTTTGACATCAAATGACAATAATGTGTAAGTTTTCCTTTTTTTCTTGTAACAAAACAAACCAAATTTATGCTGAAACATACGGAATGACTGAATTTCGTTCGACCGAAATAAATACGACGATGTAACGTTTCCAATTATTAAAAAAAAATCTGAAAGTTCCGTTCTGTTTTCCGCGGAAATAATTCTATTTTGGATACATGTTTTACACCAACTTTTTGTTCAAAATAATGTAAAGAAGCGTTGCTTAAAATTATGAAAGTACTTTTCTTTACACTCTGTCTATTATTGATAAATAAATATTTGAGTTTATGTAATGGTGGGAGAGCTCTATGAGAAACTTTATCACTTATTATATGATCAAGGAAATTTATAAAATCATTTTATTTTCAATAAAATTTCATGACACAATAATGTCACAACATTCTTTACTAAATTAGTTAATGTAAAATATATCCTGATTAAAATTATGCTAATAATTTAATGGTATATTCAATAATTTGAGTAACTTTATATTGAATGAAGATATTCCTCCCTAAATCAAAGTAAACAATGAAACAAAACTAAATCTACACAAGCCAATTAATATCTCCATCTTTCTCTTATAGTTAGAGTTTCCGCTCCATAGATGAGGACGAACTGCATTCACTGGTTATATATATTTTTTTCAATTTAGAATGATAGGAACATTTAAGTTGAATATATCGCATAGCTTTCCATATGCTACCCATCTCAAACTTATTCTTCTGATTAATTTTGTAGTCTGATTATCTCTATTTATTATTATTTCATATACTAAATATACTAGTACATATATCACTTCTTTTCAAGAAGTGATACATGTTTCCCGATCAATTTAACTTGTTGGCCGCTTCTTCCAACCCGTTTCCATGATTATTTCATACAAATATTTGAATTGAGACTCGTCTGATGTTACCATATTTTATTTTTAGAAATGGTATTCTTAATCTGTTGCAGGTCATGAATTGTGTCTTTTCAAAAGAAATTTGGAGTCCTACCTTTTCTGCGGTTTCTTTTAGGATTTCAATATGTTTTTGTGCCATTAATATATCTTGAACCAAAATTGCTAGATCAACAGCATATATATATATATATATATATATATATATATATATATATATATATATATATATATATATATATATATATATATATATGTATATATATGAACCGCCAAGAGATTACCCATGCATCATCAAATGACGTCATAAATTTCCCATATCATAGACATTGTCTCAATATGTTTTATTTCTTTACCGAACGAGAGAGAAGGAGATAAAGAATCAATACGTACCTCTTACCGTAAGAGCAGTACCTTTGATTGTGTACAGCAAGGTAGAAAGAGAAAGTAACAAATAATTAATTGTTCGTACCATTCTTTAAAAGTTCCCCTATTGAGTTCAGTGGTAGTATTTTGGTTGTCATTTGACTTGTTTTGTTATTGTGTTTTAGTGAAATGTTATGCTGTAAAGTCCAGTTTCATTGTAAAATAAGTTGTTATAATAACTATTGTTATTGATTATTTTGTTATCAGTAAGTATTTGTAAAGATTCATAAAGTTTTATTTACAATAATTCTAACCTAACCAAAGATATTTTATTACAAATGTTTAATAAAAAACTGAATTTATATTGGCTTATTCTAAAAAAAAAATACTGAAAGATAACCAACCGTTTCAAAATAATAACGGAAATATAGAAGTGCGAAGTTTTAAGGTATCTTTATTTGATTTAACATTTTGTGTGATTTCAGATAATATCGGGAAAAACCCAAAAATGTGTGCTCAATGTTTGTGAGTATTTTGAAATGGAAAAAAAGGAATGGGGGACGTTTAGAGTCTCTTTCATGTATTCAAGAGGCAATGAATAGTTAATTTGATCACGCTTTACTTATTTTGCATTAATATATTACATAAACATAACCCAGTTATTTCTTCTCATGGAACAAGCAGACCTCGTGCGAAGACCAAAACAACAGACTTACCTGAAGGAAGTAAAATGGAAGTTCGAAATACCTTATACAATATGTGTAAAGAAAGTAAGTCATTTAAATATAACGAATACATATTAATTGTTTGGCAATTGTACCACATATGCCTTTTATTTTTTCACATTAGCAAACATTTTGGCTCTACAATTTAATAAAAAACTGTAAAATTTTGACACCTATCTTACTTAGATCTAGCACAAACATTTGGCATATCACGCTTTTCCTGGTAAATAATAAAATATTTAAGTATTACCAATCAGTATTGTAGAATCAGAAATTAATTTTTACCAAAACATTCCATTATCAAAAATAAATCAGCTTGAGGTCTACTTGTATATACAGTATACATACAAGTGTGTCGACTAAAACTATATTATGATATAGCTTAATTTTCAACAAACAGTTTCATAAATTAAAAATACAAGTATAGCACTTACCTATATCTCATAACATATTTTTTTTTTAATGTAGAGAAGCATGTAACTATCAAAAGCCTTAATATGGAGTTAAGAAACAAGGAAATTGTCAGTATGGGTCGTACATCACTCAATACTCTCTTGAAGGAGTTAGGCTTCAAAAGTACAAAAGGGATGACAATAGGAGATCATTAATCGAAAGAAACAATATCTGCCTTAAGAGCTTGCTTTATTCGCAAATATATGAAAAATCGTAACAGCACATTCGGACGCCAAATTATATTCCTAGATGAGACATGGATTTATTCAAAAGGCAACAAAATAAATTATTGACAAGACAATAGTGTTAAAAGTGTCCGTAAGTCAGAATCATATGATGGGAAACGTTTTATAATCATGCATGCCGGCCCTTTGAAAGGATTTGTTCAGGGTGCAAGTTTAGTGTTCGCCTCAAAATCTTTGACGTCCGATTATCATGGTAAAATGAACAACAGCATATTTCAAAAATGGATGACGGAACAGCTAATCCCAAATTTAGAAGAGTAATCCTTAATAGTAATGGATAGTGCACCGTACCATAGTGTACTTCAAGAGAAACAGCCCTGCAGTTCCTTAACAAAGGCTGAAATAACTTCTTGGTTAAATGCCAATAATATTATATGTGATGAAAAACTCACGAAACCAGAACTACTCCAAGCGGCGAAAAGGAACAGAAAAGATAATATATATATATATATATATATATATATATATATATATATATATATATATATATATATATATATATATATATATATATATAGATATATATATATATATATATATATATATATATATATATATATATATATATAGATAGATGTTTAGTTAATTGATCAACTAGTAAGGCAACATGGCCATGAAATTTTAAGACTTCCACCCTATTATTGTGATTTTAATGCCATAGAATTAATTTGGGCTAATGCGAAGACATACTATAATAAACATATTAGTAGGGATGGATATAATGATGAAAAAGTACCAAATATATGGAAAGAAGCATTGGAACAGTGTAATGAATAAGTATGGGAAAAGTCTGTAGCACATATTGAGAAATCAATTGAAGAGTGGTTTATCCAAGAACAACACATCGTTAATGTTGAAGTTGAGCCTATAATAATAAATGCAAATGAAAGTTCCTCGTCTGAATCTGATGAAGATATAGAGCTATGTAGTTAATGTGATTGATTACTGAACTTATTAATATACCTAATTATTTAGATATCGGAAAAATTATTATTATATATCTATTGTATTTATGTATTAAGTACCCAGTATTTAACACTATGTTTAAACAGCTGTTTTTGTATGGTTTATATAATTATATGAATTATTTGAAGTGATATTTGTAATAAATATGTAATGCAATTATTTAAGGACCCTAATATTCCCATTTCTTGGTAACGTTTTCATCATATAAAAATTGGTCCCGACAATAATGTTTATAGTGTAAATAAAATGATTTGGATAAATAACAAATTAATTCATTGACTGCTTCCCTAAAATTTCGTGATAACTTGAAGTTCGTCCAATTTTAACCTACAAAATTCTTCGATCGATCTATGACATAAAACTAGAATTTCATGACAAACACTCGAAATTTTACGTTAAAATATCGATTTATAACACAACCTTATAATTTCATTTTATAAATATATACAAATAAATGTATCGTGAATTTAAATCATAAACATAAATATCCGTCATTCGAGGCAGTAGCCACGTCCATTATGAAAGTTAGTACTAATTTGACTAATAATTTTTGATTTGATTTGTATGGATAAAAATTGATGACGCATGGGTAATCTTTGGACGGTCCAACTGTGTATATATATATATATATATATATATATATATATATATATATATATATATATATATATATATATATATATATATATATATATATATTCAAAAACGAATAATTAAAAAAAAACAAGTTATTTGCCAATTTTACTTACTTTTTTCCGGCTGAGTAAAAAAATTAGAACAAATCACAGAAAAGTATTTAGTGGGGTATTATAACACAAAAATTTCATCCAAATCAAAAGAGTTCGGGTTTAAAAGTGATCGATTTGGCGCGGAAAGCCCCATATAAGAAAAGGGGCTCCCAAGGACTCCCAACTAGAAAAGTTGAGAGCCTTGGGGAGTAGGCAGATTGAGTCCCCGCAGTAAAGTAACTAGAGTTCCTTGAGAATGGCTAAAGTGTCGAACGTCGAGATTTTACAAATCTAAAACGCGGTTCTACCCAAGAACCTAGTAATTATAATAAACATCTATATATATATATATATATATATATATATATATATATATATATATATATATATATATATATATATATATATTGTTTGCTAAATGCAAGAGATATCAAACGCAGGAATATTTTAAATAGTCACGAAATGGACGTTTATCGACGATTTCAATTGAAAAAGTAATACTTACTGTAATTACTGTAATTACTCTGTAAGTAATAGAGTTTTAAACAAAATATCGCTCCGGTAACTGCATAATCCCACACTCAAAGCCATCTACATAAATGCTAGTCGGACGGCGCAAGATTAAAAGATGGATGAACCATCGGAAGGTAGATGGACCACAACATCCCAGGCAAGTTCCAAAAGTTTATGTCAGGTGGCCCTAGACACGTGTGACATATATCTACGATGATCTAGATGATCTAATATTGTCTGGATAGTGCGCAATTCCCTTTATATTGGCTAATTCAGGTCGTTTCTGGTCAATTACAAGTTTTAATCCACTTAGTTGTAAGCAGGATTTTTCTGAAGTAATGGTCTGGTCCAGGTAACAACTTATAACAAACTATTCCCTTTCAATCTCATCAAATACTAGGTTATGCATGAAGATTAAGACATTCTTCAGATGTAAACTTACTTCTGCGCTAGTTGAATGTACGCCTTTACATGATTTCTTATATTTAACATTATTATACACTTTACAGATGGATCGATTTCATTGAGCTTTAATAGAGAATCGCAAGCAGAAATTCATGCAGCACCCATACCTCACATTTGCTAACAATTCTAAGTAAACGACTCACCTTAGATATCTCGAGTTATTCTATTAGCGCCAATATTTCGTTGCCATCAGCCTCGGCTGGTCGCCCATAACGTGTTGCATCACTAAGCTTAAAATCATTTTCACGAAACTTTACATTTACGGCACGTGGAATCGTCAACGATACCCTCATCAACACATATCTTCTTTCGCATCGCAAAGCATTCTTGTCTTTTCGGAAATAAAAGAATCTACTATCTCGAAAAGGTTCCTTATTTTCTGCCATTTTTAATGTTTAAAAAAATTACAGCCACAACCAAATATTACAATTTTTTCCAAGGACTCGCTGCAATTCCTTCTGTAAACAACATCAAAACTTTACACGTGTAACGTAGAAAACACTTTTACAATAGAATGCCATCTAGCACCAAAAACAGGACCAATTTTTGCATCAACCAGATATGTTATCTCTTTTTAATTTAAATTAACTATTGAATTAAATTCAATATAATATTTCTGGCTAATTCTAATTCCACAAAACATAATACAAAAGATCTATAAACAAAAACCGCGAGTACCACTAAACACTTTTTCCCCGACCTACATCATCATCATCATCATCATCTCAATAGCTTAATTTTCGAACAAAACCTAAAAAAGAAAAAATAATCTTTCCCTCGTCTTCGACGGGCGCGATTTTAATCCCGGTATAAAACTTAGTTTTGTAAACTCGATATTAGAGGACGTGAGTTTCATTTCAGAGCTAAACTTCAATAATCCCATCGTTTTAGCCCCTTAGAAATGATAACGGACCGATAGTTGCCAGAATCCTTTGAACATGTCGGGAATTTGTGACCGGGAGTATCGCGCCGACCGGAATCAAAGAGATCCATATCGACACGAGGGGTGCGGAAAAATAACACGTCCAGGTGAGGGGTGGTGAAATGGTGGCAACAGTAAGGGGTGGTTGAATGTTGGTGCGGGAGAGACGGCATTTCGGTCGGTAATTAGAGAAATTGACTTGTAAGATATGGTAGGTCCATTCATTATAGGCATCGGACCCCTTAAAGTTGTTTAATTTAAGAGACGTCAGCACTGAGATTGAGGTGTGGACTTGTATAGAGAACCAGGATTAGATGGAATCTGTTCTTGTTCCACGTCTACTAGCCAACTAGGAGCTATTCGTGCACGTGAGCCACGAATTTATTCAAAACAAATTTTAATATTTTTCATCAAAAATTACATATTAACTCTCTCGTATATAGATATTGTATATTATTCTCTGTTCCTATTATTGTTCAGTAAATCTAAAAGGTGTTAGAAAAACTAATAATTAATATTAGTTATATGGTAAATGTTTTCATCGCAAACTGTTTCATTGTACTAAAAACATTATATTAACATCCATCTAAAATGAAATACAAATGATGATTAAACACATATATTATAAATTCATATATTATATATTTTTTAGTTTCCTTAATATGGAAAATTTAAGTTAATTAAACAAATATTGTTTCCTGGTAGCTTCAATTTCAAATTTGTTGAAGAATTTTAATCTTTTGTCAGTATAAAGCACAAATAGAACATTAATTCTTATATTAGTATTGATAATCTAGTTATTCACCTATTTATAATATTTGTTTGCTTTTCCAAACAAATAATATGTCGAACTGTCCTTAAAAATGCTTATAATAGGTACTTAGACAACAATAGAAAATTATGTTGAGGGCATCGAATATGAAATTTATTAAAGGAATATTGAAGTTACAATATTGTATAAAGAAAGAAAAAAAATGGCAATACTAGAGAAGCACTAAAACTGAAGTTTATAGAGGCAGCTATTTATAGAGAATGCCGGAAATGCCTTCAAACATCATGTGTCAAAATTTCATGACAATCTGTCTACTAGTTGCGCTTTAAGTGACGCTAGTTTTGTTATTTTCAAAACAAATAAAATAAAAAAGAATATCGTGTTCATTAAGCATTGCTTTTTGATGATGAAAACTACTGTTAAAGCAAAACAATGGCTTGATAAACATAAATCGGACTCTGTTCAAGGAAAATAAACCATTATTGATTGGTATGCTGAATTTAGAGGTGGCCGTACTAAGCACCGATGATGCTGAACGCTTTGGACGTCCAAATGTGGTGGTTACACCAGACAATATCAGAAAACTTCTCAACATTTTTTCGCAAGACCCTAAAGTAAAGTTGTAGGAGATAGCTGATATCATGAAGATATCGAAAGGAAGTGTTTACACCATTTTGCACAAAGATTTGGGAATGCGTAAATTACTATCGAAGTGGATACCGCGGTTGCTCACAAGGGATCAAAAACAACAACGTGTTGATGATTCTGAGCAATGTTTGGAGTTGTTGAATTTGGAGTTGTTGTAAATTGCATGAATTGCACTTCGATTGCTTGTTCATCCACTCTCTAGATCTCTAGATTTGCCCCCCAGCGACTGTTTCCAATTCTTAGATCACAAAAAAATGCTCGCTAGAAAGAAATTTCGTTCCAATGAAGAGGTAATTGCCGAAATTGAAGGATATTTGGGGGGTAAAAAGAAATCTTTCTATAAAAAAGATGTAGAAATGTTAGAAAAGTTTTGGAATGATGCTATTGCTCTTCAATGAGAATATATTGATTAATTGTAATTTGCAAAAAAAGTGTCTTATTTGTTGACTGATCAATCGGCCATATAGGATGGTGAGTGTAATCACATACAGCCCACTCTATCCTGCAGTGAACGTACGTACCTGTGAAAACTGTGTAAACATGTTCTTAGCCCGGACAATAAAGA
This sequence comes from Cosmopolites sordidus, assembly GCA_031761425.1. Lineage (NCBI taxonomy): Eukaryota > Metazoa > Arthropoda > Insecta > Coleoptera > Curculionidae > Cosmopolites > Cosmopolites sordidus. Next base: position 1,245,154 of record JARFXV010000811.1, on the reverse strand, counting down.
AGGTTGATATAATATGATAGTGCGTCATCCAGAATGATATTAGAAAGCAAATAATTCACCCGGCTTTACTCGCTTCGTCAGTCTCTTGGTTTTATGACAAGAACCAATAAATATTCCTCCTCCAAATTTGGGCTAAATCGGTTAATACTAGGCCAATTAGAAAATTCGCGGAGCGGAAATGGCAAAACAAGTTATAGTTGAAAAGATTACTATATTCTTCCGTTTATTCTCCCTTAAGCTCAATACTCAAACAATAGAATTTATTTATTCCATCTCTGAAGTGATTTTCTCGAAGTCATTCAAAATATTCATCTATGACTGCAACAACTTCTTCATTTGATGAAGATTATGATTATGAATTTTATGAGGTTTGGGAACAGATGAAAATTAGAGGGGGTCAGATCTGAATATGGTGGATGCTCTAATAATTCGTGATGTAACGCCTTCAATTTGGCCATTGAAGAACACCTCTGTGAACCCGTGCATTGTCATGATAAAAAATGATTTTTTCTTCGCTAAACCAGGTCTTTTCTTACGAATTTTTGCATCCAATTAATCCAAAAGTTTTGAGTTTACTAAATGCAGCCCATATCTTGCATATAGCTTTCTCAAGCCCAATTCCTTGTTCAAAATATGAAACCCACATTCAGTTGAAATGTCCACGGCCTTATCAATTTCACTCAAAGCCAATTGTCTATCATCCATAACCATATCATATAGAATTAATTATTTGTTCATTAGTTGCACTTATTGTATGTCCAGAACGAGGATCCAGGCTTATACGACCAAGTTGAAATTCACCTGCCCACTTACAAACCATTGTTTTTGAAGGAGCAGGCTCCTCTAATACATTTACCATTTTACTATGAATTTCCATTGCCTTTAAACTTTTTTTTACAAAGAACTTAATAACTGCACGAATTTCAATATTTTCCACTTAAAAAAAACAACACTGATACGTTTACTTTAAGCGGCTGTTTTTGTGCGAATGAATTGACAGATCAGTTTGAAACTTCACATATGTTCATATGAAGGATGAAACCTCAAAATGTAGTAGATTATACAGTTCTTTTACTGTTCTGTAGGTGTCGCTCCGCAAACTTTTCAATTAGCCTAGTAGTAGCATGTGCGCAATGACCACAAAATTTAATGTATACATTGGTCGTACAATGCCTTTGAAACAGTCTTTGAGGCATGGGCCAATACTAGTGAATCTAGCTCAACTTCGAAGAGAGATTTGTATTGAATAGTGGATTATAAAGATCTATGCAAAGCTTTTGAAGTCAATACATCAACCACAGGTCAACATTATACCATCATTATAAGCTAATAAGGCTAAGCGCTAATAAGGTTAACTGAAGCCGTTTTGAAACTTATTGGCATCTAAAATACGTGCTCTATAAAAATGTTTTGTTATCTACAGCCAAATCATGTTGTTCTAAAAGCATTCGTACTAGCTAAAAATACGTGAAAAAACCTAATTAACGGAACATATTGTTCGGCGCAATTCTCTATTTCTGCCGCCACAATATTCAATGTTTTCAATTTGGTCCCGTTGCCTTTTTTCCAAATCCATCGTGTCATTGTTTGCAAATACATCCTGTCGATTCCCAATTTAGATAGCGACAGCGGCATCGGTAGACGACCATAAGAACTCATCGAAAATGGTTTTAAAATTTTAATTTGACAAGGGCGGTTTTGGTTTAGTCTACGATCGGGTTGTGAAACAGTAGTTATCGAATTAGTATTAAATATGTGACCAAAAGCGGTAATTTACTTAAATATAAAAAGTTATTTCTGAACTTTAAACGAAAACCGACATAGCTATTTAGACACTAAACATCCAACTATCTAAAAAAATTAAAATAATTACTTTTTGCATTAAATAAAGCTGGTTAATGAAACGAGTCCTTAACTTCTTGTCTTTATCACATTTTGCAGTTTTTGCAGAAATATCATGAAAATTTTTTTTTTAAATGCCTTTGCCTTTAAGAACTTTTAACTTAACTCCATTAGAATAGTTTTTGTAAGATTACATGAAATCACTGGTATATGCAAACAAACTATGAACAACAGCTACACTAAAATTGAACATTGAATACTGCACTCGTCATATTTGACCCGATTTATTTTAATGTAATAGACAAATGGATTTATCGAATCTGCTCCTATACATTCATGCAGAATTAGCCATTTAAATAATGGCGTATTCAAAATATCAGTGTAATTGATCTCCTATTTCAATATTGAAAAAAATCAGTTTTTATATTATTTGATTATAACATCATATTAATGTTTAAAATATAAATGCTTAAATATAAAGAAAATCTTATATACTGCATAGTTAAAATAGCTCGAATAATTTAAAAATTTAAGGAATATTCTTATCAAGTTTTCTTTGATCTTGTATAAAGATGGCTAAATTATATGGAATGTTTGTAAGTATTTTAAAAGAAGATTTTGCAAAAAATGAAAAATACAAAGCATTATAAAAACGAAAAGGAAAAAATCATGATAAAAGAAAGGGTCTGAAAAATATTATAATTTTCATCGAAAAAAATTATTCAATTTAAAAGATGTTTTTAACTGATAAAATGATCTGGCGCTTATGTCTTTTCAATACAAGACATTCTATGGAACAAAAACATGTCATGTTATGTAGTTTCAGAATATAATACGCTGATTTGATTTTTTTTTTTTGAGGTAACATTGATGAAAATATGCGTAAATGAAGTATTTTGTAGTCCTAAATCCGAAAATAATAAGCTAATTACTGTAACACGTACAGTTTTCTTTATTACAGGTGGTCGGTGGTGGGAAAAAGGGAGACAACATATTTTTACAATCTAATATGTATTTAATATAAGCATGTTAAACATGTTAAATCTATGCAAAGACATTACTAAGGATTATGTGAATAAAAAATATATTACATAAGATGACATACAGCGACAAAAACGTTCACTTTTTCCTCTTGTGTTCTGTAGCATCATCTCTTTTTAAAAACCAACAGCATTACCAAACAGTCAACACTACTTTGATTTTCGAACGACTTTAACACAGTGTTTTCGATTACGGCTCATTATCGAAGCGCTATTCGGAAACATGTTGGCTGGTTTAGATCTTCATGAACCTACGTCTCTTTATCAGAGACAGCGACAAAAACGCGACTCGCCCAACATAGATGGGTTCCAGCGTCACTGGTGTCCTGCTTCCCTCGTCCTGATGTCCTAGTAAAACATCTCTCCTTGTTCGTCGCTTACTGCACCCAAATTTTCCGGAAAAAAATCCAAATAGAAGTATAAAAAATGCAACTTTAAGGACATGCGGGACACCCTAGTATTTCATAGACATTCAAGAGTTCGTCTATAAGGTCTTTATAGTTTTCATCTTTCTTGTTGCCTAGAAATCCTTTCGCTACACTTACAAAACACTTCCAAGCTGCCAATTCCTTTTCATTTAATTTTTCTTGATAACGGAAATCACCTAGAAGCTTCCTTATTGAGACTTCCTGTGTTTCGATGAATCGAAATGAAATAGAAATCGATGTTAAAATACACCACTCGAAAAGTACATGTTCCTTATTAAGCTTATTCATGAAAACATTAATACCACAAAAAACACATAGTAATGCTTCCATTTTATAAAAACTTCAAAATGTTACATTCCTTTTTCGGTAAAGTGAAGTAGTAACTGTTGAAGTCTGAAAGCAAGAAATTGCATTTTTTGTTTTCACAATCCCAGATCACGTACCAAATCATTTAATTCAATGTGAGTTATTAAATGATGTTCACTGCTGGTTGTTAAAAATATTGGGTCACAACTGGTGTTCTCAGGAAGTTGCGGATCAGATCCTGATGAAGAATTAGAATCACTGGGAAACATGTCAAGGATTAAAGGCGCAATCGGTACCGGTAGTTCCTGGCTACGACGAACTGGTCTAAGTGCAGAAGACAAATTTGAATACTGAATTTTATCCCTTTGCTTTTTGAAATCCCTTCTGTTTTAGTGATCCAAAAGTAGCAATCACTTACATGGTCACTAGGTTCTATCCACATCAGAGGAACATCAAACGACATAGATTTTTTCTTGCGATGCATCTACTGCACTAAATTTACATGATAACTCACACAGCAAATATGAGGAGTTCAACTTTTATATTGGTCTCCAAATTGCCACTTAAAATATAAAAGATATCCTCAGATATAGACCTAGCTTGTGACTTCAAAATAAATCGTGCGCATATATAACAAAATTTTCCATTTTATATAAAATCGACTTAAATACTTGACTATACTCTAAACGAGATAAAGACAAACTAAACTATAGAAAACAATAAAACTGCCCTTAAAGATTCGTAGAATACTATGAAAATACCCCCTCTATAGTCTTGTGGTAATTCCTACATTATCCATTCCAAGGGACAAATAATTTTAATGAGGCCATGATATAAAGGACAACAAGGTACTTGAAAATGGGACATGCTAGGCAATTTTTCTGAAAAGGTGTTTTAATAACTACCTAAATAAAATACGGAAAAATGAATATCGACCTGTATTATTTTTGTGCGATAAAGTGCAAAAGTGAATGTCAGTTCTACGTAGAGGAAATAATGCTAATGAAAAATCTATTATTGCATTCAATTCCTTATGTTCTAATTAAAATGAGATTTTTCTAGTAGAATTACCCACCTATTTGTACAGCAACAAGGGCATCCTATTTAAATATTGTAGTAGATTATTATTAAATATAGTAGAAGATTAATTTATATGAAGTATAAAAGACGATATATTTAAAAATATTAAAAGTTATAATGTAAGGTAGTTTAGAAGGTAGGTAGATAGCAGTTGAAAAGATTACGATTTAGAAAAATAGCTGTTAATAAAACATCAAAGATATATTAGATTTGCTGTATTAGATGTATACAACATGATAATTCTCGATGAAAACCCAGAGAGTTTATAATTCAACATTAATAAACTGAACGAAAAACTAAAGTAGAGAAAAAATACATCACGGCATAAAAATACACGAATCAGAAATACAATGAATGAGAAAATTCAAGTATGGGGGTAGCAGTAATAAGTAGTAAGCAAGATTAATGGATGATGAAAATAAAAGAATAACACCAGTGAGAAGAATATACAAATCTATAAAAGCAAGCCAAAAGAAAATACTAATAAGTGCAAAGGTAGAAACTGGTAAATATGGAACAGATTTTTGGGTTTTAAACACAAAATACAAAACGCAATCATAATATGGAAATGTGGTAAGAAGAATCCAGAACAAAATAAGAAGATAATTAATAACGAAACAAAGCTGAAAATGCCCCAATAGAAAACAAAGTGCTATGGAGAAAATGAAAGAGGAAAGCCTGGTAAGAAACGTATTAGATAAAAAGTTAAAAAGTGGGACAGATCAAAAAAATCGAACGCCGAGATGAAAACGATATTAGACATTGCGGGAATTAAGCCATAAAAAGTAGGCATCTGCAGATGCCCGCTTGACAATACTGTAAAAGATTTCTAAAACTTAAACTTAGCCTAGTTTCACATCGAAAGGTAGAGTAATTTTGTTTCATTAAAAATTTTGCTTATTGACATTCCACCCTTCGATTAAAGCATCAATGAACACCTAATTTAATGGAAGAGATCTTGGTATTACAATTAGCAAATGGTATCACAATTAACTGCTAAATTAGAAAAGTACCAATACAATAACACGAAACTATATATCTCGATGATATAAAAAGAAAATAAAAAATGTCATCTACTTTTAATAAACATTGATATTCAAATAACCAGTAATTTGGTTTTATTTTAACAACAATTATAATATAATATTCAATGTAAACGTAATAACATTTATTTAGCGTGACGGTGTAGAAGATGAGTGTAGATTAATTACTAAAACAGAAGAAAAAATAGACATATGTGTATTTAGGCAGATATAATCTTTCTGTTTCGATAAATATTGGTGGAAATCGTTTAATTAAATATTGGCGTGTTCAAACAAACATCAAGCGGCAATACAGTGTAATGAAATAATTTAAAACTCTTGATAACTATCTCTTTGACTGCCTTTATTTGTGCAAGGCAAAGTATAAAGATCATAAAATACCTTAAAAATGTCCCCAGTTAGTGTGTATGTTAACACACTGTCTATAAATGCCCGGTCTGACATATAGATGGCATCAATTACGAAAAATCCATACCAGTAGTCGATTGTGTCAACCTTCAAACGTCATGTAGCAAAATTTCATGACAATCTGTCTGGTAGTTTCTGACTTGTGCTTTAAGTGAAGCTACTTTAGTAATTTTAATGAAATTTTAAATGACAATGAAAAAAAAAACAATTTCGTGTACTGATTAAGCATTGCTTTTTGATGAAGAAAAATACAGTTGATGCAAAACAATGGCTTGATAAACACTACCCGGACTCTAGCCCAACAAAATCAACCATAATTAATTGGTATGCTGAATTCAAACGTAACCGTACACGCACCGATGATGCTGAATGCTCTATACGTCCAAATGAGGTGGTTACACCAGACAACATCAGAAAAATTCACAAAATTATTTCGCAAAACCATAAAGTAAAGCTTCTGGACAATGTTTGGAGCTGTTTAAGCGAAATAAAAATAATTTTTTCATGCGGTATGTAACAGTGGATGTAACATGGATAACAAAGCGACCAAAAACTCAACCATCGACAAGCAAGGTTTATGGCCTCTGTATTTTGGGATGCACATGAGATAATGTTCATCGATTATCAATAGCGAATATCAAATATCGTTCTTGGTGCGTTTGAAGGACGAGATCGCAAAAAAGGCTCCAAATGAACAAAAAAGTGCTATTTCACAAAGACAATGTACAGGGTCACAAATCGGTAGCGACGATGGCGGATGCTCCAGATCTGGCCTTGCAGCCCTGGAAAGAAATTTCGGAAAATGAGGAAATATTTGAAATAGTGGGTGTCAAACACGAAAAACATAATATGACACAAATATACAGGCCAAGGAAGAATTGGATAGTGTGAGGATGAGGACTGAATGAAAACCTCGGAACAGCAGAGGTGATCATCCGAGGATAGACCAGGTTTGCGTTTCAACAGGTAAAATGATACATTCGACAAGGAATTGCCCCTCAGTCAGGCTAGTTCGAGGCTGGGTAAGGCCGAATGACTTCTGAGGTACTTCTCGAGAGCCTTAGAGCTCATTACAAAAACCAAGTGTTGATAGCCCGAGAAGAATGCTGAAAAAAGACTTGAATTTGACCAATATTTTGACTTGAGCATTTTATAAATAATGCTACTGTATAAACTGCATAGTCAAAATATCCCCTCATATTTTTCTGATTTTGTAAATACCAAAATAATAGACCAAAGGCTAATGAACACTAAATAACAATTATCAAAAAGCTGCGATAATATAATAAAACATATGAGTACCTGAACTATATTATTATTAATGATAATTTATAATTTCTGAATTTCAATTTATTATTATGCTGCATTTTATTCAATGCTAACTTCATAACATATATTGAGCATTACGATGTGTAACAACTATAACTTTGTTTGATTTTGGAACGTATATCAAGTATTAAAGCAAATGCACTATAATTAATATTCTTCACGATACTTATAAGTTCGGTTTCTATAAATATTGTTTGAAAATATTGCATTAAAAAATATATTTTTCTACTAAACATCACGGTATTTCTACTGGCACACATTGTAAGGAAAGAAATAAAAATTCTCGATAACTAACTCTTTGGTCAGCTTTATTTTGAAGGAAAAGTTTAAGGATCGTAAAAGTGGAATACCTGAAATAAAATCACCCTAATTCGTATGTCTTTTAACCTAATTTCTTGCGGAGAATACGGCAATTTGGCGAATGCAATTATTACACAGAACTAAAAAACTTTGTCATTTCATTGAGTTTCCATTATTAAATTATTTATATGATCAATATGATCAATCACCAAATGGTAAATTATACATTTTACGTTATTGAGAAAGTTCTGACAATTTTTAATACCAAAATAATATTACATGCTAAAATCTTTCGATATTTTGTTATTCAGGAAAACTCTAATCATTACATGAGGCTGAACAACTATTACTAAAAAGTTGTTATTAATATAATAAAAAAAATAAGTACATAGTTTACATTAAAATAGTTTACATTACAAAATAAATTAATTTATTTCAAATATTAATGATTTGAATTATTTTTTTAACTCCAATTAGTACATACATTAATTGAAGCTTTAATTGACAAATGTTAAAATAATACTAAAATTTGTTATAAATTAAAAAATTATATATAAAGAAAATGTGAGCGTATCGTATATACAGGGTGCAAAGAAAAGTACTTTCGTAAGTTTAATCAACGATTCTTTACATCTTTTGATTAAAATGCAACAATTTCATCGAAAAACAGGTCAGAACTTTTTAGAACTGGTTAAAATTTTTCTGGCAACTGGCAACGTAACCAAATGTAATTTCGATTATCATGTTTATTCCGATTGAAAGAATTCAGTCTTTGTTGCATTGGCCTTTTAAGGCTTTATTTGAAAATTAAATGTAATATTTTTATAGCCATTCATTTCATAAGTTTCAATACAAATTTTATTTGTTTTGTTATAAGAAAAGGAAAACGTACACATTATTGTCGTTTAATATCAAAACTGAAATAACTAGCATTAATTTTTCACGACATAACACATGTTTAACGATTCACGTCACATTAAGAAACATATAATAAATTGTTTTATAAGATTAACTGTTCAAAGTATCCATGATAAAGATAGAATAATCGCTCTTTTAGTATCCAATGTACGATTCAATAGAAAACTCCAATTTGTCGGGCAACACTTCAAGTACTTCTGGTAAAATCATCTTCAATAAGATGTAAAATTTGTTCATCGACTTCAGGACCGATTTCTCGCTGCCACCCACAGTTTTGAAATTTTGGAACCACGCTACTCATATCGAAAAGTGTTTGAGAAACTGGGAAACATGTTTGCCGAGATGGAAGCGTGTACCGATGGAAGCGTGTATCGTCTGTATACCGTTGTCCATAAATACGCTCAGCCCCTTGGTGATATTCGCGTACTCAATATATTTTTGGGTTTAAATCGAACTTAACTTACCTACACAGAAATAATTTTTGCCGCAGTGTTGAAATAAGATTTTTGCCGCTTATATTGCCAATCGATATAATCTGATGTATGACGTGATTCTTAATTTAAAACATAAATATTTTAACAATGTAAATTAGTTTATTCGTTAGGTAATAACCAATATTTACCAAATATTCTTTTACACATATTTGCTTAAAATGTTAATTCTTATCACAGCATTTCGATTAGTGAATTAGTAAATTTGCAATTTTGTTCCCGGAAACGCTTACATTTTTGACCCTTGTAAGGAACATTTTTCTTTAGAATGACGTAAAGAATTGTTGGTTAAATTTACAAAACTACTTTCCATTATACCTTGTATAATTATTACATTAAGATAGGAACTAAGACTAGAATTAAATAAAAACCTTGTTAGATCACATTGGGATTTTAAACTGATTTCGATAGGTGATATAGGGAAATTTTCAAAGATCCGCATCTTTGCAAACACGAAAAATTAAAAGAATATCGAAAAACAATATAAAATGCAAGCAATATAAAATACTAACACTATACAAAATACATTTCATTGTATTAAATTTATAATTTTTATGAATACCATGACGACATTATGTAATGATAAAGAAATCAAGAAATTCCACTTACATTTGATATAAAAAACATGAGTAGGTTTATGACGGTTATGATAACAATCTTTGAATCTGCGCATTATAGACCGATATAGATAATCTGTCTCCTTATAGCAAGATATATCGGGCACGTTGCAAACATTCTTCTCAAAACTGCTCTGTTTGACGGACTTACGGACGGAATACAATGTGGCATTATCTTGCTAACACAATGATATTTGGACTACTGTAATATGATCTAACCACGAGCTGTAATATTTCATTTAAAGTATTATTTTAAATGACGACTAGAGATGACTTGTTTTCCACACCTATAGCTCCCTTAGCTCCCTAAACCCCTAGCTCCCTATACAGTCATTCCTAAAATGATAACTGGACTTCTAATTTGAGTTTTCTAACAGGTTCCATTAAATTCTAGCTGGCTCCATTCCAAGTGGATTTAGGACTACAAAATACTTCATATACACCTATTTTCATCAATGTTGCCTTAAAATAGTTTAAATTTGTCGACCTGTGTTATTCTAACATGCTTTGACGAGCTGCATGGAGTCTGGCGTTAGTTCGCAATACGATATTTCAACGAATTACGAGTTAAAGACAAGGTGCAATATTTCGGTTGTATATCGGGCCACATATACAATTTCTCTGATGATTGCTGAAATGACATAACATAAAGGTAAACAAAAAAAAAACAAGGTACATAAGTTTTTGTGTTCAAGATATGCTATGCAATTATTTTATGTTTATGATTTTATTATAATAGTTTGGGAAAAGTGTGTATATGTTTACCAATATATTTAACTCCAAGAAAACAAACAAGCAGTTGATAAAAAATTATTCTTCTTTTACTTCATGTGGTGCTACAGCTTGTTAAGAAGCTTTGATCTCCATTAACATTCGCATCCATCCGGATCAATCTCCAGCAGCCTTTGGCTAGTTTTTGATGTGCATTAGTCTTTCAGCATCTGTTCTTATCATTATCCTGCCATCATGAATATCATGATGGCAGAATGGCCATCATGAATTATCATGAATATCATTCATTCTCGAAACCTCCCAACTGTAGCTGCCAAATAATCATCACACACTTGCTAAATATTATCATGCCGATTTCGTGCAGCAAAAAATTTAAGATGCCATTGATCACATCCTTGCATGCTTTTAGGATGAATCTCGTACTCGTGTACAACTCTGATCCTCAAGTTACCTCGTCTCGTTATTTCACGTAAACTTAAATCTCCTTTATCATATCAATAGTTTATTCTTTTTTTAATTCACGAGAACACCGCTCAGCTTTAGTAGTATACAAAATATATCTCTTCACATAATCAATGTTTTTAAATAATTTACTTTGACGCACAAAAAGGTAAACAAACAATAAGTATATCAGTTTTTGTTTTCAAAATATGCTACATAGCGGGTAAATTTTCAGTTTAATATAACTTTAATAGAACAAATATTAATTTGTTCCCCAGTATGTTACATAGGCACAACAGAAACACATCATAAAATAATAAGGGAGTTTCTATATTGAAGTCAAATTTGGAATTTGGAATCTTTTCCGATGGAAAAATACATTAATTTCAATTATTTTCATAGACTAAAAAATATATATAAAATTTTCGAAATAATAGTAGTGCCATTTAAATAGACTGAGACTGTTTGTAAGAAGACTGAAGTTAATTTCATTGCCACTTATTACATTGGCACACACAGCATTATTTAGATATATGAAAATGTACGTGAATCATGTGCACTTCCATACTTAAAAACAATACAGAATCATTTTGATTAGGTTGTGTGAAGAGAAAGTGTTCAACTTTCATTTTGAATAAATGCAAATACTACTACATATAAAAATTAATGAATCTTGAACGACACAATTCCGAGCCGTGAAGCTGTGGGTGCAGCAATGCCAATAAAGGACAATTCCACAAAAAATACTTATAGGTTAAAAGCATCTATATTAGAGGTAATATTACTTATCAACTACTCTTATAAGTGTTATTTCAAGCACTATAAACATACAAAAATATAAAAAAAAAAAGTTTCGGTAAGGTAAAATGATATTGTTGAAATTATTACAAAAATAGATGGGAATAGAAGTACTCTTATATTTATACATACATACATATATATATATATATATATATATATATATATAATAAGATAATAAGATAGAAAAGTATTCGATCAGTGCGTTCTACCCGTTATGACATACGGAAGTGAAACCTGGACACTCACATCGCAATCAATTCAAAAACTTCGGGTGGCACAGAGGGGAATGGAAAGATGTATGCTTGGCATTACAAGACGAGACAGAAAGTCCTGCGCATGGATCAGGGAACAAACAAAAGTCTGTGACATCATTGGAAGAGTAAAACAGTTGAAATGGAGATGGGCAGGCCATATAGCGAGGCGATGGGACGACAGATGGACCAAGGCAATCCTGGAGTGGATACCGCTTGATCGCAAACGTCCGCGAAGAAGACCGAAAGCACGATGGACTGATGAGATCGTTAAGTATATTGGACCCGAGTGGCAGAGGAAAGCCCAGGACCGTGAAGGTTGGAAGCATGCTGAAGAGGCCTTCATCCTGCAGTGGATCGATACGGGCTGATGATGATGATGATGATGATGATGATATATATATATATATATATATATATATATATATATATATATATATATATTTGTTTGTGAATGTTTCTAAATCATTCCGGGTGTCGATCCGTTGATGCTGTGTGTAGAGTCACGACGTTTCGCCAAATTCCCATTCGCATCTACTGAAATAACGACGAGTGTGTTAGTTGAGTGAAAAGACAATCAGAGCTTCTTTGGCGAAGCTCTGACTGAACTGTAAATTGTATATTCAAATATATATTATAGGTTACATATTAGACGTTTACTGTCATTTAAAGAGACTAGACCCCTAAACATTTGGAGAAGAAAATAACAAAAAGGAAAAAGCCTACATTTTGGGGGCTCAACCGTGATATCCAGAGTTTATATTTCCGAAATAGTGGGTAATTGAAATTATCGGAATATAAGACTACATATTTGTGACGCAGTAGTGAAAGGTGATTTTAAGAAGCAGATTCGAACATTGTTTGCAGAACTAATTATAGTTACGATCTTTTCTGCGTATGCTAGTAAAATCATTGGACAATAAATTTTAGTTTATATTGCATATATAGTGACGGACACTTCGAGGTAGGATCTGAACATTTTTAGTTAAATCTTTATTTTTACTTATAAATTAGAAACCCTTTAGGATTTTGTTATAATTGTGGCGACCGAGGTCATTAATCAAAAGATTGTCCACATAAAGATAAAGATACAAAGTGCTTCAAATGTCATGCATATGGACATGTGTCATCACAATGTGGCGGTGAAGTTACAAGTCCTAAGAGAAGTACTACACACTTGTCGACTATATATGTTGTACCAAAAAACTCTATAACATTAAAATTTAATAAAGTTATAATTTCTGCTGTGTTTGACACAGTCAGAAAAGATATTTATGACAAGTATTGTCATAAATAACAATTCTAGGTTAATTTGGAAAAAGATTCGAGATAAGTGGTGAGAGCTTTGTTCTTTTGTTTCATGTTATACCAATAGGAGCCTCAAATTTCCAAGTGAAAGTTGGAAATGACCTACTAGAACAAGCCGAAGTTCGTTTACGGAAGAAGAAATTGTCGTATATGGAGAAGAAAAAAGATGATTTTTTAATGAACATGACCATAGAAGAAAAGATAAAAACAAAACTCACTTAGATTTAGGACATATTGTAGATAAAGCACATAAGAATATTGTTTCAGGAATTATTGATGGTTACAAACCGGAGAGGTCCACAACGACTGATACAACGACGAAGATCTTACTTAAGAATGAAGAACCAATTCCATCCACCAATAAAATGTTCCCGCATATTTGAGCCGTTATTGACAACTTTATGAAATTTACGTGGCTTTATCCAACGAAATATACCACGGCCAATCCACATTGAATCATCACTAATAAGGGTACAGCTTTTACTGGAAGTGAATTCATAGAATATTGAACTGGAAGAAGGAATTGAACACCTATTACGACCGGTATTGCCCGAGGTAACGACTGGAGAAAATCCACAGAATTGTCATACCGATACTAATAAAACTAAGTATAGACGATCCTACTAAATGGTATAAATATTTACCCTGAGTTCAAAGAGCGATTAGCTCTTCTTACCAGAGAAGCATTAGCATGACGCCTTTTGAAGTATTAATTGGATTAAAGATTAGAAAGAAAGAGGATACTGAAATAAAGAAGCTGATTGAAGAAGAATCTAGAAAATAATTTAACGAGAATAAGGAAGAATTACGTAAACAATATAAAGAGAGTTTGCTTAAGATACAAGAAGAAAACAACAAGGGTTATAACTTAAGGTAAAAGAAAGCAACTGAGTATAAGCTGGGAGATCTTGTTGCAATAAAACGTAATCAATTTGGAACTGGGCTCTAAGTAAGCTGCATATCTTGGACCATATGAAGTTATTAAAAAGAAAAGGAATGAGTGGTACAATGTTCTGAGTCCGAGGCAGAGTCTTAGTCGGATGGCCGAATGTAGGAATCGTCTAAATATTAGTAACATTAGTTTAATAAATAACCCAGTCATAGCAATGAATTGATTGACACTAAGCGGCGAAAAAAAAAAAAGAAGGATGTAACGATGTTAATAGTTAGACGTTTTTGACGAGACCATAGTTTCGAGTTTAGATGAAATACAATGACCCTATGCGAAGATCTAAATAGATATAAACCCTTGAGTTGGGGGTGCGATTGACGAACGTATTGAAGGACGAAGAATCCGTAAGAGAGGCGATAGATCTATATTGGTAAGAATACTAAAATACTAATATACTAATATACTAATATACTGATATACTATACTAATATACTAGTGAAGTAACGACGTGTGCGTTGGTTGAGGGAAAAGACATTCAGAGCTTCGTTGGCGAGGCTTAGGTTGATTTGCGGTTGAAAACTGTAAATGGTATATTCAAAATATATTATAGCTGACATTTTAGACGTTCAGTGTCATTTAAACCCCTAGACATTTTGGAGAAGACAATACCAAAAAGGATGAGGAGAGGATGAAAGGAGAGCACATGTTTCGCCTGTTGGTGATTAGTCTCATCAGGCCACCGACATATGCTCTCTCGCCAACAATAGGGAGACCCTATCCACAATCAAACAACCCATAGTTTCGCTGACTTCCCGTCGGATGGCTTATACATACAGTTTTTTTATTTCTTTGGACTGCGTCCAATGAGACAACAATAGTCGGGAGATATACACCCTCCTCCATAGTTATACACCCACCCCCCATGTTATGTATACTTATAAGTTGTTTAATGTTTAATGTTTTTAAAGTCGAAGATTCTTTCAATAATTGCCTAAATTTATATTTTCTAATTAATCTATCTATAATGTTCTTATTATACTTATACTACCCTTTCACTTCGGCCACCTCCCTAATCAGTTTTAATTTTCTGTGATAATTATATTGGTTTAATACCTTTAATACGTAATTTGTGGTGAAAAAATTACGATTTACAAAAACTTTACGATTATTGAAACTAAATCAACATTTTCTCTGATCACTTTTTGGTGCCTCCTCATTTCATTTGAACAGATTTTTTTGAATAAATTGAAATAACACTACAGAATTAAATGAATGTATCTTTATCTGACATAAAAATGACAATAAATGATAATTTCACAAACAAATCATTAGTTGGCTTCAAAAGTTTTTTTTTCAGGTATTTTAAAGAAATAAGAAAAAACATGGTGACGTATTATTCAGTCTTATTTGTTCGGTAGACGAAGCAAATACAACTTTAGCATGTAACCTAGTTTGCTACACTAAAAGCCTTGACGTTGCCATATTTTATTCGATTTATTAAGTTTTCGGAAAATGCCATATTGCGTTAGCTAAAAACAAAAATACTCACTCTATCAATGTTTATATATTTATTGACGTAGGAATCGATTTTCATTTTCGTAAGATTTCTCCTTCGATACATACCTGAAACAATAAAAAATAATT
The DNA here is from genome assembly GCA_031761425.1 of Cosmopolites sordidus. Classification (NCBI taxonomy): domain Eukaryota; kingdom Metazoa; phylum Arthropoda; class Insecta; order Coleoptera; family Curculionidae; genus Cosmopolites; species Cosmopolites sordidus. The sequence continues at coordinate 1,229,283 of JARFXV010000811.1, read as the reverse complement.
TTAGAGTTCATTTGGTTTTTTAACAACGAAATTATTTACAAACTAAAATCTATTATGTACCATTCAATTCAAAACAGTAGTAAAACCATGTAGCAGTAAATTTATTAAACTATAATAAAATGACGATTGAAACTATTTTCACTCCCTTTCATTCTAATACAAAAATAAATGTTTAAAAACTAGAAAAACAATTTGTATATCTATTTTAAATATTTACAAAAGCTGACACTAAGAGTGCGTTTAAAGGGAAACGGCCAGAAAACTAATAAGAAAAACAAGAAATATGCTTAACATTATCAAAACTACCATTCTTCGAAAAAAAGAAGATAATAAGAAAGATAAGACCAATTATAATATATAGTAGTGAAGTCGAGAGAGAAAGAAGAAGAATGCTCGAGAGAAAAATATACGTTAAGAATAAATGTAATAAACATGGAATAAAAAAAAAATAGAAGAAAAAAAAGGATAGAAAATATCAAAATCGGAGTCAGTAGTAGAGAATTAAATATACGAAGTGAGATTATTAAATAATGAGACTGACGCTGTAAAACATTTTATTTTGATTTCATATATATTTACTTATTATCACCATCAATATACACCCATCCTCTATCCCTACAACGCTCCATGCGAATCTTTCATTGTTCCAAACAGTGCTGGAAGTCTTCTTCTGTCTTCAGAACACGTGCCGCTTTCTCTTTCACAGATTCAATCTCAATCTTGGACTCAAATCTTGTCCCGTTTAATGCAGATTTCATCTTAGGAAACAGATAGAAGTCGCATGGTGCAAGATCCGGCAAATAAGGAGGATGGTCTAACACTGGGATGCTGTATTTGGCTAGAAACCTCTTGATTAACAATGCGGAATGAACCGGCGCATTGTTTTGGTGGAGAACCCATGACTTCTTCTTCCACAATTCAGGTCCATAGATTGGCCCAGTGCATGTATTGGCCCTTCATTTCAGGATCATAAGTAAAAAACCACGATTCGTCACATATCATTATCCTTTCCAATAAGTTTGGATCACTTCCTATGGCAATGGCATTTTCAAAGTGTCAGTATAAATATTTTTGCGAGCTTCTTGTTGTTCAAACGTGGGAAATTTAGGCACCATTCTGGCACACACTTTTCGCATGTTAAATTTGTTATGTAAAATATACCGTTCACATTCTTTGTCAATTCCTACAGTTTCAGCAATCCCACGAATACTTAATCGACAGTCAGATCGAACCAGATTACCGATTTTTTCGATATTGTCATCCGTTTTTGACGTGAAAAGGCGATCCGGGCGTGGATTATCTTCAACGTCTTTTCGGCCATCTTGAAAACGCTTAAACCACTCAAAAACGCATCCACGCGATAAACATTCATTGCCATACACATATTTCAATAAATTATAACTTCAGTAGCGGTGTTTCCAAGTTTCAAGTGAAATTTCACAATAATTCGTTGCTCTATTGTTGCACTTAACACTTTTTCGGCAAAACAAAAAAAAAAACAACTCTAATGCGAACGAAGGTTACACGGATTTGTTTACAGAAACGAGAGGTTCGAAAGAGAAAGCCTCGCGAAAAAGAAGGCTTCACGTTAAACAGGTGTTGGTCGCTGGCGTTTGGCGCATTCGGACTTCTTCTGTAGCAGCGTCAGTGTCGTTATTTAGTAGCCATACCTCGTAAAACAAATTAAGGGTATAGCCCTTTATAGCCCAGAATAAAAAACTCCCTAAAAGAATTTATGAAGAAAAGACACAGCGAAAATATAAATTTAAAATAACAAGTGTGGAACAATAATACATCGAAATATTGACTCATAACTTACACCTAAAAAATTATCAACTTAAAAAGTATGAAATATCAGCAATTGACCCAATATTCTAAGTATCAAATGGCTAATGCAAATTACTTACAAACAAATCTGTCCTGATGCACTTAAATTTCAGTAGTATACTGGGTTCAACAGAAAACAGCAGTTTAAAAATAAAAATATTTCTAAATATTTGTAAAGCAAAGTACAGTTAATTAAATATATTTATATATAAACCGAAGGATACATTATTAATAAAAAGAAAAGTGCTACAATATTTTTTTATAAAAGAAAAATTGTTATTGGCAAGATTAAAATGTTCCACTTTTAAATCACATTACCATATTTAGGAGAGCGGCAATTCCGAAAAGTTAAAGCAATAATTTTTATGGGTATAAGAAAGCCGAATAAGGGCAATATGAATAAATATTCTTATCGTGGTGGTCCAGGAGGTCGCTGAACCGACATGAGTGACTCACATTTACGGCTAAATCTGCTCATGGAGTTCGTGGCACGGCTGATGCATACGGGTCACGTGAACAATATTTAACTTCTTAAGATATACGGACAAAAACACGTCGCATTCATATTAATATGAAAGGTAAAAAATACGAGGTTTATTTCACATGCATATGAACGATATATAGCTTTTCTTATACAGTTTATTAACGAGTAAAATTAATAAATTAATAATTAATATCACACAGGGAGATAGTGAGAATAATGTTTCTAGGGTTCAATACATTACAGCTGAACATTTATAGGCGATACGCAAAAAATATTAAACAAATTTTAAAACGATGTTACATGTATGTGAATTGAAAAATGAAAAGGCACTCTTAATTCTTTGGGATTTTGTTGACTTCTGCTTGATGGAAATTCATTATAAATATTCAATAAAAAAATTTTGTTAAAATTTCTACTTTTCCAATTCCAATTTCTGGTTTATTGAGAAATCAAGATATTTCGCAAACATAAAAAATACATAAAAAATCACTACACCCACAACATTAATTAGCACCTTATCATCGCCTTATAAACAGACTAACCAGTATTCCTTTATAAGATAATTGGATAATGCACCAAAAATTGCAAAACAAAAACAAACAAAAAAGATAAACCGGGATTATATCAACTAATTATATTCGAAAAAGTATATCAAACAGGCTTTAAAGAAAATAATTAAATATGAAATGTTTAATTATTATAAACATGCATTTTTCTCAATCAGAAAAACCATCATTTTAATAGTGATTTTAAAATACTACAAAACAAAAACAAAAAACTAAACAATCTAGAGAAATAAACCGCCTCAAAGATGCGAAAACCTTTCTAAATGACTCAATCACCCTTATTGAATTTTTACCGAAAAGAAATATGCGTAGATTTTTTAAAAATATTTTATTGTGGAAACTTTTTGTATCTGTAACCTTTTAACATCAAAAATATTAATTTCTACAAAAGCTACAGTGCTAGCGAAACGCGACAAACTGTAATAATAAAGTGGAAATTTTTATAAAAAAGTCCTTTAATAAACACTCTTAATGCTGATAGCATAAAGACGATTTAAAAAGTACAATAAAAATGTATCAACCTCGAGACCACCCAAGTCTAAAACGGCCTATTATAATAAATTCGAAAACTGCGGAAAACTTTTTAACCATGTTTTCATTTTTAATGTGGCCAGTTATTTCATGCTTTTTCACTATGTAGGTAAATTAAGCCTTCAATAGTTGACAATTTGCCGCAGTTGCATGCCATTTTTCTTTAGATTCACAACTTCCGTACACATCTAGAAAGGCAGTTCTCAACATTTTTTTAATATTAGAATATTAACATTCAATACTCGCTTTGAAAGGGGTTAAAATAGAATAAATTTATTTGTTTTTTGGTATAGCAGTTATTTATCACATCTAAAGCGCATCAAAATCGACAGCTGTTCAAATACTTTTTTTCTATAAAATAAATTGGTAGTTTATTATATGCTTATTATTAATTTTATATTCTGCTTTAATTACAGCATAGTATTGTTGAAAACATTTCTAATTTATACTGGACGTTACAAAATATAATGTAGTTAAAATAAAGAAAATTGAGAAAAATTGGTTTGTTCAAACTGGTTTTTTCCACAGAAGATCTTCAATATTTCAACACAAATGATCACCCTATTGATAAAATCCTTCAACACTAACTGCACTAACTGTAACAGTAACCCAATAAGAAAAATTAGGAATCAATGTACGAGATTCTTCATAATCTAATAGACATTTTTCTTTTCATTCAATACATATAAGTATTCACTAATTAAAATGGTTTTTTTTGCAAAACAACCATTTCATATACCAATCTGCGAAAAAAAATTGAAGAAACCAAGTTTTAAATTAAAGGATTTGGTTTATTCAAAAAATGTAAATCTGCCTCGAGACCACCCAAGACGGCGAGAAGCTTTTCAATCCATTCCCTGAAACCGCACTAGTAGAATGTTTGCTTAGTTCGATAATGCAATATCTTTAGTGCTACAACATCTTTATATTCTAGATAAAATTAACAAATTTCGTTTATCCGAAATTCAAACTTAGTACCACCTTGAAACGTATAGGAAATTGCTTCCGAATTCGCAAGTGGCGGATTATAATATATTCTGAACAACATATGATGCATTTTCAGAAACAACGCCATATCACACGTTGTTTGAAAAAGAAGCAAAAAGATTAATATCTAATAACATATCTACATATCTAACATACAGATCAGACTTTACTCTATCCCTCCTGCACCTTTTCAGCTTCTTCACTCAAATACTCGGCATTTGCATTCAATAATCTACAGAATATCCAAAGAGGATGCGGGTATCCAAAAAGTTGTAGCCGTGTAAAATGTATCGAAGAACAAAATTATAATTTTTTTAACGCATCCGCATGTCTTCGATAACATTATTATCTATACGAAGAAACCACCCAGTTGTAGTGCTATGATTTAATTTTTATCAATCAACTGTAAAAGCCACAAGCCCAAAATACACTCATGTGTCGTAATCAGAGTTTGATATTTATATTAAAAAAACAATCAGGACAATCGGTCAACTAGCTATAAAAAATAAACATACCAGTTTTGTACAGTTTAAGAGAATACTTCTAAATTCTGAATTATTCATATCAGCAACTCTGTATATAAAATATTTTTTATATATTACTATCAGCGTTTGATATTTATATTAAAAAAAACTGTTAACTAGAAAATTAATTGAATTCCTACAACTAATGGTAATCAGTCAACTCAGGAAGGGAGTACCTACCAGTTTTGATGAAAAGAAATATTATGAGAATATTTGTATAAGCCTCCCAACTTGTATATATATTCTATATATATACATTTCTATATATATACATATATATATATATATATATATATATATATATATATATATATATATATATATATATATATATATATATATATTGTTGTCCGCTTCGACTGAAGAGACTTCGACCGAATTAACTAAGTCAGTTAGACGCTAATTGATAGTACGCAGCAAAACTAACTAAAAATATTGCGATTTAACCCAAATTACCTTAGTTCAATAGTTAAGAGTAACCAAGATACAGGGTATTATCATTTTATTTTCAATTTTCGTCGAGAACTTTCTTAAATAGTATTTTTCTTGGACGAAATTTGGTAGTGGAATAATCAATATAAATATAAAATTACTTGGTATATCCAAAGATTGGTATATCCAAAAAAAAAATCTGCTGTAATAAAATATTGAGTTGAATTTGCAGGGCTTTTTATTAATAAAATACTATTGCTCTTTATTTACTATTAATTCATTTATCATTGGAAAATATTGCTTTCATCTGCGAGGGAACATTTTTTGGTTTGAATATTAAAAAATGTATTATTATTAGTGAATGTTTATTTAATCAACTTTGTAGAGTAAATATATCGGTCAAAACAATGCAATAATGGGTAAATATGGCAATAAAAAAACAATAAAATCAATGAAACAACTGGAATTTGTTTAAAATCTAATCGTATTCAAAAAAACCATCTTATTCAGAATTCAATATTCTCTAGTGGAAGAAAGAATAATTTTTAGAGGATAATGGTTATTTTTATCAAACCAATATAGCGCTCAATTGAAGATAACTTTGAACAATACAATACCAGTTAAAAAGTGGTCGTATTTAAAAATTTCCACCGCTCAATTTCCTGCCCCACTCAGCGATCGGTATGAGAATCATTTTTGATATATGGGGCCGTACGTTGTTCTAAAGCAAATTGATTCCCTGATCAGTATAAGGCCTTTTTTCTCCAGATTGTCACTAACATAAACTAATTGCTGTTGATAACGGTCAACAGTGACCGTTTAACCAGATTGAAACAACACAGAAGATATTTGGGTTTGTGGTATCGGTTGATGGTTCACAAGGATTAAACCACGATTTCCGCCTCTTTAGATTATCGTAGAGGATGCGCTTTTCGCCACACGTCGGAAATTTATGTAGGACATTTTTTTGTTGAAATACTATTTTTATTGAATCCACTTTTGACACAAGAACATCAAGGAGTCTACTCTTATTCTCAGCTGTAATTTCATAGAGGACACAACGACTATCCTTCTGAATTTTCCATCGCTTATATAAATGCTTAGAAATGACTTGCAGGCTCACTCCAGTACCAATTTTTGCAGCTTTAGGCAAAGATATTCTTTTAGCACTGTTTTCAATTCTCCATTCTTCACTTTTTTTATCTGCCTCGGACTTTCTGCACCATTTAAGTCAATATTTTCAATTCGGAATTTGCACTTTTTACATTGCAAATTACAATTTACTACTTCTTACAGGTACTGTACGAAACAGCATTATTTTCCAAAGCCACACAAATAATGTCTTAAGCTTCGGCAGCATGTTTTTTAGAGTTGAAAATCGAAAAGGAGGCAGTGCCTCAACTGTTGCATTTCGGACGACATCGCGTCTACCAGTGATTTCTCAAGTTATATTCACATTAGGCTTATATATTGTACCTCCAGTTAGAAACTAAAAAATGACTATATGGCGAGAAAACATTTTGATTCAAATAAATTATGCAGCTGATAAAACGTAGAAGTCGAGAATTAAGTTGAGGACCTAATAAATCATAAGAAGTAACATAGTACAGTCCATTGATCCCTCCAAGCTTTCGCAAATACTAGTCAATAAATATCAATCAACTAATTATAAATATACTATATCAACTATAGCATTGATGTTATCAGCATCTGTGATGCGTGGCACAGCTTTTCTTTCGAATTTCGAAAAGCACTTTCTAAATTATGAATTATCCATCCATCAACTCCATATATAAAATAATTTTTATAGATTTGCAATTCTTTTTTTCGTTATTAGCAACATATAAACTACTAATACAGCAGTGTGCATTTCTTCAAAAATGTTTAATGGATATAATCTCGATGTAAGGTACTAGCTAAAGAATTTTCAAGAGGTTTCATTTAAATAAAAACAAATTGTAACTTACTTAGACTTTTAGACATTAATTATTACCTTTTTGTTTTTTCTTGGGTTCGTGGTCAATTATAACAATATTTTTTTTATTTTGTTTACGTTTTGGTTATTTTTTTTAAACCATCTTCAAAACAGCTAAAATTTTATAATATATATTATTTTTATACATAGTATAAATTTATATTTTAACGCATACCTATTTACATCTTAATATTCTATTTTTACGTTATACTATTAACTATAAATTAATGGTTGACCTTTTTTTTAATATGTTATTGTTTAATATTTAGTTGACTTTTTTTTAACTTTGACATATTTTTTGAATTTTTTACGTTTAGATGTTTTTTTTGTGCCCACAGTTTTGGGTTTTTCACTTTTAATGGTATTTGATGCAAAAAATAAAATATTAATTTATTATTTAATTATGTCACTATAGATGCTACTTAAGTTATCAGTGTCAGTTCTGAAATTAATGATATTCTTTGTTTTTTGTATGTAAAATATTACTCTTATATCTCTTTTTTAATATTGTGTTAAATTGTTATGATATTAAAATTAAAGTTGTGGTCATTATCTATGGCATGTTTTGATAGGGCAGTTACGGTTTGTTTTATATATCTAATGTTTTTTTTTGTCTTGATTGATTCTGTTTTTTAAATATTGTTTAGTGGCCAATGAATGAGCTTGGGCAATTTAAAGAATAGATTTTGTATGTTAAATTTGTTTGTTGCATTTTGGGTGTTTGTGGTTTTAATTTTGTAAATATTTACTTTATGTTATTATTGGGTGTTTCTGCTATGTTTAGATTATATGTTTAAAAAACTGTTTATATTTTATTGTTTATTTCTGGTATGTATGGTAATGTATATATCTTAACTGATCCAAATACACCACAACATAAAATTATAATCAAACATACACTAGAACATAAAACCTAAAAAAACTACTAGGCAATTATTAAAAAGCGAATACACAGAATATAATACTATCATACCATGATAACAAATAAAGCTAAAAATAAAAATTACATATAAATAGGGGTCAATTTAACCCAAAACTGTTAGCATAATCAAATTTATAGATAAAAAATTTATAAAACATGTCAAAGTCGAAAGAAATATGAACTGAACACTAGTCAAAAAGTAATATATTAAAAAAATCTCAACCAACAACATAATTAATAGTATAACGTAATTTTAATATATTAAGATGTTATAAAAACGTACGAGTTATAATATAATTTTAAACTACGTATAAAAATAATATACATTATAAAATTATTGCTGTTTTAAAGATGATTAAATAAAGATAACCGAAAGGTAAAAAAATTTAAAATATTTGTTATCATTATAATGGACCGAAAATCCAAGAAAAATACCAGGTGTCCCATTAAGGATGGATCGCGCCCGTATCTTGAAAACTATTTATCCCACAGCTTTGGGGAAAAAAATTGTACTAAAAATGATCATGAGAAATTCACCAAAAATATGTTTAAGCTTCTAAAACGACCGCAAGAGGGCGTGACGAGCTAAACATTTTTAAAAATCATTTTTTTGTGTATTTTCAAGTGTTAACAGAGTAAGAAAAATTCTCAGTTGTAATTAGCAAACTGTCTCCTACAACTTTGTTTTATGACATTTTGTCGTAACTTCGCGAATAAAGAAGTGAGGAGGAGGATTTTTCAAATGGAATGGTACATCTTTTACTACATGGCAAGAAAGGCAATTTAAAGAGGAATCGTCCAGTGAAAACCCGAAATCGATATTTCTGACATGTCAAGAGATATTTCGATTTTTCTGAAAAAAATCAGTTAGTTTTAATTTTTACCGTAATATTAAGTTAAAAATTGGTCTTAATATTTAGGCCGCAATCGCAACCGCAACAATTTTATTTAAAAAATAAAATTATCTATTCAGTATCAATCATCATAAATGTTCTAATCCTGACCTTGATAATATTTTCTAATTTAATTACATAAGCGGAAAAAATGCCTTTCCCCAATTGCTGCATTTTCTCTTTTGTGATGCTTAAATACTACTTGAAAGAATATTGAAATCAGTCATTAATAAATATACCTACTCTTTCTTTTAAACTAAATGAATGGATGAATGAAATTATGCGTTTTCGGGTTTCCAAATAAACGCATGCAATCCTTAGGTACATTACACAAAGAGTGTAAGAAGGGAACCATGGAAACAAACAAAAACAGTCAAATTAACTTGTCAGTTTTGAAATGCATTACATTTTCAACATTGCATTTATTGATTATTAATAATTATTATAATAATATCTAACAATGCCTTTTACGAATAACGAGGCCTATGACATGTTGGCGGTGTATTTCCAATGTTTTGAAAATGCATGTATTGCAGAGCGGCAATATGCAAGTCAATATCCCGAAAGAAGGCATTATTCGAAGAAGGTGTTTACACGTCTAGCAAGACGCTTACGAGAAACAGGAATTGTGCATCCAGATCCAGTCCGCACCAGGTTACGTTCGATTCGTAATGGAGATAATGTTGTAAATGTTCTGGCCTATGTTGAAACACCAACCCCCATTTAAGTATCAGACAAATATCTGAAGAATTAGGTGTTAGCAAGACATCCGTTCATCGAATCTTAAGAGATAACAAGCTGCACCCCTATCATGTTGTCTTACACCAAGCCCTTTTGGATAACGATTTCGACAGACAGCTAGACTATTGTCACTGGTTAAAAAAATGTGTAGTGGAAATAAACAATTCTTAAAACGCATACTATGGACTGATGAAGCTACTTTTAGTAGTGATGAAGGCGTTCAGTTACATAATATGCACTACTGGGCAGTTGCTAATCCACACTGGATGTTAGAAATCAACCACCAAAATAGATGGAGTGTGAACGTATGGTGTGGTGTTTTGGGAGACAAAATTATTGGTCCCTTTATTTTTAATGGACATTTGAATAGTGAAACATATTTAAATTTTTTACAAAATGGACTGCCAGAACTAATGAAAGATGTTTCGTTGGAAACAAGAAGACAAATGTGGTACCAGCATGATGCATGCCCTGCCCACTTCTCGCAGGTGGTTCGAAACTTCTTGGATGATTCGTTTCCAAATCGTTGGATATGACGGGGTAGTTTATTTTCGTGGCCGGCGCGCTCACCGGATTTGACAGTCCTCGATTTTTACTTGTGGGGAAGACTAAAAGACCTTGTTTTTCAAACTCGTCCTACCACACTAGAAAACATGATTGAAAGAATTCAAAATTCAATAACCAGCATTTCAAGAGCGGAAATTGAAGCTGCCGTTTTTAGTACTAGTCGAAAAATAAATATCTGCATTTCTAAGGATGGAAGGCATTTTGAATATTTAGAAAGCCGTTAAAGTTCAGATTCTGTTAATTATGAGACTGTTGTGCTGTTAAATTTACTCGACTGTTGTTATTATTATTATTATCTTCGTTATTGGCCCATTGGCCTTTAAACACGCTCCAAATTAATATGGCACGAAGAATTTGGACCAGTCCTAAGCCTGGGTAAAGTGTGAAGGAAGGCAAACATTAGGTTAATATTTTCTTAACTTAATGCAGGTAGTAGTGAAATAATAACTGATTTTTCCAGAAAAATCGAAATATCTCTTGACATGTCAGAGATATCGATTTCGGGTTTTCACTGGATGATTCCTCTTTAAATTACCTTTCTTGCCATGTAGTAAAAGCTGTACCATTCCATTTGAATAAACTAAACAAAACTTCAAAAAAACTATTGTTGAATGTAACGCCACCTCGCGGTTTCATTTATAAACTAAATAATTTATCTCCCAGATTATCTGATTGTCCCAGCAATTGCCTTTTAAAAGAATCCAAATTGAGGAAAATCGGTTAAGGCAAACGGACATTAGACGACTTTTTATCAAAATAGGTAAAACTCCCCCTCACTTCTTTATTCGCGAAGTTACGACAAAATGTCATAAAACAAAGTTGTAGGAGACAGTTTGCTAATTATAACTGAGAATTTTTCTTACTCGGTTAACACTTGAAAATACACAAAAAAAAAAGATTTTTAAAAATGTTTAGCTCGTCACGCCCTCTTGTGGTCGTTTTAGAAGCTTAAAAATATTTTTGGTGAATTTCTCATGATCGTTTTTAGTTCAATTTTTTTCCCCCAAAGCTGTGGGATAAATAGTTTTCAAGATACGGCCTCGATCCATCCTTAATGGGACACCTGGTACATATAATAAAATTAATTATTACTATATCAGATAATTAAACTTGTACGATGTAAATATAGTTAATAACATATAGTTACTATAAATTTGATTGGCTGATATAGTATAACGATTGCGTTAACATTTCCCCTTGGGACTTCGTATTGTTTAATGAATCATCGAGGAGAAAGCTGTATATTTTTCGTATTAAATGAATACCAAAGATGGATATTGTCGAAAATCTAATTTAGGCAAATTTATTATTTTAAGATTATAGTTTTAGATGACCGAACAAAGAAACAGGGGTTAGTAAACTTACAAAGCTTTCATAATTAATAATAGTTTGGAAGTTAAATCCGGTGAAAAAAAATAAATGTGGATGAAATATAAAAAATGTATTCTAAATGGTTGGAGTTCCCAATATATATTTTGTATTGATACATAATTAGATACAGGTAGGCATTACATACAATCACTCAATAAACATGAGCTTATTAGGAATTTAACATAACAAACAGCTTTCAAATTTGTTTTGTTTGTCTTTCGGAAGGTCTGTGCAGGGTGAATAATAAATAAGTGGACGATTTGTATTTCGAATAATTGTAAAATAAGAAAATATACTCCAGAAATGTTTATAATGATGAAACAAAAAACGAAAATTTACTTTACTAAAAAATATCTCTATAAAAAAATGAAAGAAATTTCGTATAAAATATACTTCTGGATATATACTGAAGAATTAGTATCACATATTGAAGGAATAGCAGAAAGAACGAGCAGCTAGTATATGTGGCCATGGAGAAAATGAGAATAACAGCTAAGCTTCTGAGAATAGCCTCGATGACAATACTGAACACTAAGGCAGTACTACAAATTCAACAGCACACCACGGTAAAATTTGAGATTGAAGAAGGTTTGCGCCAGGGAAATGAATTGCAACTACTCGGTGGGTCAAGAATAAGCCATTTACATTCGTAGATTCACTGTACATTTAATCCTAACGAAAAATTTTGGAAAATGAAAAGGGCTAAAGAATGATGGTGCGCAAAAACAAAATTATATCCGATTTTTTTAATAATAGAAGCATCGTGGTGCTGGATTAATTATTACTATATCAGAGAATTAAACTTGTACGATGTAAATATAGTTAATAATTTATAATTCCCTATATAGTTTACAGTTTATATTTTTGGATTTGATTGCCTGATATGTACAGTGCATCCATTAAGTATCAGTACTGATTCGGCGAAATGTGATTAAAAGGAGATAACTGTAATTGTTTTTTAAGTATTATTCGAAGTATTCTCCTCTTCTTTCGATACATTTGTTACATCGATTCAATAGTGGTTCAAATGCGTGCTCCAGCTGATTTTGTAAAATAGCCTCCAAAGCACCCGTCGAAGCTATTTAGATGGTCTGAATATCTTAAAAATAAACACCCTCTGAACTTTAATTTCAACTTTGGGAACAAGAACAAGTTACAAGGGGCTAAATCGTAACGATGTGTGACTTGGCGCATTATCGTGCAACAAACTCCAGCTGTCTGGATCGCGATATTCTGGCCGAATGCGACAAATTCTATGCATCAATCGATTCAGGACTTCTAACTAGTACTGCCCAGTGACAGTTTGATCAATTGGAACGAACTCTTTGTGCATGATGCCTTTGCTATCGAAGAAAATAATAAACATTTTCTTGATTTTTGAAAAAATTTCTCATGTTTTTTTTGCCTGGGGTAATTTTTTCGACTTCCATTCCGCACTTTGGCGCTTAATTGCTGGATCGTATTGAAAGCACTATATTTCATCGCCCGTAACAATTGCTTTCAGGAAGTTTTGATCATTTCTGGCGGCTGCGACGGCCTTTCTGGAATGATTAACACGAAATGATTTTTGCTCCTCCGTCAATGTGTATAGAACAAACTTTGCACAGACTTTTGTTTTACCCAAATCCTTGTGAAGAATGAGTCAAACAGTTTCTTTGTCGATATTCAAGGCCTCTTCCATCATTTTCAGTGAAACATTGCGGCCATTTGCTACAAAATCATGAACTTTTTCGATTATTTCGGGAGTGCGAGCTGAAATTGGTTTCCTGTCACTTTTGTCATCCTCTGGCGACACTCTGCCTTACAAAAACCGTTTATGTCACAGGAAAACAATTATTCTACTTAAACAATCATCGTCGTACACTTGCTGCATTAACCAGAATGTTTCCGACGCAGTTTTACCGAATTTTGCGTTAAATTTAATAACTACTCTTTGTTCCATTATTATATTTGCACATCAAACTTTTTTGGCTTGTAAACAAGACGTCCGAAAATCAACAAATGTCAACCGATCGTGGTAAAGTAGGTTTCGTTAGATCCAGGAATGTTCAAGCTTTGCAACGAGGCCCCTCGTCAATAGATGGCATGATTAGTTGCTAAGATATACCTTAAGAACTGATACTTAATACTGTGTAGTGTAAAGCAGTGACGGCTCGTGGGTTTTTAAAGTGGCAGGGCGTAGAAAGAAATAATATTTTTTTTTGCTTTCCCCTTTCCTTGATAAATGATGGAGGGACGGCGGCCTCCCTCACGAGCCGCCAATGATGTAAAGATTGCGTTAACATTTCCTCTTGGAACTTCGTATTATTTAATGAATCAATCAACAACATAATTAATAGTATAACGAAAATATAGTATATTAAGATGTTATAAAAACGTACGAGTTATAATATAATTTTATACTACGTATAAAAATAATATATATTATAAAATTATTGCTATTCTGAAGATGCTTTAAAAAGATAACCGAAAGGTAAAAAAATTTAAAATATTTGTTATTATTATAATGGTCCGAAAATCGATAGTATTAAACGGTCAGGAAAATACATATAATAAAATTAATTATTACTATATGAGATAATTAAACTTGTACGATGTGAATATAGTAAATAACATATAGTTACTATGAATTTGATTGGCTGATATAGTGTAACGATTGCAGTAACATTTCCCCTTGGGACTTCGTATTGTTTAATGAATCATCGAGGAGAAAGTTGTATATTTTTAGTATTAAATGAATGCCAAAAATGGATATTATAACAACTTATAATATTAAACAAACTATAAGATTATAGTTTCAAATGACTGAGCAAAGAGCTGAAGGTCAGTAAACTTACAAAGTTTGCATTATTAATCATATTCTGGATGTTAAATCTGGTAAAAATAATAAATCTGAATAAAATATAAAAATTATATTCTAGTTGGAATTCCCAATATATATTTTTTGTTGATACATAATTGGATAAAGCTATGCATTACATAAAATCACTTAATGAATGTGGGCTTATTAGGAATTTAACATAACAAACAGCTTTCAAATTTGTTTTGTTTGTCTTTCGGGAGGTCTGTGCAGGGTGAATAATAAATAAATGAACGTTATGTATTTCGAATAATTGTAAAATAATATAAGAGAAATGTTTATAATAATGAAAGAAAAAAAGAAGAAAAAAGAAGAAAAAAGAAGAAAAAACACTTTGTTAGAAAAATTCTCTATAAAAAAATAAATTTCGTATTAAATATACTTCTGAATATACACTGACGAATTAGTTTCATATATTGAAGAAAATAGCAACATAGGATCAACACGTGCAATATCTCCTTTGTGTTTTATAAAGCGATAATATATGCGTGTAAATGCAGGTTATCGATCAAATCTTGGGACACAGGCCGTGAATAATCCGTACAAAGGAAATAATTCAGCCAATTCGTCGGTCGTATTAAAGCAGTGCTGCTTACAAATGTAATTAATTCGTCGGCGTTCATTATATTAAATCCATCTCGCGTTTTAAACAACGGAACATGCGTCTGGCCATTGCCAATTTTAATGATGAGCAAACAAAGTTATTGACCGCCGAGTTTGGTTCCGGGCACGTTCTTTTCGATGCTTAACAATAGCCCCCAAAATTAATATTGATGTTGTATCGTATTATCGATTGAACTTATATTATAATTGGAAAATAATAAGAAAATATGAAAACAATAACTTAGAAGGCATCATTTCGTCGGCCGGAAAAATTATGACTTCGGCTATCTGAGATTTGGAAAAATAATTGCATTAGTGGTCAAGTTTCAAGGGAAGTTGATAAAAAAAGCCCTCATTTAGCCAAGAAGAAATACTGTTTCACAACAGCAATGCACCAGTCCATTCATCCGCCGTTACAACAGAAAAATTGGTCAATTTGCGCTACGAACTGATGGCGCATCTACCTTAAATTCCGGGTTTGGCCCCCTCCGACTTCTTTCTCTTTCTTTCTGATATAGAGAACATCGTCGAGATATAGGATTACTTTGCAGAGTTGGACAAGTCGTATATTTTAGAAGCCATAAAACTGTTAGAAAATCGTTGGACAAAATATATAAAAAAAAAGAAACTATGTTGAAAAATATATCGATTTTCGACCAACAAATCAATAATACATTTGAAAAGAATTTTCTTAATTTTTTTAATATAGGTTATTGCTACTATCGTATTGTCTGGAATGCTTTCTGAATCTTCAGATAGTAATTATAATGAAATAACTATTCCTACTAACTATCATAAAATGTAAATGTAGCTCGAAATATTGCAGTCTGTCGTTAGACCGTATCTGCAAGCTCGTTTAAATCTAAACATTAATTACTAAAGTAGAAATTAGACAAGGAAAGTCTCATTAAACATTTGTCATTAAATTCCATAAACTACTAGTCAACACAATAAAAAAAAGTCTTCTCTTATTACAAAACCAACGACATGTTTATATGGTGACGCAGTGAAAATTATTGTACCACCTGTTGCAGTTAATTGAGTAAGACTTGAACTTTTGACAAAACCACTTGGGCCAAATTTTCAAGCAAACCTCCCAAATTATATGAAAAACGTAGGTCATCGTTCAAAATTAATTATGTTTAATAAATTGAATACGAATAAATTATTTTTGAAAATATTTTTAGATGCTATGCTAGTTCGAAACTTTAACGAATCATTCGTCGATGGTTTCCAATACACAAAAAAAATTTACGACCTGTAAAATAACCACCTACGCTACAATCGTGTCTAGACACACACGGACCGCCTGTATGAAGGTTCATAAAGAAGGACCGTATTAAGTATGCATATTGTTTGTCTTTATATAAAAAGTACAGTTATATCAATATTGTTAACAGCTGGAGCGCATCACGATTTTTTGTATCGCAGTATGTACGCAAGAGGCGAAAGAATAATGACCCAATTCCTAAGTTCTCACAGACATTACTCATAATACCGCAACATATTTAAAAATGGATATGAATATCCATTTAGGAAACCTCAACATATGTTATGTATATTTATAGAATCTTAAACAAACAACATTAATAAAATAGCAATAATCAAATATATATATATATATATATATATATATATATATATATATATATATATATATATATATATATATATATATATATATATATGTGCAGTTCATTCACATACATTACTGCATAAAAAAATATACTGTATATCTAGTTTCATTTAAAATTAGTCATTTTTATTATATAATACTTGTTTGTTTATTTAAGTAAGAGACACATAAACACGTTAAACGTTTAACAGATTTACCCCATAAGCACCACACTCGGGCTTTCAACCCTTGATTTGTGGTTAGTATTTCGATAAGTCTACCGAGCGACCAACGTAGAATACCTCTCAGAAGGCATCCGGCCTTATCTGGCCTCAAACAGGTATAACTAAAAGGGTGATTCCTTGCTGAATTATACTCTCTTAGCTATTAAAGTGCATTACGCAAGTCTGGTTTGTTCTCGGAGAGTGACTACTCGAAGTAGTACCCTCAAAAAGTGACCCTGCATGTCGACCTCGGAATCACCTGACCTCCTGGTCTATTCTCTAATAATATTTGCATATTTTCTAAAAAAAGGGTTGGTTTAATTAGTTAATATCTGATCAATACATTTTTTGTGGTGATAAACATTTTTTGCAGAAATAGCGCTGGACAGCTTTCATTTTAATTTTCAATACATATTAGTTGGATCCTACACTGAAAGTTGGTGAAGCAATAAAAAAAGACGAGGCAGACTATCATTATCATCATAGTCATAATAGCTATTTAAACAAGAAAATGATATTTTGTCCAACTGTCTCGAAGCCCTTCGTCATCAATACATCAAACGAATACTCAGCAATCATATAATTTATACAAGCAATCATACAATCAATCATTTATATAGCCAGTCATATAAGAAAAAACAATGGTTAACCAGGCCTTCATCCTAAAAAGTGTTACTGTCAGTATGGTGGGATTTTACAGGAATTATTCACCATGTGGTTCTGAAAGTAAAGGTTTAGTGTTAGAGGCGCATCAGCAACTAAGGTTATTTAGCGACTGTACCTACAGCTCAACGTGAGTTCCGAACCAACGGTCATCGACAACTGAAAACCCAGGCCAGCACAGTCCTCGAGCTCTCAACCCTTGGTTTTGTTTTTAACCATAAGTCTCTCGAGAGTCTATCTCTGGAATCATGTGTTGTTCCCGCCTACTGTAGGAATGGCCCCCGTTTGTTATACCAGAATTTTCACCAAACTGCAACTCTATTAGTACATAACATTTGTCAATTTTATTAACACATAACTATATTTAATGTTTTCATTAATATTACTTTTAATTACTTAAAATTATTTTCACTACTAACTTCCATTTTATTATTCTCTTTTTATTTGTCTTATATCTATCATATCTATCGTCGCTAAATGGCCTATGTTGTTGACACGACATTAATCTAAAATTCTCTCTCGGGGGAGAGAAGAATGAGGTTCTTGTATCCTAATGAAACCATAACTTAAATGTTATTGTAGTCAGCTTGATACACTAAACATGGTTTTTCAAAACGAACAGGCGTTATTCTGCAACATAACAATGAAATATCTCATAGTGCCAGAATCATCCAAGAAAAAAACAAAACATTAGACAGGACAGTACTTCCTCTTCCATTGTATTCTCCTGCTACTGTACCGTGAGATTACCACCTTTTCAAATCTATGGAACATTTTCTTCATAAAAAAAAAAACATATCCTACCGCAACAGCTATCAAAACTAAACTCAAAGAATATTTTACTTCAGGAAACAAATTTTACAAAAGGAAACAGAAAGTTTTTCAGAGATGGATGAACATTTTCAGTTTCGACGGAACTCATTTTGTAAATAAAAACTAATTATTAACTCAACTATGAGAACCTATGAGAACGCCTAATACAATAACACAAAAATACAACAATAATTTTATTTTACAGCATTTTTTTTCGGTCTGTTTTCTATTATGCATGGATCAGTTCCTTCAATCGAAAGGGTAACTAACCAAGTACTATATCTACTCTTTGATTTTTTAATTACTGATTGCAACCGTTTAGGTTGTGGTCAAATTATTTAAGTTATAAAAAATGCTTTGATTGGCGAAAATCTCAGTCTAATCAGTCAATAATGTAAAGAAATAAATTCAATAAAATAAATGTATTAAATACTTTTTAACAAACAACTCTGTATATATAATAAGATTTTCCCTATTAAACATATTTGAAACTAATATCAAACATGCACAATAATT
Source organism: Cosmopolites sordidus (assembly GCA_031761425.1). Classification (NCBI taxonomy): domain Eukaryota; kingdom Metazoa; phylum Arthropoda; class Insecta; order Coleoptera; family Curculionidae; genus Cosmopolites; species Cosmopolites sordidus. Next base: position 1,210,169 of record JARFXV010000811.1, on the reverse strand, counting down.
GTATTTATTTAAAACAGTTTCAACATCACTATTAAAGCTAATATTCAATTAAAGCCAAACAAAAATGATATTATTCTAATAATTCCAAATTGATATAATTTTACTGACAAATACATCGACTGGAATAGTTAATTTTAATAGTTTCAATCCATTAAATTTCCCTTTTAAGGTAATATTATCCTGACAATAGAATGTACGCGGTCTGAAATGAGCATTTAAATTTATGAGTAAAAATAAAAACATTAAAGTCTTGTCAAGGCGTGTTGAATCACACCGATGGTCGATACTCTGTTGCTTAACTCGTTATATCTGAATTATAGTCTCCGGAGTATTAGTGAGAACCTTTGTGGGCGTTTGAAGATATTGGATTTGAAGACACCCAGAAACAAAATCCGATGGTACAAGGGAATTTTTAGAAAGTATCATCTTTAAAAACAAATGAAATAAAATGTTTTGAAATGGTTTATGAACATAGTTAATGTACATATTTATGTATATGTCACATTTTTAAAAATAAAAAAGGCGGCAGTTTCCTATATATTGTGGACTTGAAAGTCACATGACATTAAGTTTTATATATTATAATAAAACAAAAAGTAAATTACTATTCTGTTTTGGAAACATCTGAGAAAATTTTATGCTAAATTTTATACTCCTAAAATTAATACTAGATGACCTCATTTACATGCAAGGGCTGCTATTTATATATCTGGAATTGTCAACAATGGTGTTGCTACCTGACAATGCATCGTAAAGAATGATATTGTTGGCTGCATACGTGCTCAGAACTCTTTTGTCATATGAACGCTATTTGTGTTGCTTAGTGACTTGAAAATTTTATCTCAGTCAAAAAATGGAATTAACTCGTTATTTTCGTTATTGTTTATTATGTAGCCGACGTTCGTTCATGCACGAATTTAAAGAAGGTCGTCCAAAATCAGTTGTGTCAGAAAACATCGATACTGTGCGCGAACTGATAAAGCAATATCGTCATGTGATATACCGTAAGACTACGGCATCCCTGCGATTAGTAAGACAAGCATACAAAAGATTTTTCATAAACATTTAGCAGTGAAAAAGATTTATGCGTTGGACTCCGCACAATTTGATAATCGCTAAAAAAAGCTTGTGTCGATTGATGTATCGAAATGCTCAAAAAATACAATCGTGGTACTTCAAAAGCTGTGTATAATATCTACACAGGTGACGAATCTTAGATCTGTGCGTATGAACCCGAAAGAAAACGACTGTATGGGTCTTTAAAACAAGCGAAATACAACAAAAATTGTTCTCGCAAAAAGGACTATAAAGCAAATGGTCGCCGGTTTTTTTTTGGATAAATGGGTATGTGCAAATGCCACTAGAGAATCGTAGAACGATCAATTTTGAATGGTACACAACCACTTGCTTGACAGAAGTCTTGTCAGAATTAATGGGTCATCCGCCGTACAGTCACGGTTTGGCACCCAATGAGTTCTTTTTGTTCCCGTCCGTGAAGAATAAACTACGCTTTTCGACTCTATAAAGAGCGGTTGCATTATTTGCAGCGGCGTTTATTATTCCGGATACATAAATAACAACTCCCGTGAGTTTCAACTGCCTAATCAGATGCTATAAAAGGATATAACATTTTTTTTTGAGCGAGCGAGAGAGATTTTTGAGCGGCTATGTGAGAGTGCATGATCATGATGAACGATTATGTTCGACTAGATCTTTTTCGTTTTCCACTCTATCGTTTCAATTTATTCTATTATATTCCTTATATTCTATTTATTTTCTTTACTAATAATTTTTGATAAACAAATTATTGTATAAACTGCCAATAAGCATTGGCAGTCTTTCGAATCTCTCTAAAGTCAAAGTATTATTTTCGCAAGCAATAAATTTTATTGCTTTTGGCTCAATCTGCAACATTATAGAAAGTAAATAAAAAGAAAATCAAGACAAAAGACATACAAAAGGCAAACAAAAGACAGACAAAAGAAAGACAAAATACAGACAAAAGAAAGACAAAAAAAGACAAAAGAAAGACAAAAGAAAGATAAAAGCAAGACGAAAGAAAGACGAAAGAAAGACAAAAGACATACAAAAGAAAGAGATAAGAAAGACAAAAGAAAGTTAAAAAAGACAAAATAAATTCAAAAGACAAAAGAAAGACAAAGAAAGACAAAAGACGGGTAAAATAAAGACAAAAGAAAGCCATATTAAAATAAACTTAGAGACACGAACTTAGCTTCAGAAGAAAAGGATAAAAAGGTTTGATATAAAGGAAAGAAGGAAGAGACAGGTTAAAATAGTGTTGTTGACTATCATTGTTGTATGAATTCTACTAAAGCTATATGTATGTTTTGTACCCCATCCTTGAGGAAAGTACAGTTCGCAGATCAAACTTCAAAGTTTTGCCGTCGGATAGTGCTAGGTTTAACAACTTACTTTACGATGTTAGTTCTTTCAGCTGTTCTCAGACAAGATCCCATCTGATTAAGGCTAAAGAATCGGAAACAAGTCTCGGGAGATAGCTCGGGAAACAGCTCTCTGTTGATACTCTGGTGACAGTGGAAGAAACCAATTACAATAACACAGGACAACAACCCAAAACTCAACCAAGTGAAGTATGAAGCATAATGTGTAAACTTATCTGTTACATCGATATCCAGCAGCCTCTTGCTAGGTTTTGATGTGCAGTAATTCTTGAATATATCTTCTTTCATTGTTCTATCACCATATATTTTGTCTATATATCTTTTTTTTACCCCCAATTCATTCATCCATGATTCTCCTTGGTATTTGGCTTTCTGGCATCCTCTCCACGTATTCCACACATCTGACTCGCTCACAGTCTACCCTCACATAGTCTACAATATCCAGGTCTTTACATAATTGCTTAAGCTATATTTGATCCTCCGATTTCCATAATCATTCACAGCACCAAACATTCTTCTGAGTTGTCTTCTTTCAAATACTGCAAACATATTTTCTGTTTTCTTTGTGAGGGTCCACGTTTTGTAGCCACAAGTGGTTACAGCTTAATTGAGTGTTTTAGAGATCTAAACTTATATATGCTGTGATGTTGCTTTCGTATAGTTTGTTTCCCAGATAAGTCAATTCCTTCACTGTTATCCCCGATGATTCAGTTCTGTTTTCTTCTTAAAAAACTTTTCTTTTCCATCACCTTTGTCTATATTTATTTCTAAACCCACTTTTTTGGCTTTTACCTTTATTGCATATGAGATTATTATATTTTGTTTTATTATATTATAGAATTTATCTTAAGATCTTAGATATCAATTGATGAGAGATTATGATAGTTTAGTTTAAATTATATTTCCCTTTTCACATTAACCAATGGTCGTTTTAATGATGCTAAACACAATCCCAATCGTTTCAATATTTTACAAGTACTATTCGTGGATTCATATGTTTACATTAATAATGTTTTTTACATTTGACAACCCCGTCATGCTCCAAATGTCAACCGATGCACTTTGGAATCGTCTGCTCGAATCATTGCAGCCGGCCCGCTCTTCGTTCGTGTTTCTTTTGTTTCTAGACTAGTCAGTGTTTCCCAGAATTTTGCTATAAAATATTCAGGGATGTTGGCGATATTAAATTCGAAATGTTATGCACTTTTGAAAGTGTATACACGTCTTCACCTGACTAATATTTAAAGAATTTTAATCTTGTATATATTACTATTTTTAGGTCATTCTTTAATCGCCTTCCAATGTATTATTAAAACATCGGCGTAACAATTAATACTATAATTTTATTACAATGTAAATAATTACTATTCACTTTATTACAATGCTGTATCGTTGTTTCATCTGAAGCTGTAAATAAAATAAGATCTTTTAAATATTTTCAAGATAGCACAGAATAAGTGTTACTTAAAAAACGTTACTAAAAACGATTTGATGTAACAAAACAAATACAAATTATTTGTATTTTTATTAGCACTCATTAATTTCTCAATATTAATTAATACACATTTAAATATGATATCTATAAAAAGACCACTTGACACATTTACCACTTGTAGCAATTCTTTTCGTGAACCGGATTGTTCTAAATCGTTCTGCAGCAAATCAGCATGCTTTTTTTCTTTGATTTGCTCACTGTAACTTTCTTTTCTAATAATGAGGTTGGCGTGAGCCATTCCTGACTGTGACGCTTTATCTGGATCGTATTCAAAATCCAAGACTCATCACCAATAATCCAAAAATAATAAAACTTTCCAAAAAATAAGTGTCATTTTCAATCCGCCCCAAAAATTCAAGACACGTTTTCCTCCTGTTGTCATTTTAATCCTGCAAAAGATTTTTCGGGATCATTTTCGCGCAGATTTTTTTCTTCATCCCCAATTCAAAGTCTGATGAACGGTTATGTGAATCAAATTCAACTCTTCCACAATTAATCTAACAGTCAATCGACGATCAGTAAAGACATGATCCCGGATTCTGAGAATATTTTCATCACTTATTGTAATTGAAAGCCCTCCGCTGGAAAGTTCATCTCCAGTCGAGTCTTGGTCTTCGGAGAATGTCTTAACTACCAGAAAACCTGGACCCATGACAAAAGACTTTTTCTATAGGCTTGTTGGAGTTTTGCAAAAGTTTCCATCGCATTGCGTCCAAGTCTGAAATACATTTTGTCAAAAAAGTACCGGGAATTAGTCAATAAAACACAAAATGTTTATTATTTATCCAAATTTATTGTATCGCCTTCTAGTAGGCCCTTTCCGAAATGATACACTTATGCAAATGAATAATCCAAAATATTTTTTAAACGCATTTTCCCGAATCGACTTCCGTTCTCGTTACAAATTCTCTTTTATGTCTTCTATCGACTGAAAACGGGTGCCTCAAAGTAGTAATTTGAGTTTTAGAAAGATAATCAGGAAAATACGGTGGTTGTTCGATGGTATTTGTCGTGGTGCAAAGTCTAAGAGTTTTCTTTCCACAAATCTAGTCTTTTTCGATGAATTTGCTCTCTCAAACGCCGCATAACGCTCAGATAATATTCTTTGTTTACCTTCTGGCAAGAATTCCGAGTGCACAACACCGCGATAATCAAAGAAAACAGTCAATATTATCTTAACTTTTGATCGACCTTGACGTGGTTTTTTCGGTTTCGGCTCAATTGGAAGGCGCCATTCCGAAGCTTGTTGACTGGTTTGCAATTCAAACTCGTATACCCATGTCTCATCACCAGTTACAATGCGTTTACTGAATGTGGGGTCGGAATTGACTCGTTCTAGCATGTCTTCAATGACTATTACGTGATTGAGTTTCTGTAGAAAATTTAGGTCTTTCGGCAATAGTCGAGCAACAACGCGTTTCATGCCCAAACAATCGCCTAAAATAGTACGAACCGATTCGTGAGACACAGAAAGATCAGCGGATATCTCTCTCAAACTTAAATGACGAGTCAGTCACCAGTCGCCTTCAGTCACCTTTTCCTTCACTTTAGCGATGTTAACTTCAGTTGAAGACGTTGATGGTCGACCAGAGCGATGCAAATCTTTGACTGAACTTTCTACAACATTTTCAGCGACTCGGCACACGAAATTCCATTTGCAATGCAAAATTTAAGACAAATTCTTTGTTCGATGTTTTTATCCATTGTAAAAATCGCAAAACACACTTGAGATGAACTGATAAAATCAAGCACTGTAAACAAACTAAATGACAGATAACGTTCAAACACCGCGTCAATATAGAAGACAGTTGTGCCAACTTAGTGATAAAAATAATTTTGACTATCCCTTTAAGCGGACTTTTCAAATGATTAATTTCCGGTACTTTTTTTACAGAATGTAAAACTTGATAGCGCACCGTTGCTCGAAACTGTTGTCACTTATTTTCTGAACGCACTAAAAAAATCCGGTTCATGAAAAGAATTACTACGAATCACTCAGTGATTCTAGAGAATTCGAACTCGAACTGAGGCCGCATCAGATATTCGCCTGCCGTCCCTCCAAAGGGGAAGCCAACAGTGTTGCCAGATCACGCAACGCCACCAGTCATTACTTTATTTACGTGCCACGTATATGATTTTGAAGATATGAATATCATAATTTCCTGTGAAAATGTCGTTATTATAGAAAATATTTTTAATCCACAAACAATGTATTATATTGTATTATATTGTTTGCTAATATAATTTGGATATTCCACCAATATACAACTTCAGTGAAATAGTCAAAACTTTTTGCTTCACTATCTTGCTTCTTCGGTTTTCAATTATTTGAATTCCTTTTTAAGGGGCAGAACGAAAGACTCATAACACTACTGAATATAAATACTACTACGAAAAGTACAAATATTTATTTTATCATGGAAGAAATGCCATGGAAGTATATATAAAACAAAGGGGATATCTTAAATAATGGCATAGTGCTTTGTTTTAAAAAGCAACTATTAATAAAATTAGAATTATCGTAATCTTAACTACAGGTATATATTCATAATAGTGAAGTTAAAATAATGAGGGTAAAACAAACGAAAGGAAAAAATTATATAGGTTGTATTCTTCGGCAATACAGATTTGGTGAAAGCAATTAAGCTTAGAGCAGAGTAATATATTTAACTGGCAAGTCAATTAATATATGTCAAAAAGTATTTCAACTTTATAAATATCATGGGCATCATGATATTATTTCGTTTAACGAATCTCAAAAAATGGCTGATTTTTTTCGACATATTGAATATCCATGTAAATATTTCCAATTGACTATACGTAGCTGCAATAAATAAATGGTTTCCTCTAAATAACTGGTTAAAATCATTCAAAAGTACTATAGGGTGATTTTTTTAGTGCGTCTGAATTTACAATTCAAATAAAACAACCGAATTAGATACCTTGAAACTATGTTTTGATGTGAAATAACATTCAATGGCATTAATGCTTAAAACCATTTTCGGACAAATGTCCACTGCGGACATTCTATCAATCCAATTTCCGATCACTTTTTCAAGCAATTGGTGTTATATCCGCAATTGTCCGAGTTACGTTGGCTTTCAAGGCCTCAATAGTTGCTGGTTTATCAAAGATTTAACATAACCCAAAAAAAATAATCTAAAGGCATTAAATCATATGATCTTGGTGGGCAATTACCAGATCCGTTCCTCAAAATTATTTTTTCACCCAATTGTTCACTCAATAAATCGATTGTTGCTGTATGACACGTGGACCACATGACCACATGTCCTCCAGATCAACACCATTGAAATTCAGAATTAAATAATCCACGTAGTCGAATAACAAAGTCCAACTTCCTGCAGACGGCGACAATTTGATAAATTTGAATCTTCATCAACACTGCCAGCAACAGCGGCGATATTTTCTTCAGAACACACAGCGTCTTGTCACAATATCAAGCAGCATGAAATGCGTTCGGAATTTGTCGATAATTCCGCGAATATATCACAAAGTTCAAATTCACGAAGTGCTTTATAACTTTGGCGCACAGAAAGCTGATTCTCATAATAAATTTCGACAATTTGCAAGCATTGCTCCGATGTTAAACATTCCATGAACCAAACCAAACCAAACTATTGATACACAGATTTACATACTTGCGCGCAAACTCACAGTTCATTTGACAGCGACCTCTATCGGAAATTCCGATACACTAAAAAAATTACCTTTGTAAATTGCTGGTGTTAATTATTGAAATAACAATATTATTTAGTATAAATATTACTATTTTTGGTAAATTTTCAAAATTTCAGTAAAAGGAAGCAGAATGAAATATCAAAGCCCAAATGGTTAAAATAATCTCGTTAATTTCTGTACAGATAAACATTTATAGTCTTGTTCACATAATCTTATCATAAGTATCACCTTAACATCCGTCAAGAATGTAATAAACAAATACAAGACGACATTTCTGTGACGATCTTTATCTTGCATTTTTCAATGCCACTATGGTTGATATCAAATTCGTAAAATGTACTATATAATGCACCTTTGTACATAAAGTAATAAACAAAAACGATATAAAATATAAATAAAAATATATTCATAAGGAAATACTGCTATCGATTTATTAATAAAACCAAATGTGTATTATTATAACACACGTTTGTTTTATTGAAACTTCAAGTGGTTTCATTTGGATCAAGAAAACTAACGTTTGAAACATTAAAAAGCTACAAGTGTATTATTTAAAATCCTAATATTGAAGAAAAATAAAATCAAATGAATATTTTCACTCGCTTTTTATTGGTATTCGTTAAGATAAATATTCACAAATTAAAGAAATGTAGGTGTACAGATCATAATGGAGAAAATAAGGAATATCTGAAGAATAAATTAACAACACAATTACGAGGGTTGCTATTTATGTCTCCGGAATTGGCAACAATCGTGTTGCTAAGCGTCATCTGACATATACATCGTAAAGTTTGACATTGTTGACAGTATATGTACAAATACGAAAAATTTTATTTGTCAAAAAAATGGAATTAACTCGTGAAAATTTTCGCGAGTTAATTTTTACTACAAATTTCGACCTGAATTAACTTAACAGTACATCGATCAACTCACTGGTTTAGTGAATTCAATCATGGCCATCGTGTACGATACTGTGCGCGAACTGATAAAGTAAAATCGTCATGTGTCATACCGTGAGACTGAGCCATCCCTGGATATTAGCATGACAAGCATACACAAGATTTTACATGAACGTTTAGGCGAGAAAAATATTTGTGTGCATTGGATTCTACATAATTTAAAAATCGCTCAATCGTGTTGATTAGTGCAAAGAAATGTTTAAAAAATACAATCGTGATGCGCCAAAAGCCGTGTATAATATCTACATAGCTGACGAACCTTGGATCTATGCTTATGCACCTGAAAGTAGATAGCAGTCGAGTGTATAGGTCTTAAATAAGCCAAGCCCAATAAAAGTCGTTCGCGCAACTGTTCTGTTTTTATGGGATTAATGCCCATGTGACTACAATCCAACTAGAGATCGTAGAACGGTCAGTTCTGAATGGTACACAACCATTTGTTTGCTAAAAGTCTGTGAAAAAATAAGAAAAAACAACCAGCGACGCAGCCTCATTCTTCACCATGACAATGCGAGCTCTCAAACTTCGGATCAAATTGATGGGTCATCCGCCGCACAGCCCTAATTTGGCACCCAATGATTTATTTTTGTTCCCATCCGTGAAGAATAAACTATGTGGTCAATGATTTTCAACGTCAGAAGAAGCTGTTGATGCCTTCAAAATGCATATTTTGGAGATATCTCAATCGGAATGGAAAAAGTGTTACGAAATTGGATTCAAACGAATGCAAAAGTGTATCGATTATCGCGGAAAATATTTTGTAAAAACAATAAAACCATTTACAATGATAAATATTTGTTTTTATTTATTATTCCGGATACATAAATAGCAACCCTTGTACAAGTTAAAAAATTAAATTTTATAAATATTTATATACATGAAACACTGGAGAATATGCATTGGGAAATCCTTGAATACCCTCCATGCAGCCCAGATTTGTCACCCTGTGATTATTTTTTGTTTGCGCCCTTGAAAGATGCACTTGAAGTGGTACGATTCGACAACGATCAAGATGTTAAGGACTTCGTGCGCAACTGACCCAAACTCAAAGTTTCTACGACCAAGAAATTCATAAACTTCCAAACCGCTAGGAAAAATGTGTAAAGTGTGGAGGATACTATGTCGAAAATAATCAGTAGTTTCTTTTGTATTATTTTATAAATAATAAATATGTATAGAACAATTCCGGTTCTATAGCATTTTTCATATTATATTCACAATAGCCTGGTATATTATACTTCGTTTTCTCAAAAGATGGCGCTTTAAAATAACTAAAAAAATTCTGGTTCGAATCTGGGTCTGCACTCAATTAAACGTAGGGGCGGAAAATTAAGATGAGGACTTAGTAACAATGAAAAATTTATTAAGATTCGTCTAACATAAAAATATCACCGAAGAAAACTATATAGGACGTCTTTGAAAGATAATTTGACATATGCGACCATAGTATCGAGCTCAAAGACTTATTCACAAAGACATCACCTTTCGTGAATTTTTAGTAAGAAATGGCAATGTAACCGCTTCATCATCCACCATATTTATCTGATTTTTTGGAATTAATTAAAAAGTTCCTGAGGCTGATACCTCAGTGACCATATGTGATCTATCCTCCTTAGAAAATAAGCTCTCCGAATTTTTCTTCTAAAAACTTTTTTTACTCAAAATATCTAGTAATACAACTCCCTTAGATCAATTTCAATTTGCTTTCTGTATCTGTAAATTATGATTTGTTTCAGTTTTATCATTTAGTTTAGTGTAAATTGAAATATCCCAATTAAGCTGTTAATTAAAATATTATTAAAACTATTCTAAATAGTCCGCTATTTTGTAAAATTTAATACACTAATTTATTTGTCACTGTAATTTCATTCTGCTGATATTTATCGTGAAGTTTAAAAGTTTAACATAGTACAACTGACGTTAAGTTTCAAATCTGTAATTATTATTATAAAAAATCTATTAAGCATATGAATTTATTTTCCAAAATATTATATTGGAATATTTTCTAGACATTCCTTTCCATTCCAAGTTATTTTAAATAAATATCAATATAATTAATGTACGAAATCGTAAAAATAATGAAATATAATGAACAATATATATGTTAGTTCTAAACAAACTGTATTCCTTGACAGTTCCAAGATAATAAATTTCAGCCATGGACTTTGAAAGTAAGCTTCTTTCGAGACAAATCCTCGGGGTTCGTCATTAAATCATGTGATATTCGGACGATGATTTACGACTTTTCAGGTCCAAACCTTCTCATAAAACCTTTCGCGGGAACCAACTCCTTATTACTATGAAAAAATACTCATTCTAAATTAAATCTTAAAAAAACACAGGGTGGGCAGACATATTAAGCCGATATAAATATGTGTAAAACGAAATAGAATACAACAATAATTTGTATACAGGCTATGCCCCTTATTCGCGGGGGATACGTTCCGTAAATATGCCGCAAATACCGAAACCGTGAATAAGGAATGGTAATTTGTATGGGACTATAGGGGATATATTGTAAGGTAATAAAATAAATAGAAAATATATACAAGTATAATAAAAGCAATTTAATGGGAGATTTTTTAACAATATTAATAATCATTATCAGGCTTAGGCAATAGTTTAAAGAATTTTAAGCCCCACCCATCCCTTCAACTGGAAGGCATATTTTTCGTCTCTTGATATTTAGACTCTTCGGGGTACCAATATAAGCTCCCCCATCAAGAGTAACCAACAAAGATGTTCATTTAGGCTGAGACGCAGGTTATTGTGAAACATGGATAATCACATTACGATCAGTTCAAAAACTTCGCGCAGCACAGAGGGAAATGGAAATGTGTATGCTAGGTATTACAAAGTGAAGCAGACAGTCTAGCTCTTGAATTAGAAAACAAATTTTATCATTGGAAACGCAAAGGAATTGAAATGGAGAGGGGCAGGCCATATAGGCCATATAGATATGGACACCGTTCGATCATAAGCGTCCACGAAGAAAACTGAAAACATGATGGGCTGATAATATCAAGTATATTAGACCCGAATTGTAGCTGAGTGAATGTTGATGATGATAAGATATACATGGGAAAATCAAACTTAACAGTTAAATAGATTATAGATAAGCAAGAAACACAACCTACATAACGGATATAAATCTGAGATACAACCCGTGAGTTAAATATTCAAAACCGCAAAGTTTTCACTGAAAAATAATACGACAATTCTCCCTGCTATGATTATAATAATGTTATGCACCAGAAACTTCAAGTGATAAATGTAAGTGAAGTGACTGACATTTAGGAGTTTTAGTTATCAGGATATATTCTTCTTTGTCAGTCAGAAAACTGAAAAGAATGTATCCCTTTGGGCTTTACTACACTGAAAATATATTTCTACTAGAATATGATATGATATATTTTTGAGAATATAATTATGTGTGTATTAAAATTTATTTTAACAGTTGTTTAGCTTGTGATATGCACTAATATACTCCAACTATGTTATTAATAAGTATTTAATGATATTGCTTATTGCTTACTTAAACTGGTTGTAGTATGTCACGACACATCACTGCTACCACGACACTTTCCTGCTTGACATTACTGATCAGATAATATTATCAAATTACATTGTTAACTTTTCTATAAGCATATTTGAAACTGCAGGTTCCTATAGCCAAATTCCTCGATAACTTAAAAACCAGAACGCACCATCAACAAATTATGAAACAAATAAGGCCCAATTATGAAAATCACTAACTCCAAATGAAACCACTGATATAGATTTGGTGACTCTGACATACAATTTCACTAAAATACAACAATTTTCTTTATTAATATGGCACAGCATTTTAATGAAAAACACATTGTGTACATTGAACTGTGCAGTCTCAAGTCAAATGTCACTTCTCGATAACTGAAGTTAAGCGACGTTGGTCGAGGTCGATATCTGGAAGGATGACCCTAATATAAGCAACCTGATAAACGGACAGGAGCGGTATAAGGATATCATAAGCCAAATACCTCCAAGGCATGTATCGCTGAATTGAATTGAACAGTACAATACTCCAAAATTATACATTTTGTTCCAAATCACCAAAGCTCAATACCCAGAATCTTGTACATCAAAAATTGCGGAACATTTAAAGCAGTCGGTTTTTTATCACCATTTATTTAAAACTGTTCTAAAAAAGTAAATGTTATCAATAAAAATGTTTACAATGTGTGAATATTAAAAAAAAATATGTAGGTAAAAAGTTTTTAAATAGTAAATTAATTTCAAAATTAATAATTGCCATTGGAATTAACTTTTTTTAATGTACAGAACAAATAAAATGGGGTGAGATAATCCCAGAGCTCGCAAGATACGTACGTTATCGCTGATAACTAAATATTTGCAGAAAGGTCCCTGACCTCAAATTTATTGCATCACACTAAGTGTGTGAATTATTTCTAAAAATGTCCCGGAAATTCCGTGTACCAAACCAAACAATCTCTCCGAAATATAATAATATACTTTGAAAATTTAAATAAAAACAACATCTTGATTAATTTTAATTTATGTATGTGTGCATTTTAATAATTTGGTTTTCAATTTATTTTCGTATTTTCTTGTATTTAATAGTGTTAATTTGTAGTAATATTAACCTTCTCTGATTGATGATCTAATATTAATTATTATAAATTGCCTTAGGAATGATAGTGAGTAATCCTTTCTGGAACACTATAATAAATGCGATACTGAAGTATTGGGTTAATGCAAAAGATCGGCCCGTTTTTGTCGGTAGGTGACATTGCATCGCAAAATCAAAATGAACAAAGAAAATGTGTTATTTGGTTATATTTTTTGACATACTATGTTTTTTATTTCCAAAAAGGTCATAATGATTTGCAGACGCAAAAGGAGATCTGTACTGTGTACGCTGAGGAAGCCGCTGACGATCATATGTGCCGTAAGTTGTTCAAAGGTTTCGTAAAAACAATTTTAATCATAGCGATGTACCACGTTCTGGATGACCAGCTGAAGCTAATGGTAACGAAATATTGGCGCTAATTAAAATTGAACAGCATAGAACAACATAAATTCTTCAATCAGTCAAGAGTGTCTAGGCGATTACGTCTACCCGATTTTCTACGCGTCTTACGTGATTCTCTATTAAAGCGCAAGGAAATCGATCCATTTTGTAAAGCACATGGTCACTGGTGTTAAGAGATCATAGTGTCATGCCCATTCAACTAGCGTGAAAGCCAGTTTACATTCGAAGAAGGTTATGTGATACGCACTTGGTGGAACGGGAAGAGAATGTTTTCGTCCATTCATCGTACTCCCCCGACCTTGCCCTATCCAACTACGTTTTACTTACATGTCTTCAAAACAGCTTAGATGGGAGGAACTGTACTTTTTTGAAGGACTTGCAACATCACCTGGATCAGATCTTTAGCAAGAATGTTAAGATTTTCCAGCTACCTGTCCCGAACATTCTGCATAATTTTAATCAACATTTCCAGTTCGAAATTTCTAAAACCACTTCTTATAAATATTGGAATTGTTCTAAACTTTGTAGCGAAGTTCAAATCTTTAACATTAATATATTGTTTATCGTACGTATAGCCGTTACATTAGCAGTATATTAAAAGTAAAAAAAAACTAAATATCTACTTAAGGTTAAAACAGCTCGAGATTAGAATCGTATCCGTTGAAATTGTTCGTCACCACACAAACAATTGGAAAAGTATGATCTAATAAGGTAATACTATAAATAAAAATAATAATATTTTAAAAGATAACCATTACCAAAGAAAAAATTATATATTATAAAAGAACCAAATATATTCGACATCGACATGATCTGGAAAATGTAATAAACATCAGATTTTCCTATACAAAAGCATATGCTATGCAAAAGCAAAAATTTGTACTCAAATTTATTTATTTCAACTAACATATTGTCTCCTTGTAGTTATATTTTCGCTATAGAGAATCGTGTAAAAATGAGTGTCGCATTATGTGCGAGTAGAAGAGATCTAAAAAAAGAATCTTATTGCTAAACGCAATTTGTTCTATTCTAATGGAAATCCGATATTCAACATTCCGTTGAAAAACGATATTCAACAAACAAACGGTATATCGACATATGTTGTTGTTTTGTTTGGAAAAATACCTGTTAGTAGAATACAAATAGAACTAAAAAAGAATAGATGTTTAACATTATATTTTATATGATATTAATTTATAAAATAAGTTGAAGTTTTGGATTTTAATGGTTTATCAGCAAATGAAGCTATTTAACTACTGGATCTAGGACTTAACTAGATCTCTAAATCACGAACATCAACCTGGTCGGCATCCATCACGGACTATTGATTGTTGCGTAGAGTGAGTCAGCTTTATCGGAAACACAAACAGTAGTGATAGGAGAAACGTAAAAGTTATTTGGAGATCTGGAGTTGATAAAAAAAGAAAAAGCCTCGTAGGAGCTGAAATAGTAAAGTGCAGAAAAAATGGGTAGATTGGAATACAGTCTACAGTGACATCTCCGCATTGTATAGTGGAAAAGGAATGAATATTATAGAGGGTATCCCAATTGGCATATCGGTATTTTCTTTTTAAATAAAACCAACAATTTTAGAGATATGTAGAAAGACAGAAGTTAGGCTTTAAAAATAATATTCTCCAAATGCCCCTTCGGCTGTTTCTACAGATAACTATTCTTTGGGTAAAATTTTCAATAACAATTTGACACAATTGGGCTTTAATTTCACCAATAACTTGACGCATGTTTTGCTTCAGGTCATTAATCGTCTGCTGATTGTTAGAGTAGACTTCCTCCTTGAGAAATCCCCACAGTAAAAAGTCGAGAGGGTTAGATCGCATGATCTTGCAGACCACTTATAGAATATTACAATGTCGAAAAATGATGTGACCATTTTGTTGAAAGAACATACTGTTATAGCGCATATTATCCAATTGGGGTCATAAAAAAATTCTCAAAATATTGTGGTAGCGTTCGCCATATCATTTATCGTTTTACTACCGTCATTTTAATGAAAAAATGGCCCTATAGCCCACTTCAGCCCACAATGCACACCACACTGGTAAGAGGCTATAAAGATTCTTCTGCAATCACGTGAAGATTTTGACTTCCCTAAAACCTACAATTTTACTTCAACCTGGAAGGTGGAAATGAGTTTCGCCGGAAAATCTATATTTTTATTGCAAAATTCAACATTTCTCGAATTCTACAATTATTTACACAGTTCTATCACGTTTTTCCGTCATAAAAGATCCATAATTGAGTCGTTGAAAAACAGCGTTGAGACCCCATTGGGTCACCCTTTATATGAAAAAATTAATTTAAGTTCACAAAAAATTAAATCAAAAATAAGTTCTAACTAAATATCTTCTAACTTGCAATATATTCAGATTGATTTTTCTCAATACCTGTCAATGTTACTTATCAACAAGGTATCACTTTGTTTAAAATAAAATCAACATCTGTATTAAAGATTACGTCGACTGAAAAAAGCAAATACCCATTTACGACTTCTACTTTTGTCACGTCCTCGAGCAACAGGCGAATTTTCATGTACCCTTCCAAACTTACGACACCAAGAATACAAATGGGAATATCCGAAATCTTCCATCGCATTTCTATGATTTCCAAAAATCGAAAACACAAACATTATTATTATTATTTACATAATAATGCAGATGTACTAAACCCTGTTAATATTATGTACATTATATATATATATATATATATATATATATATATATATATATATATATATATATATATATATATATATATATATATATATATAAACAAACATGAAGAAAACCTCAGGAATGTGACAAATTTACCTTTCATTTGATATTTCTTTTTATAAATTTCTGTATAAATAACATTGATACTATCGCCCTGCGACGCATTATTTACTTGTATTTTGCACGTATTTTACGTTGTATTTTTAGACGCTAAGCTGATAGTGTATTGTTAATCGAATATTATAAAATATAGTTTATTTGTTACTTTAAATTAATAAAGTTTTTTTTGTGTATTCTTGTCGGACGAGAATATAACTGGCGCTGCGAACAGGATACGCAACACGTTAATTCATCGCGAATCTAACGGTTTAGTTCAGTAATTTAGTTGCAACGATCCACCCTACCACCAGAGAAGACAACCAAGTGTAGAAGAAATCCAGAAGCAGATCCTCTTCACCTTGTAAGTCCTCTTTTACTATCATTTTATTTTTATTTTGATGAGCAATCACAATAATATACCAGCTAGTGCTATACAATCTGTAATTGAGTTCAAAAATATACAATCTGTAATTAAGTCCAATCGAGTAACAAAGATTAGGAAACGATCAAGCGTTACCCGACAAACACCTTACGCGACAACACCTATAGAAGAAATTTTTTCCGAAGAAGAAGACGTATCAGTTCAAAACATGAACACCATTTCAGATACAGATCTTATTAATCTTTGCGGAACATTACCTAAGTTTTCTAACGGAAAAAATTTATCGACCTTTATCACCAGTGTAGAAACTCTATTTGGATTTCTAACGGGAAAGACCCTAACTGAAACACAGGCGTTCCTTTTGTCCGCAAATATTCTCTCAAAAATCGAAGGCGAACCACGCGATCATCTAACCTACGAAAATAAGTTTCTATGGACCAATGTAAAGCCTTGCCTTTTAAAGAAATATGGCGACACTCGCTCGGAATCGATCCTGGTTACACAGTTAACGAGTACTGTTCAGAAGACAAATGAAACGTATCAAGAGTATTTTCAACGAGTAAATACATCGCTGAATGATCTACTACAAAACGTAACCTTGCATTCTAGTACAGAAATGCAAACCTTCAAGATTCCGTATTTCCGTAATTTAGCATTGCAAACGTTTTGCACAGGTATCAGCAACCCTTATTGTGAGCATTTATCCCATTTTAAATGTACCTCGCTTGATGAAGCATATCAGAAGTGCATAGAGTACGATAATTACCGACAGCAAGTCAACTACATGCGTTATCTAAAGAAACCTGTTGCTTCTCAACAAACAGAGAAACCAAAACCTTTTCAAGGAGATATAAATAGACCCCTTCAGCAAAGACAACGACCACTTCGATTTCCTGAATCAAACAATGATAATACATGGCGAAATCAAGCAAAAACTCAAAACAAACCACCTGTAAATAATGCTAATCAACCGACACCCATGTCTGGCGTTTCGACAATCCAACCAAAAAGCAATAAAAATTGGCCGATGTCCATGTCTACATACCATAAGGTACCACATATGCAGAACCATAATTTAGAATCTACAGATAACTATGCTGAAGATACTACCTACGAAGAAGATGAGGATTTTCCAGAATACGCCTCAAGAAGAAGAACCACCCCCCGATTGGAATTAAATACACACAATCTTCTCCGACTTCCCTATTTTTATCTACCGAAAACCCGTTTAAAAATTTTGATTGATAGTGGAGGATCTAATACAGTCCTAACTCCAAAAGCTGCCGAATATTTCAATTTAAATGACGAATATGCGGAAAAATTTATACTAACCTCAATGAAGAAATCAAGTGTTTTCTATAGAAACACATTCCACCCAATATTTCAAGAAATAGGAATACCAGAAAGAATTAATGCCCGAATAGCAGATTGGCATGAAGATTTCGATATTCTATTTGGTGCCATTGATTTGTCAAAATTAGGAGCCGTAATTGACTTCAATAAGAATCGGCTACGAATAGATCGTTATAAAATTAATGTTCCATTCAAAACGCAATATCGGCCTTCCCAAATAAAGGTCAACGCACAAAATGGAGACGTACTCGTCCCAGAAATTCAAATTGACAACGAAATTGTACCCGCAGGAATTTATAAGGTTACCAACGGATACATCGAAACAAACGATATAACACCCGGTCAACTATTTGACGACATACCAATACGAGTTCAATCAATAAACCATTTTGAAGTTAACAGTAAAATTCCGTACAAGTTACAGGAAAATCTCAATGTAAAAACTCTAATTCGAACAAATCATTTAAACAAAGAGGAAGAAAATCATATCTTAAGATTATGCCAACAATTTCAAGACGTCTTTTTCTCAGATACGAGTGATTTAACTTTTACTTCATCAGTTAAACACGCTATAACAACCACAGATGAACTTCCTGTCCATACGAAATCTTATAGACACCCACAGTCTATGCAGTCAGAAATTGCCGCACAAATCAATAAACTACTAGAGAAAAAAATAATCCGGCCGTCAGAATCTCCTTACTCTGCTCCAGTGTGGATAGTGCCCAAGAAACTCGATGCTTCGGGAAAGCGAAAGTATCGAATGGTCATTGATTACCGCAAACTTAACGAAAAAACGATAGAGGATAAATACCCTTTACCCCGAATCGACGAGATATTAGATAATCTGGGCAGATCAGTTTATTTTACTACGTTGGATCTTGCTCAAGGCTTCCATCAAATTGAAATAGACGATACGTCTGTCTCAAAAACAGCCTTTACCGTACCTCATGGACATTATGAGTATACCCGGATGCCCTTCGGACTCAAGAACGCTCCAGCTACGTTCCAACGCATGATGGACACCGTTCTCCGAGATTACCTCTACAAGTTTTGTTTTGTCTATATGGATGATGTTATAATCTTTTCCCGATCACTTCAAGATCACTTAGTCCATATCAAAAAAATTTTCCAAAAATTCAGATACACTAATCTCAAAATTCAGCTAGACAAGAGTGAGTTCCTGACAAAGGAAGTAGCTTTCCTTGGACATATAGTCACACCGAATGGAATTCAGCCAAACCCTACGAAAATAGAAGCAATTAAAAGATTAAAAATTCCGAAAACAATAAAGGAAATAAAAAGTTTCCTCGGATTGATAGGATTTTACAGACGCTTCATACCGAACTTCGCGAAAGTAACAACACCCTTCACTCGCTGCACACGAAAAGGAACAGTTATTGACCCAGAAAACAAGGAATACGTAGAATGCTACAAACAATGTAAAGAACTTATTACCAACGCACCAATTCTACAATATCCGGACTTTTCAAAGAACTTTACTGTAACTACAGATGCATCTAACACTGCCATAGGTTCAGTAATTTCTCAGGACAATCAACCAATCGCTTATTATTCAAGAACGTTAAATTCTGCCGAACGAAACTACTCGACAATTGAGAAAGAAATGTTATCTATAATAGAAGCATGCAAGCATTTTCGACCTTACGTATACGGACGTCATTTCACCGTAGAAACCGATCATAATCCATTAGTTTGGTTGTTTAAATTAAAAGACCCAACTTCTAGACTTGCTAGATGGAGGATTAAGCTCGAGGAATATAACTTCGATGTTCGTTACCGAAAAGGAAAGGAAAACCAAGTCGCTGACGCTTTATCGAGGCTTGATGTCAATATGATGGAGACAAGCTCCCTTCAAGGCGAAGCCGATAACCAGATGACACAGGAAGATTACGATGAAATTTTAAATATGCTTCCACCAGACCCTAATGCCACAGTTCACTCATCACACGAGGATCCTGTATTTGGTGTCACATATTCAGAAGACCCAATCAATTATTTTCACCATCAACTCCATATAAAAATTAATCAACCCGAGAAACAAACAGAATTTGTACAAAAATTCAAAGGAACAAGATTCATTCATAATATAAAACTCTCCATTGATTGGAAGAAAGAACTATTCAAAACAGTTAAAGAAATTGTAAAACCCCACATCACATACGGCATATACACCGACGATTTAGAACTCATTTCATTTTTTCAAAAGGAATTACCCTTATTACTAGACAACACAGTAAAAATGGTAATCGCCGACTCTCCAATTAAAGATGTAGAAAAAGAAACAGAACAGAAACAAATTGTATACGACTATCACAAAGAAACTCACAATGGGATTAACGAGACTCATTGTACATTAAAACGAAAATACTACTGGCCTAAGATGAAAGCCACCATAACCGACATAATCAATAAATGTGAAATTTGTTTAAAAAACAAGTATGAGCGGCATCCTTACGTTTTACCTTTTAAAGGACCATTGTTAGGGACAAAACCTTTCAACATTGTTCATATTGATGTGTTCACAATTAGAAAAACGCTGTTTTTAACAGTAATAGACTCATTTTCCCGATATGCTCAAGTCTATGCCTTAAATGACCGGACTATACCAAGTATTATGTCAAAAATCAGACACTACTTTGCTCACCACAACTATCCTACGAAAATCGTATGTGATAAAGGCACAGAATTTAATAATGCCACATTTAAAGAATTTATGCAACTCCACAAAATTGAATTGCATTTCACAACCACGGGCAACCATACATCCAACTCTTTAGTGGAACGATTCCATTCGACACTAATAGAAAAGATTAGAACACTAAGTGAACAAGATACCAGCGAAACAATTGAAAATTTAGTTATACATGCTGTTTTAATATATAACCAGTAAATAAGTAGTAAATAATTCAATATTTTTCTTAGTACGATTCTTTCACCTTCTTCCATCTCTTTAGCATTTCTGATTATATATTGTCTAATCCCACTGATATTCTATTTTTCAACGTCATCCATGATATAAAAGATCAATTTATATATCAAGAGATTTTTTAAATTAGAAAATAATTGCCATATCACACAAAGTTCATTAATATTTAGCATAGCCGGGTATATATTGAGAAATGTCATCTAAATTAATACTATGACTCTTCTAAAAGCTTTTATGTAGAAATTACCGATAAACGAAGCAATTATAAAGTTATTTCAACCAGTAAAACAACACTCATAAAACTTAATAGTTCAGAAGGTAACCGGGCCCCCATAAATTAAAATAAAACATGTTAACTCAATTTTTAATTTTATAGATTATCTCAGAAATGTGTAAAGCAAATAATCAATTTCATACTATAAATTTTATTCTAACTTAAACAGAATTAATAAAAAAAACCTGAATTTTCGTTTAGGTTAATCAAATTCACGTCAAAACATCGGTTTAACTATTAAATATTGGATTTGTTAGTACAATTTTCGAGATGAAAAGAAGAATTCCATCATTTTAAATCTACTTTTCATAAAATAATATTTATTTGGACAGAAATGTATATCTTCAAACGTAATTTTTATTATAAATATATTATTAGATTTTCTGTTTTATTATTTTATAACATATTTAATTTATTTTAATTAGGAACGCATTATACACTGGCCCTTATTTAGGACCGGATGGGCTCCATCATGGTTATAAGCAGCTTTCTTGGACCATGAATGTGCTTAACCTCTGGCTATGGTTTGTGCTTAACCTTTAGTCACTCGAGAAGTTTACCAACTGGCGAGGGACCAACTTACAACACCTCTCAGAAGGCATCCGGCCGCATTCAGCTTGAAATTAATGGGGTTGAAAGGATATTATTTGTGATGTTTTACACTCTTGTCTATTGAAAGGCAATATGCAAGTCTAATTTTTCCCCAGTGTGTCACCGATCCAAGAACTAACAGAAGAGACATGAAAAATTGATAAATAACTGATAATACAGATATTGTCTAAAACGGAACCAAACATTTGGAAATCTCTATCATTTTTTGTAAGTTTTCTTTGTACCATATCCTGCTGGATATAAGTCTTCTCTAACATGCTCCATGTCATATTATCTTGGGTTGTTCACTGCCTTTATTTCCCGAACGTGGTCCTCAAATCGCCCGCTCATTTCTTCTGCAGTTTATCCACACGTCTTAAGTGCCATCTAAGTATACATTTGAACCATTCTTCTGCTGATTTTCATGCTACTATTATATGTCTCGTCCCGCTCCATTTTAAATTTTCGATTTCTCGTACATGTAACCTCCGGTTTATCCCACGCCCTATCTGATATTACCACTTCTAATTGGATCACGCTTTTTGAAAATGCATTTATTTATTCCAAAGGAGCTAAATCTACATCATCAAAATGTATTACAAAAGCAAGGCCTCACTCCAATAACGTAATCAAATGAGTTGTCTGGTTTCAAATCCACTTAAATTAATTTTTTATAATTTTGTGATAACCACAAAAACTGTTTTGGAACGATTTTGGTGTTATTTAAAAAAAACTAAGTTTTTTATTGCTATACGGATTAATCACGTTTCAAAAATTCAACAACCCATGTCGTTTGAAATAAATATAAAATCATAATTTGGATTTAAAACTGCTGTTTGGTGGCGTTTGCTACAAACAGGATGTAATTTTGTAATATTACTGATCAAGTCACCGACCACTTTGCTGCTCAGAAATTTAGGAGGATGGACTTCAACTACAAATAGATTTAATGGTCATGGTCCTATAGTGAGTTTAGCAAAATTTTATTATCTAGGTACCTATTTGAAAATTCGATGTATGACAGTTACACTCGTTTTTCTACACAGCAAAGTATGTGTATGATACTAAGAAATGTAAAATTTTTGGTTGCGACGCATTTCCCTGTCTCCATTCCAAAATTTGGTTGTAAGTGACCCACTTGTTTTTTACCCCAGGAACCCCCGCTGCTTATGAGGTTTGCAAAATGTCGTGATGCCAGAGAGACCATTGAAGACAACAACTACTAAGTCCAACAAAATAAGTCGAATTGATGAAAACGTCAGAAAAGTGGTTGACATTATTATAAATGACCGTTTTGTATCTGTATGGCTTAACAAACAGCTCACTGGCATCAATTTATTATTTATCGATCGGAATTTTTCGAATTCGATCCGAATATGGAGCACACGAAACATGGTCATTTTTACCCGACCATGTACCGGTGCAAAATACAGAATGTCACACAATATCTTTAATAACTAAAAATATATCGTGTTGCTTGACTATTTCCCATATCACTCTGATTTATTTACGTGCGACTTGTGAACAGACTTCATGAATACTGTCCGCGAAATAATTGAAATGTATTTCTATGGGACCTTTTAAACTGTTGATAGTCTTGAAAACAATAATGTTGAACAAAATGAAAACAATAATGTAATATCCACCAATAATGTTTTTCCTAAGACAATCAATGTTTATGAAGAGTTTTCTAATAATAGTGTGGAACTTTGAAATGTACGTAATAGCGGCAACACTATTTAAAATGTAAATCAGTCTGCTATGTTAAGTACATTGTATTTATTCATCATGGAAAGGTACATGTAACAGCACGTAGAAGTTGGAAGGCGAGCCCCCCATTTGGGAAAAATTAATCTTGTTGGATGAAGCGCACTCCTGGCTTAATGGGTCTGTGAACAAACATAACTACAGGATTTGAGCCGGTGAAAATGCTCAAGTGATTCGGAAGTTACCTGTTTGTTCTCAGTAAGTAGCTGTTTGGTGCGGTGTTTGGACTGAAGGTGTGAGAGGACCTTATTTTTTTAAAGACGATGATGGAAATCGTGTTACAGTTAATGGTGAATACTTTGGGAATATACTAATATCTTTGACCTGAACTGATAAACATGGATATGAACAATGTTTTCTTTCAACAAGCGCAACTTATTACACATCTCACTGGAGAATCGATTTGTTGAAAGAAATGTTTCCTGGTTGCGTTATTTTTAGAAATAGTAATGTCAACTGACCACTAAGATCATGCGATCTCATGCCCTTCGATTATTTTTTGTCGAGCTATGTTAAATCTCTGGGTTATAAAAACAAACATCGACCAATTATTGACCCTAAATGAACATACCACGTAATAGAAAATATATATATATATATATATATATATAGAAAATTAGGCCTCGTACATTCAACAGACGATTTTCAATGCGTAATAAAAATTGTCGAATAATCACATAACTCTTTACATATATCAATATTTTAGAATTTCAATTTAACACTGGACGTTTTCAAATAGTTGCTTCATATCATCTCTGAATGCAAACTTATGATCAATATCAGCCACAATGTAATAAGATCACCTCCCTCCAACTCTCTTTAACATCTGATCTTTCAGTATAGCTAATATGCGTTTAACAAAAATTCCAATATTTCACAATATACGATTTAATATAAATAACGAACAAAATGGTTCTTTATTTGTCCTCAGAATCATTATAAAACAAATTAAAAAAAAAATCTTATTCAGTAGTTTCTCATTTAAAAGCATTTAGAAAATAAATTGTCAATTTTGATAAAATATTAATCAACCAATACAAATTAATCATAATTTAATACCGATTATCTAAATTTTGTCTTTATTTATTCTGGTTCCTTTTTTATGTACATAGGGCAAAAAAATGATTTATTTTATTACAAATGTCATGTCCTATTTTACTAGAAAACCAAAAGAAAATGATATATTAGTAACTGATTGTTGATAACAATAATCGTAAGTTAACGATACAGTCCGCCATAAAACATACAATTTCGATGACTGTCTATTTTCTACATTAATTTTTTTATACCCATCTGCTGCAATACTTAGAGGATGCAATTAAATCAGAGTTTATGTCGGTAAATCAAAGCTGACAGTAAAATGCAACATAGATGCGTCAAACAATAAAAGAGAATTTAGGTCAGATTATTTTCGAAAACGGTTAAATATTTCATAAAATTTATCGTACAGTGATCATAACAACTAGAAATCATTTTTGCTTTAACATATTTTCCGTCGCAGAAAGTTTCGCCATAGCAACAGTAGCAACAGACGTTTTCAAAATTATAATGATTATTTTATTATTTTTTTATAATATGATAACATTATTTATATTCGTTTTGAAAATAATGTCGTTTAAACATCAAGCGGGCGCGCAATTGTTTGTTACGGCAGCGGTCGCGTGTAACTTTGAAGACCTATTAAAGATTTTTGGGATTTAGAAGAAAAATTAACAAAAAAAATTGTTTATCTAACACACTTTATTTATTTAGACACATTAACTTTAAATTAGAGAACCATTTAGTAACAAAAATGTTGCTTAAATATAAAATAAAATTAAATTTATAAAATTACAATTTTGCAAGATCAAGTACTAAAAAACAGGGCAGTTTTTATTATTTACCTGCATTTATCTCTTAATTTTAAGTTTAATTATACGTATACACGTTCTCTTTGGATTAGGAAACATTTTAGCAGCATAACTCTTACTTAAATGTAAAATATAATCAAATTTATAAAATTAAATAAGTTTGATAATGAGATCAATGAAACAGTAAGAGTTTTTTTTATTATCTGCCTATATATAATTCGTTATCTTAGGTTTAGTTTTCTAACTGCTGCGACCTTCGCAGCTATTCTCTCTACATACTATTTTATCAGCTGCATTGCCAAGACACGTAAATATTTTAGCCTTTTTACTATACCTACTTTATTTGCAATAAATCCACAATCAATATTACCATGGCGTTTATTCCTGCAATATATAGAAAATAAAAAAAGATTGTCAATGATTATCTGTTATTTTTCTAGACGTAGAATACATTTTGGCTTTTTTGTCAAATTCATCGACTTCTTTTGTTTTTTTATAAAAAATTATGATGCTTCCGTTTTTTTTTGTACTTTAATCTATCTCAGCTGCACAAGGAAGTGATGATAGTAATACCACCGGTTGTTTTTTACTATTGTGCAATGTGCCCACAACTGGATTTTTTTTGAATTTTTGGCTAAATCTTCTACCAAAGGAATGCTGATGTACCAATTATCAATGCTCAAATTTCGTCCTGTACCTGAAACTGGTGTAATCAATCTCTTTACTACGTACATTGCCGCGTTGCTCAACTAATACGGCCCATCTAGTTGCTTACTCTCATAAACTTCAATAATCGCAACGTAAAACGTCGTTGCATATACTAGTGGATCAGGTTTGATTCCGTATTTATCAGGTTTTGATTTCATATATTGCCTGAAAGTATATTTTTCTCAAAAGCCTGTCATCATTTCACTAATAACGAGGTCCTATCCCACATAATAAGGAGATAAGCAGTTCTTCGTAAACTTCTCAAAAATTTCCCTTATAGGCTGATTTGCAACGAGCAGAGGTTCGTGGAGTACGGAGTCATTCTCCACGGCACCACTACGCTATCTTTTGAGCACATTTTTCATTTCTTAGTATCATCCACACACTTTGCTGTGTAGAAATACGAGTGTAACTATCAATAGGTACCTAGATAATCAAATTTTGCTAAACTCACCATAGGGCCATGACCATTAAATTTGTTTGTAGTTGAAGTCCATCCTCTTAAATTTCTGAGCAGCAAAGTGGTCGATGACTTGATCATTAAAATTTGAAATTGACTTCACAAGCTTTATTTCAATAGATAGCATTACTAACGCGCACAGCCGTTCCTGACATATAGCGTTTCTTAGAAATGTTTTGATTCGTTTGAGGGTAGAGAAACATCTTTCGCTTTCCAGGTTGATCCATAAGAACACGTCCCCACGTGGGCTTATGGACCAACCGCCACTATATATATATATATATATATATATATATATATATATATATATATATATATATATATATATATATATATATATATATATATATATATATATATATATATATATATGTATATGTATAAATGTATATGTATATATGTACAGAGATTTGACATTTGTTTAAACTAGTAAAAAGCGCTGTTATTGATTTTCATAAATCCCCAGACTAAAACAATAAATTCCCCTCTATTATATTATAGTTTGATCTCTCGTTTTCAGGCCCCACTATCGCACCAACTTCTCTAACCCTTTTGAGGATCATCAAGCTGAAAAGTTCGGAATCGATATAACTAGCCGACTGAGGAATACCAAAAAAAAACGCTCATATAACAAGTTAGTAAAAGTTGCAGCCCATGTGTTACTTGCAACTTTAAAATTATACTTCGGCTGTGTGTTTTTAAAATCCTGGCTTGGCACCGGCAAAGTTTGGGCGTTAAAAGTTGTCCAAACGAGCGGACATGCAGAGGAAAATTCTGGCATTTTTTATTACCGCATTTTTTCAGTGTTTCGTTGGTGCTAACAAAATATTGAAAAGAAAATTAATGTTAAAATAACGTGACTTGCTTATTTTATGGAGTATGTTTATACAACTTTGTAAGAAACTTCACTTTTTTAAAGATTTTAAAGCATTTAGTCAAAAATCAATAGAATTAAAATTGGAGCCGTCATAAAGGGTCTATACAAAAAGGATTTACCGTCTGTGCCTTGACTATCGTGTTGACATTCATAACGATACGGCCGATGAATTACCACCTAATTCATATCAAGTAATTAGTAGCTGCTATCAAGAATTTATAGTCAAGCGACAAGAATCCCACATGCCAATATCATAAAGTTTATATTCCGTATATACAAGGAAAACAGGCCTTTTTTAAAATAGCTATTTCTAGTGGCGCCATCTTTTGACGATGGTGAGCGTTGGAAAGGAGCATCCTTCACAGACGTTCTGACAAAATGTCATGATAATCGAATCATTAGAAGCCAAGTTATCGCGCTTAAAGTGTCGGTGTGTTTACATCATCGGTCGAAAAATTAACATAGAACTGAGAGCTGATATTAAGTTTTATTTTAAACTTGGTAAACCATTCACCGAAACGTTTCAATTAATGAAACAAATATATGGTGAGGATTGTTTATCTTGTGGCAATCTTGGAGTCCACGAGTGGTTTAACGAATCAAAGAAGGTCGCGAGGACATCAAGAATGGCAAACATCCTGGTCCGAAACATTCCGCGGTTACTCAAAGTAACATTGAAATTGGGCGTGAATTTATAAAAAATGTGCCAAAATCTTCATTGCGATACGTGGAAATGAAACTGAACATGTCCAAAAATTCAGTTCATCGAATTTTGACCGATCATATGGGACTTTGAGTTTGTCTACGCTTTGTTCCACACAAATTGACTAAGGACCAAAAATTGCTCCAAATCCAACATTACAAGAACTTGACTAAAGGGTCGAAAAGGGACGAAAACTTCAAGTACACCATTGTTACTGGTGATGAGACGTGGTGTTTTCAATATAATCTAGGATATAAGCATCAAAGTGCCGAATTGAAGCACCCGAGTGAGCCAAATCCGAAGAAAAGCCATGTCGAGAAGTCAAAAATAAAAGCAATGCTGATTTGTTTCTACAATTAGGGAATTGTGAACAAGGAGTTCGTTCCAACTGGTCAAACGATCAATGCTATTTTTTATCTTGATATTATGAAGGGTGTGCGACCATAATACCCTCAACAAGGCAGCTGGTGCTTGTGGTACGATAATACGCCGTCTCATAGCTCGACGCTCACCACTGATTTTTTTACCAATTCTACCTCTTCGAATATCTTCATTTGCTGATGAAAGGACAGCGTTATGCCGACATTGAAGCCATTCAAATGACGTTGCCCGCCATTCTGAAGCAGATATCTTTGGCCGAGCTCAAAAGTTCATTCGCCAACCTAATTAACCGTACAAAACGTTGTATTGACGCGCAAGGACACTATTTTGAATAAAAATAATGATTTTTCCGAAACAATAAATATTTGTATTTTTTTTGATAAATTCTGTTTTCCGTGAGACTCACCTTGCATAGTTCATGAAGCAATAAAAAAAATGGAAAAAATTAACCGGGTGCTTTTTTTCTCACCAAAATAAGACCCCAGCTAACAAAATTTATTTTTCAATAGCTGCTATCCACAACGCTGGTTTTAAACATTTTGAACAGTCTCTTTAATCATTTTTTACTAAATTTACAACACTAAAAGAGTTGATGCAATTATTTTTCGATGCTAACATTGGTAGCGAAACGGACGTTTAGAAATTAATTATTCTAAACGGGCGTTTAGAAATAATTAAATTAATTTGTTTAGAAATTAGCGTTAATCAACAACTGTATTGGAGTTTTATAATAAATCTTTCTGAACTTAACCTCATTCTTCTTCAAATTTAACACCAAGATAATCTCGATTTTTGTGCTAACTAAATGACTGAAATACACACATACACAATGTGTAACTAGTAGTCACACGCAATGAGAATTGGTCAATAAGTTACTTGAGGAACAACTTTTCAGTTCAATCCATAGATAGCGTCATTAGTTTTTCAACATATAGACGAGAGTTGTCATGTTGCAAAATCACTTATCTATCATTGTCTAAGGTATTCCGTATTATAAAAATATACGTTCAGGGTTCGAATTATATAGTTAATGATCAAGATTTCCAATGTGTCACATAACAACTCAGCAAATTTTTTTGTATTAATATTGTACTTCTCAGTCAACGATAAGTATTGGCCAAGATTATCTGCTATTAAATCGTCATATAATATCCATTACCCGTAATTTTTATAGACATTTAGATTGATACCAAATTTTAGCGTGTCGGAAGTAAGTAAATAGAACTACTACAAAGAACTGATATTTCAGGCAGTTTGGATTTGGCTATTGTGTAGTGCAGACATGCAACTTTTATTATGGATATACACACTAAGGACATAGTGAAATTTACATAAAAAGATTAAATTATTGCCTATCAACGTTAATTTAGGCCAACATATCCTAATCATCCGACGCCTCATAAAACATTTTTGATGCAATATGTGGTTTATACTACTAATTTCAAAAAATCGGAAATGTTTGGGACAGGCCCCGCATCAGAGGCCTAGAAACACTGCGAAGCGCTAAAAATATAGCAGCAAGGCAAAGTGGAGTTTGGAGCAAAGTGTAGAAGAATCTCCAGAAACTCAGGGATAACATCCGAGCTGAAATCGCTGGGTTAACACCAGCTATGTTGACAAAAGTTTTGGAAAATGTGTTAAAAGGGGCACAAAATTGCATTGCTGCTAATGACTCACATTTAATTAATCATAATTTCCAAAAATTAATGAACATAAAATAAAAGACGATTAAATAGATGAAATAAATATATAGAAAAAATATTATGTCTTGTTTCCTTTTAAAGTTATAAATAATAAAAATGGTAGCGTTACACTAGGCTAAATGAAAAGTTCGCGGAGCAGAAATGACAAAACAAGTTTATAGTTGAAAAAATAATTTTATTTTTTTGTATATTCTGCTTTAAGTTCAATACATTTTTTCCAGCGGTTCTCCAATTCATTTATTCCATTCCTGAAGTGATTTTCTGGAAGTCCTTCAAAATACTCATCTACGGCTGCTATAACTTCTTCAGTTCATTATAAAACGCTTGCCACGTAGGAATTTATGTTTTGAGGTTTGGGAACAGATGAATGTCAGAGGGGACTAAATCTGGTGAATACAGTGGATGTTCCAAAAATTCGTAATGCAATTCCTTCAGTTTTTCCAATGCAAGAACACCTCTGTGAGTCGGTGCATTGTCTTAAAAAAAATGATCTTTTTCTTTATTTTCTTTTATTTTTTTTAATTGGCTCACATGAAGGATGAAACTTCAAAAGTTCTTTTACTGCTCTGTAGGTGTCGCTCCGCCAACTTTTCAATTAGTCTCGTACTTGCCCCACACGTTAGTAAAGAGTCAAAAACGTAATTATATATATATATATATATATATATATATATATATATATATATATATATATATATATATATATATATATATATATATATATATATATAACGCTGGCAATTATTAAAGCAACGTTATCTAACACGAGGTCAAAAGTTAAATTCATGGGTGACATCTCAGAACCCTTCGAAATTAAAACTGGTGTGAGACAAGGGGATGGACTCTCGCCACTCTTATTTAACTGTGTTCTAGAAAAAGTAATACAGGAGTGGCGTGGAAAAAAGTCGACACTGAATATTGACCAGCCCATTAAACTGGGGAGAACCAACATCAAAATTGATTGTCTGGCATTTGCTGATGATCTAGCAATTTTAGCTCAAGATGTATTAACGGCTCAAAAACAGATTGAAATCCTAAAAGAAACAGCAGAAAAGGTAGGACTCCAAATATCCTTTGAAAAGACACAATACATGACCTGCAACAGACTAAGAACACCATTTCTAAAAACAAAATATGGTAACATCAGACGAGTCTCTCAATTCAAATATTTGGGTGAAATAATCATGGAAAATGGGTTGGAAAAAGCGGCCAATAATGCTAGATGTCAAAAAATGGAAACGGCATTGAGACTTACACATAATATTTACAACAAAAAATGCCTATCTAAAAACACAAAACTGAGACATTACAACACGGTTATTAAGCTAGAATGTCTATATGCTGCAGAAACGCTCATTTTGAATAGAAAAAGGGACATCGAGGACATTGAAAAGAAGGAAAGAAAAATCATAAGAAAAATGCTAGGCCCCAAACAAATAAATAGCACAACATACCGACTTCGAGAAAACCGAGAAATCAAACAATACACAGATATACATAGCGATATGAGAAAAAGAAGACTTAAGTTTTACGGACACATCAAACGGATGAATCCGAGTAGGCTAACTAGACAAATAGTGGAATTTTATGAAAATAGGAGTAGAGCTAAAGTAGAAATAATTAAATGGATTGCGGCAATTAAAGAGGACCTAAGATCAGCAAATATTACACAAAGTGAAATTCAGGATAGAGGTTGTTTCAGACACAAGGTTAACGTTTGAAAGGTTGGCCAGAGAGAAAAATGTAGGAAGACTGGAACAACTTGGTCTGACGAAAGGAAAAAAGCTCATAGCGAAATTAGTATGGGCTCAAAGGAAGGCTAACAACAACAAACGCCTCTAATTGTACTTCGCGTGGTCCACCAGGGCCCATACGTGAATAATAATAATAATAATAATAATATATATATATATATATATATATATATATATATATATATATATATATATATATATATATATATATATATATATATATATATATATATATATATATATATATATATATATATATATATATATATATATATATAGATAGATATATATATATATATATATATATATATATATATATATATATATATATATATATATATATATATATATATATATATATATATATATATATATATATATATATATATATATATATATATAGATTATTTCAAAAATGATGATGACCGAGGATGTACATAATATTTATTTTGATCTGTTTGTCTCCCTATACTGTCGGAAATAAATTGTTTGTTCACAAACTTTTCTAACCACATTGATATCAAAATAAGTACAAGTTTACATAAATATACGAGTATATTATATTTTAGTTGGTTATATTATTATTTCGAGTATATTATTCAACTGTTAATGTATTTTATGTATGCACGAAACAAAGTGTATGCAACATCTCTTATTTTCTTTCCCTCATATTTATAAATCGGTTTGTTTAAATATAAAACTCTTTACGGCATTAACAACGAGCTCAAAAACACAATTTCGCTCATTAGAACTGAACGTAATCCCTACATCAAACGGATGAAAAACAGAGTCGGAAAGCTCGAAAAGCTCCCGCTATTTGAAACGGTCGGGTGAAGAGAAAGAGGGGGAGCATATTGTGAAGTGAGCATTCGCCATCTTTCGAGGTACGGCGGTTTGAGGAGGATTATACTACAAGGCGTTGACGCGTGTGTGATAAAAATACCTTAATTCCATGTTGAGAACAAAAGACCTTCAGATTTGAAGTATTTTGCCAGGCGATTACAAAGTTCACACAAAGGAAAAATAAGTCAAATCGGTATAAAGCTACTACATCTGTCATTATTTACAATACAGCCGTTAGTATTAGGATACACTATTATCCTTCAAACTCGCTTAGCACTCGATATTGCCAGGGAATTAAATTGTAATCCCGATCAAGTGAGAAAACACAAAACGACCCTCTGCGAATACACTCTCTGAAAATATCAGATACACCATAGAAACTTCAAAAAATTTAAAAATGATTAAGTTTTTTTTATGTGTTTTTTATTTGCTTCAAATACAAATTAATATATTGGAAAAAGGAAAAAGTTTAATTGACCATCAGAATATAAAACAATTATTACTAAATATTTTTTTTCGGATGTCAAAATGTTAGACGCTCTTGTTTAAATTTAAGATTTCTTAAACCTATAGAGGTTTTATCACAGTTTATCAGTTTATTTCATTTATTCAGTATCAGTTTAATATTGTTAATTGGTAAAGAAAAAAATTTAAACTTTGAAATCCACTGCGGGGAAAACAAGTGTTTTGCAAAAAAAGAAATAAGCTATTCAGGATCATGGAAAGAAATTCAACAACAAACAATAAATCAATTGTATTATATTGTAGAATATTTGATTTATTAAGGTGCTGAAAAGATCACAAAATATTCAAATATTCTTTGTTTATGTCTTCCACTTGTTAACGTTTCTGTTTATGTATTCTGTGACACTGAGGGTGAGGGTGAGGTTTATTCCATAAATACCATATATGAGCAAAAGCTCATATAAGATATTTTCAAAGCAAAAACAGATAGAAAAAATCATATTACATACCATTTTGTAACACCTAATAGCATGTGTTAGTTATTCCAATATTACATTTACTACATTTAAATTTTTACGATTACAATAGAAATTTTTAAGAATTGGAGTACTTTTGTGGGATTATTGATAATGACAGTTTAAAGCCAACGAAATGGCAAAGAAAATATTCAAAGCGGAAAATAAAGGAGTCCGATCTCAGAGCAGACACGTTTTGTGGTACCTATGCAACAAAACGTATCAAAATTAATAGACGGACAATCAACATCAGCACAGTGTTGGCACTTGTCGTATTGCAACAACAAACCGTATACTGCAAGACAAATGGGGCAAAAGTTCCAAGAATTCAATTCCACTACGCTTTAGCCACATTCTGCATATAACCCAAATCTTCCGCCACCCGTCTTTAACTTTTTTTTTCTGTAAACAGGGTAGTCCAGAAAAGGTTGGGAAACTCTGGTCTAGACCAAGGAAGGTATTATAAATCGAGATAAATCAAGTTATTTTACGTTATAATTTTATAACCATTCTATATTATATTTGGTTAAAAAGAGTATTATTTAGGTAAATTTAGTTAAAAAAGTTAGTTATTTATTAGTTGTTTAGTTAAAAAGGGTAAAAAACATATTTGTTTAACATTTTATCCGACCTTTTACTATAATATTTCAATAAAATGAAATTGCGTTTACGTAATGATTTCAGAACAGATAAATATTGATTTAAAGATAACTCTGAATTATTCTACTTATATGAAATGACATCTTACTTCCTTTTTTGTAGACTTTTTTTAAAGACAGTTTTAAGATATTTCAATTTTATTTATTTAGAAAAATATACAAAATTTAAACAAATATTTGAAATGTATTTACTCTATATTTATTAATTTAAATAAGTTGTATGACAACAGTGGGTCCTTTTTCGCAATCGCAATAGCAGATAATTTAATATAATATCTGAAAAAAAATTACTCATTTGTCTGTAAAATACAGGTAACTGATTTTAATTATAAATACGCCAGCAATAGAGGTAATTTAGTGACTGCGCTTACAGCTTAATATGGGTTTCGAACCACTGCCATCAGCTATCGATTAACCCGAATCAGTACGACTCTATGGGCTATGAACCCTTATTTTATGATTAACCTTCATTTACCATACCATAATAATTGTTCCTCAATTTTTCTTTAAAAATCAAACAAATTACACATACCAAATTCAAGCAATTACCATATTAAACAAATATGGCACAGCGTGACTTTGTCCTGTTTCCTCGATGCGTTTTTGTATGCTGTTTGTGCATACATGTTTGAGCGTACTGCTTCACGGATTGAAAAACATGTATTAGGAGTACATCCGGTTGTCGAATTGGTCCCGGGAAATCGGGAGCTTGCAGACGTTTCGCCAAAATCTCATCTGGCATCTTCGGTGCTTACTGTCCCGAGTGACTTAAAAGTCTCCAACCTCGAACATACACATATGACCAAAAATTTGGAATATTCAAATATTTCACTTTTTTGTTGATATTACGTTTTTCTTTGACTCGTTTACGTAATCATCATTTTATTACAACACTTACTGGTACCAAATAAAACTCCTCACCAAATGACCAATGTGTGTAAAATTGATTCATTATATTGACGTGAAAAAATTATAATGTCCCTATTGCCTTCAAAAGTAATTTTAAAATAAGAAGAACAATTTTCAATAACACTAATAAGCAGTAGTTCCTCCATGGATCTGTATGCAGACATGTAGGCGATTTGGCATGCTGTCGATTAAATAATCAATTTGGGCTTGCTGAATTCTCTCCCATTCTTCACAAGCAGCATATTTTAGTTCTCGCAGGGTAAGAGGAGGATTGTTTCATTTCTTGATGCGTATTTTCAGAATATCTCAAGCATGTTCAATAATATACATAACTTGGTTATTCCCTCCCCTTCAAGAAAAATTTATCTGCTGCAGTTCAATCAGAAGGTGCATTGTCGTCTATAAAAACAAATCCGTCGCTCACTGCGCCTCGGAACAGACGCACAGTAGGATTTAAAACTTCCTCGATGTACACAGCACCAGTAACTTTTATCTTCAGAACCAATAGAGGTGTCCGTGTACCCCTCCTAATACGGCCGTAAAACATCACGCTCCCACCTTCAAATAGGACACGTGGTTGCGATGTTTCTAGACGGACTTGTCGACCTAGAGCTCTCCAAACTAATGTTCTTTGTGAATCAGAAACCCAGCCAATTCTCAAAATTCTCAAAAAATTCTCAAAAAATTCTCAAAACATCATGTTATTCCAGTTAGGACTATAATCCACCATTTCTCGAGCATATTGCAATCTTACATTTTTTTGTTGAAGGGTTAATTTGGGAACACTTAAAGGTCTTGTGATGCAATTTTACCGCTTTCAGTCGGCGTGTTATCGTTTGTCGTGAAACATATATCCTTTCAAGCCCAACAAGCTCCCTTGATCGTTGAGCTTCATATCTGCCAGTCTTGTGCAGCTGTTATACATCGTTTTCTCCACTTCTGGTTCGATCTTTTTTCTCCACTTCTGGTTCGATGATTACTCATGATCTGTTAAAATGAGATATCATGTTTCCGTCATTTTTAAATGGATTGATTGAAAATTGAAAAAGAACTGAAATAATGTGTAAATACCAGTATCAAACGAATGGACAAAAACTGGAAAACCTGTGTTATCTGTAAAACAATAATTTTGTTATTTTCATTTAAAAAACGCTCTAAAATAAAATAGTAGCTGAGTGTCACATACACCCAAACGCAGGGTTCCACAATCTCATGTGGAACACACATCAACCTGCGTCTCCGCCTAAATGAACATTTTGTTCACCCATCCCTTCAATTGGAGGGCATATGTTTCGCCTCTTGATGTTTAGGCTCGTCAGGGTACCGACACATGCTCTCCCATCAAGAATAGGAAGACTCTATCCACAGTCAACAACCCATACTTTCGCCGACTTCCCGTCGGATATGTTGAAATGTTAGATTTCCTTGAGTGATTTCCATCAAGAGGCGAAACTCCAATTGAAGGGATGGGTGGGGCTCG
Organism: Cosmopolites sordidus; assembly: GCA_031761425.1. Classification (NCBI taxonomy): domain Eukaryota; kingdom Metazoa; phylum Arthropoda; class Insecta; order Coleoptera; family Curculionidae; genus Cosmopolites; species Cosmopolites sordidus. The sequence continues at coordinate 1,173,106 of JARFXV010000811.1, read as the reverse complement.
TAACATTTAATCTTCGTCGTCTATCTCATCTTCTTCCATGCTGGTTTCGATTGGCCGCAAATCGTTCATGAGCCCCATGTACTTATTAGTTAAAACGACATCTTCTTCATTGCACCGAATGATGCCATTTGAAAAGCATTGTTGTAAGGTCTGATAGATTTTAAAAATGCATTTGATTTTACATGTGTTCCATGGAGTAGTGATTTAATAGCTCTGGAAGTTGTCGCAAAGGTTCTAGTTTTATTTTGCCAGTTGAACAGCATAAACCTTCACATTCACCAATCCACTTTAATGCTTTACAATAACTACAAATTTTTGTTATTGAACTTAATTTTGATTCTTGTTTATAATCAACTGTGGATCATACGAAAAACCACAATTTATTTTTACTTTCCAACGAATTTTTAATTTCATACGTCGTAAATCTTCTTTCCTTTTTTGTTCTTTTTGTAATCTATTTTCCGTTTCACCTTGACTTTCACATGCACGCTTAGCTTTTATACACTTTGATTTAGACGTTACCAAATTTAATTTGGACTTTCCTTTTTTAAGCATTTATGACTACAACAAATAATTGGAAATAATTAAAAACTATCTTGAGATTGACAACCGAAAATTCAATATAAAAAGTTGAAATAAATATCTTACTAATTTAATACTGGGAAACTAATTTTTCGTTTTAATTTAATTATTCCACGCTTCCTTCTTTTCTTCTTTTTCTTATTTAATTAATAAATATAAACATATACATATATATAGATATATATGTTTTTAATATCTTTTTAAATCAGTCAATTGACAATTGGTAAAAATTTGTTTAGGTTAGAAAAAAACAAACAAAGTTTTAATGCTACAGAAAAATATTAATTTAATAGTTTAATTAATAATTAATTTATTAAAATTAATAATAGTAGTAGAGTATATATATATATATATATATATATATATATATATATATATATATATATATATATATATATATATATATATATATATATAGAATAGTAATAGAGTATATATATATATATATATATATATATATATATATATATATATATATATATATATATATATAAATCATTGGGTGCCAAATCAGGACTGCACGGCGGATGACCCATCAATTCGATGTTTTGACCGGTCAAATATTGAGTTGTTCGGTCCGATGTGTGAAAGCTCTCATTGTCATGGTGAAGATCTTGTGTCGCTGGTTGTTTTCTCTTATTTCTTCAAAGACTTCTGGCAAACAAATGGTTGTGTAAAATTCAGAATTGACCATTTTATGATTATCTAATGGCACTGTAGTCACATGCCCATTTATCCAAAAAAACAGGCGACCATTTGCTTCGAAGTGCTTCTTGCGCGAACAACTTTTGTTAGGTTTGGCTCATTTTGAAAGACCCATACAGCCGACTACTATTTACTTTCGGGCTTACATGCATAAATCCAAGATTCGTCACCTGTGTAGATGTTATACACGGCTTTTAACACACCACGATTGTATTGTTTGAGCATTTTTGTACGCCATTCAACACTAGACTTTTTTGAGCGATTGTCGAATTAGGCGGAATCCAGCGCGTACAATTGTCCATGAGCTAACGACGGCCATGATTAAATTCACTAAACCAGATCTATATATATATATATATATATATATATATATATATATATATATATATATATATATATATATATATATATATATATATATATATATATATATATATATATCTTAAAGTGATTTGACCATCATTAATTTAATAATAATGGTAATTTGATTAATTTGCTTCACTATTAAGCTTGAGAAACTTCGTTCCTATTAGGTGAATAATGAAACTCAACACGCTCACTCATATTTGAATTCCACTGTCAAAAAAAAACAATCTACGAAATTTTTATATGATTATTAGTTATTTTACAATGACTAAAATGATAAACAAAAGTTTTCGTCGACAATAGATGTCTGGCAAATTATGGGGTTATTATAATTATTAAATTATACGCAGGAAATTCTGATAGCTTTACAAATAATCCATTAAACATATCGTAATACAAGCAATATAATTTTTAGCGCATTTGAATATAAAGAAAACGAAGCTGACCGGAAATGATGACAAGTTCTATTTTTGTATGGATTTTGTTGCTTGCAAAACTAGAAAATTTCCGGTGAATCAGATATGAGTTGATTTATATATACGAGGTGTGTAACAAATAAATTTTGACCCTTTTTACATAAAATTAATATTTATTTATACAAAACCAACATACATATTGGTTTTGTATATAAGAACGAATTATATTTGGTACAGTTGATTCATGGAGTGGAATGGAAAATATGCAACTCTTTAAGTAACGGCATAGTGATATTTCAATGTCTTTAGCCATTTCATCTATTCTTCTTTTAACTGAATTATTACTCAAATGAATTTGTTATATCTAACGGTGTCTTATGATGAAGAAAAGTTTTTATCACCACTTTGTGTAAATTTCCCGCATTTGCGATTGACAGTGAACTATTATATAAAGCTCGTAATCTATCATCTTTTTGTTTAGAAGACGAAGCAAAAAGGTTCGATATCGTTGGATGTTTAAAACATTCCTTTTTCAGTGCTTGAAAATGGAATAAATCTTAAATAATCTAATGTCGTTTTTACCAGAATGTAATTTCTTCAAAAGCTCTTGTAGCCTAGAAGGCTTCATGGCTTCATTTGAAAAAACTTTTTGGCAAATTGTTTAATTACCTATGTGTTTACATAGGTAATGATTGGTTCGTAGGAGAGTGCGTAAACCCATATTTTAAATACTTAATATTGTTCTATCAGCATTTCTTCTAGATTTAGACATTTTGGATACACAAAATTTGCCACGATTTCAATAAATTTACTTTTCGACAGATTTATAGATTGTTATACAAATAATGGCTATAATGACTTATCACTCATTAATCACTTATCATTCACGAACACGGATTATTGACGAGGCACACAAAAACACTAAGACATTCCTAAAGTTATTCCTGCCTTTTATAGACTTGATTTCGTGCACGCATCAACTTGTAGACCCTTGCTTGTTTGCTATGCCTGTGCACTTAAACACGTTCTTACAAGGTCCCATATTTTTATCGAAACATACATGATTGCGTGAATCTCGTCTTTGTTTACCAACTTGCAAGACAATACTAAACCGAATACGTATACCTAATGCTAATTTATTTTTTTTAATGCTTATTTACATGATAACGGTAAGATATAAATTTTAGATAACTAGATAAAATAATTATTCATAAAAACAGTAGGTATTTCTTAAGTATTTTATTATATTAATTTCCTTAATAGGTAGCCCCTTTGACTGTCTAGACACTCCCCATTTGCCTCCGGACCGACTACCGCCTCCATGAAAGGCTCCGGAACCCACAGGGAGACTGTACCGTCACCCTTTGGGATCCTATGCTCTAGAGTGTCCTTTATTATAGTCAATAGCTATTTTGTTTATAACAATGATAATTAATAAATGATGTTTTACTACTAAGTTTATCAAAAACCATTATAAGTACCAGTTTACGCAAAGCATTGCTGCAGACCACCAAGTGACTCTAGGAACTTGAAACCCGCACTGAAGATGCGTCAGATGTTGGACTGTCCAATAGTATTGCCAGATTAAACACTACGCCAGCAGTCTCGTTACTTCATTTACACACCTCGTATATATAAATCTAACTCATATCTGATTCACCGGAAATTTTCTAGTTTTGCAAGCAACATAATCCATACAAAAATAGAACTTGTCATCATTTCCAGTCAGCTTCGTTTTCTTTATATTCAAACGCGCTAAAAATTATATTGCTTGTATTATGATATGTTTAATGGATTATTTGTAAAGCTATCAGAATTTCCTGCGTATAATTTAATAATTATAATAACCCCATAATTTGCCAGACATCTATTGTCGACGAAAACTTTTGTTTATCATTTTAGTCATTTTAAAATAACTAATAATCATATAAAAATTTCGTAGATTGTTTTTTTTTGACAGTGGAATTCAAATATGAGTGAGCGTGTTGAGTTTCATTATTCACCTAATATGAACGAAGTTTCTCAAGCTTAATAGTGAAGCAAATTAATCAAATTACCATTATTATTAAATTAATGATGGTCAAATCACTTTAAGATGAATTTAGTGAATTCAATCATGGCCGTCGTTAGCTCATGGACGAAATTAAAGAAGGTCATCCACAATCGACTGTTGTACCAGAAAACATCGATACTGTGTGCGAACTGATAAAGCAAAATCCTCATGTGACATACCGTGATATTGAGGTATCCCTGTGCATTAGTATGACAAGCATGCACAAGATATTATATGAACATTTAGCCGTAAAAAAAAATTGTACGCGCTGGATTCCACCTAATTCGACAATCGCTCAAAAAAGTCTAGTGCTGAATGGTGTACAAAAATGCTCAAACAATACAATCGTAGTGTGTTAAAAGCCGTGTATAACATCTACACAGTTGACGAATCAACGACGATCTTGGATCTATGCATGTGAGCCCGAAAGTAAATAGTAGTCGGCTGTATGGGTCTTTCAAAATGAGCCAAACCTAACAAAAATTGTTCGCGCAAGAAGCACTTCGAAGCAAATGGTAGCCTGTTTTTTTGGATAAATGGGCATGTGGCTACAGTGCCATTAGAGAATCATAAAATGGTCAATTCTGAATGGTACACAACCATTTGTTTGCTAGAAATCTTTGAAGAAATAAGAAAAATCAACCAGAGACACAAGATCTTCACCATGACAACGCGAGCTTTCACACATCGGACCGAACATCTCAATATTTGACCGTTCAAAACATCGAATTGATGGGTCATCCGTCGTGCAGTCCTGATTTGGCACCCAATGATTTATTTTTGTTCCCGTAAGTGAATAGTAAACGATGTTCGTAAACGTGGTCAACGATGTTCGATGCCAGAAGAAGCGGTTGATGCGTTCAAAGTGCATGTTTTGGAGATCCTCAATCGGAATGGAAAAAATGTTATGAAAATTGGTTCAAACGCATGAAAAAGTGTATCGGTCAACGCAGAGAATATTTTTAAAAACAATAAAATAATTTTCAATAATAAATATTTGTTTTCATTTATTATTCTGGACGCATAAATAGCAACCCTCGTACCAACTTTAAATAGCAACATAAAAAATTATATAACAAAACAAAATTAAATGAAGCTTCTGTATGTCCAATATATAAAAAACGATACCAGAGAACATTTATTTATTATGTAGAGAGACATCAATTAAATAATTTCTATAAAAAGGCCTTCAGTTAAATACTTTTTATATGCTATATTTAACATATAAAAAGCATGGAATATTGTTTATATATCAAATCGAGTCTAAATTTGTTATTTAAATAAGGATTTGAGAGAGAGATTTTCGGGTTCAAATATTTAACATTGCTAGATATTACAATAAGCAATAACTGCTTAATTAGAAAATTTACTGGAGATTTGTTCGTATGTAAATATATTTTAATTAAATGTCTAGTAAATATCAGTTGAACATGAGTCTAGACTATAATTCATATATAACCTGATTCAAGACGGGCCCTAAAAAGTATAATATTTTAATGTGTATAAGAGAAATAAAAATATTTACGACCTTCAAATAAAATACACACAAAGCTCAACCAACATAGCTTGACCACCGAGGTTTGGATGCGCAGTAGCCTAACGCCCGAGAGCTCATTCGAAGCAGTACATTCGTGGTGTTAACATCGGTTAAGTACTATACATTCGAGGAACTCTCCGTTCTCTGTCTCTGTTAGACAGTGACCCTCTCACTCTTTATTTTGCGTATATCAGAGGCCAGGCTATATTGGCTGAGCTCTATCTGTTAATTTTCATTTAGCCGGTACCATAGGGCCAGCAAGGGTCTTCCGGGGTTTCTCTGTCTGAAAAGAAACGGACAAGGCCAGGGCCATCCTACGGCTAACGTTCGCAGAAACCAAGACTGCGCGAAGCGTCCTGCCCTCAACCTTGGGTATGGTACCAGATATGCTCACAAGGTGGAATGAGGGGTCAGATAGGGATATTAATAACGGAGAATTTTCAACCAACTATATGGGTACGAGATTACAATTGGGCACCAACAGTGGTCAGGTAACATAGCCTGGCCCTGGCCGTTTCTCTTCAGACGCTTTCCTTGCATTCAGTTCAAGCCCGACAGGTGAAGACTATATGACCAAAAACGGTATAGTGGCGACTGAATGAAAATGGACAGGTATGTCCATTCAGTATGTCCAGTTAATTTGAAAGTCGTAAATATTTCTTCTCTGGGTTCAGATTGCACATGGATTAAAGAACAAACGAACGTATATCATATCATTCGAAGGGTAAAGAAATTGAAATGTACATGGGCAGCTCAGCAGCAGAGGACAGCTCAGGACTGCAAGAAGGTGAACCATGTTAAAGAGACCTTCATCCTGCAGTGAACGGTTACGGATGTCTACAAATACGTGTAATATGTATTTGTCTGTATGTGTGTCTGTATATATAAAATATATACATATAACGTTAATGAAGCTTTAATTACAATAAATCAAATTCGATTTTCAAATTCGAATGTAGTTTTATCAGCATTTCAGGTGAGTGCTCAAATATTTGAATAAAATTATATTATAGTATATATGAAATTAGCTGTATTGAAGTATTTTGACTCACAAAAAGAGTGTAAAAAGCGCGAGTGTAAAAGAAGGTCCTATATGGAAGGAATATGGAACTATACAATTAGAGAGGAAGCTGGAAAAAGGGGCATAATATTTAGAGAAATCAAGGAACTGACTTGGAAAAACTGAAATAAGGAACTCAAATAAAAAAATAAAGAGAGATTGAAGAAAGCCCCAACTCTACACTCCTGACACCTAACGGTGTCAAAGGATTAAGGCAAAGGCTTAAGTAAGCGAACTATAATATTATATAATGCAATGATATATTTGGAAAGAAATTATTATTATGTGCTGTAGAAAACAATGTACAAAAAATTCTAGTATAAAGCTGGGTCCACACCAATAAAATTATGCGTGTGTGTTGAATTTACCGGAACAATTTGTTTGAATTATCTGGTGGAAAAAGCTGGGTCCACACCAATAAAATTGTGCGTGTGTGTTGAATTTACCGGAACAATTTGTTTGTATTATCTAGTGCACAACACATCGTTCGTGTGCCTGCTGTGCGGCGACAATATTTGTATATGACTTTGTGTGTCAGAGCGTCTACAATGCCGCGCAGGCACAACACATACAACACATACAGTCCGCACAACACATATTTGTATTGATGTGGACCCAGCTTAACAGTTGGTTCGTGTGCGTGCTGTGCGACGACAATATTTGTGTGTGACCTTGGGTGTCAGAGCGTCTACATTTCCGCACAATGCACACCACATGCAGCCCGCACAACGGTTTTTTAATGTGGACCCAGCTTAAACATGCGTGTTCTGAATATAACATATAATTATGCAATCGGTAATAAAACAGATTTTTTCACCCTAAAAATTACAATAATAGCAAGATACGAGGATTATATGATAAGTACCTGGCCTTGAAAAGAAAGAACATTTTTATGTGTAAAATGAGTGTTCGTGGCAGTTGTGGAGCTTTTTCATATCCAAATAGGTTGTTAAAATATTCTGCACATATTCAATTGGGATGCCTACAGTTTCAGCAATCTCATGCACTTTCACTCTCCAATCGTTTATCACGATATCCTGGATTTTTTCAATAATTTCTGAAGTGGTAATCTTATTTGGACGACCTGGACGATCTTCCTCAAAAATGCTTGTACGGCCACGTTTGAATTCAGCTGTCCAATATTTTATGGTTGATAAAGAAGGTGCAGAGTCCCCATAAACTTCGCTGAGCTCCGTTTTAATCACATAATTTGTTTTCTTTTTCAAAAACAAATATTTTATCACAGCTCGATATTTTTTTCCATTGTTGTAAAATCACAAAAGTTGTTCTATTTAAATGGCTGTCATTCACAAACTAAAGGTTATATTTACGAAATATATCACTTTTCAAATACTACCAGCGCCATATCTGGCCTAGGCCAAGTAATTATCTTACAGCCCTCGTATATGCTATTAGGCGTATCAATAAGTAATGTCGTATTTGATACTAAACTGTATTTTATGTAAGAGTTAATACTAACTTTAATTCTTAAACTTTCTGTTATCTTTATATAAAATGAGGTTGATTTTGAAGTAAAATAGTCTTCAAATGCAGTTTTGATGGCTGTCGCGATGGAAAAAATTTTTTACACGAAGATAATTTCTCATTCTGAAATTTTCCATTTCCATGGAAAGATGGTACTCTGACAGTACAGTAGTAGGAAAATACGGTGGATGAAGAAGTACTTCCCAGATTAACTACTTTAGTTTTTTCTTGGATAATAATAGTCTATATAAAAGAAAGTATTTGGCTTTTTTATCTATTCGATATGGTACTATTTGACATAAAAATTCAAACTTTTTTAATGGTGACAATAACGAAATAAAAGTGCCAGAACCCTGAAACGTAATTGCAGCAATACTGTATGAAATGTAAATATCACTTATAGACTTCTTTGTTCAGTATATTGTGCCACTTCTTTATGGAAAGATATACGATTCAACAGCTCATCGAAATTGAAAGTTAGAAGGCAACCACCAATAGTAATACTGATCAACAACGTTTTTGCCCAACGATAATGAGTTGTATTATCAAGAAGTACGCGGTAACTACTCATCAGCAACATAAGTTTGACAGCTGGCTTAGCTCGACTTTGTGGAGTCATGCAGTTTGAAACATATATCGGGTAAGTTCTTAAACTTTACATGTTATGGCTATCTCTGGAGAGTGTGTCATATAAGAATAAATTAATAGAGCCCTCTTAAATCCGTAGAATGTTTTATCTTTTGCCAACAAATAGTTTAAATTGCATATTAACTGTATTTGAACCAATTTATGGTTTTACATTTTTGTCTTCATTTATATTAATTTATATCTAAGTATTTCTGTATTTAAGTCATAATATTATCATCATAATAACGCCTCGCATTTGGAAAAGTAATCCAAACATTTATTGTCATACTTTTTCTGCGAAAGAAAATAGTCAAAAATTATCAATTTTACTACGAAAGAAAACAGTGAAAAATTAACTCCACGAATTTATCGGGCATGCGAACTTTACTTTGGCGTTGCAGTTAAAAATCAAGATAAAAATGCTCGATTTGTGGTAATAATTTGCGGGATTGGCTGTTTGGTCATCAAGTTTACCTTTCGCAGTGCCAATATCATGGAAAAAATAGAAGGACTATGTTGAAGATTGTTATTACTGCAGGGCTCAATATCCGTAAAAAAAGAAAATATCATTATATTGGTACAATATTAGCTTAAAGACCTCAACTACACGATGAATATCATCCAGTCCCCATACCGCCTTTTGACGATTCTAACAGAGATACTGAAAACGATAATGAAAACGATGACTCCACAGATCAGGACTTCGTTATTTCCCGCTCATCTGAACCTCATTCAAATTTCACTCAGAACTTCTTGGCTCGCGGCTGAAGCAATGAAATCTTTTAACAAAAGGCACAAAGGTTACCGTTTTTCGAAAGCGTCACAGTGATCTTGTAGAGTTTTTTAGTGCTGACAGCGATCTCCTTAACACCACACACAAGAAATTGTTAAATTTCGGCGGATGCCGACCACTGTTTTTCTTTAAATTTCAAAGTTCAAATAACATCGATGCAGTATTTGAAGCTTTCGGTATTAATCACGATCCACAAGCTTGAAGATTATTTATAGATTCATCTAAAATTAATCTAAAAGCAGTATTGTTACCCAACGGTAATAAATGTCCTTCAATTCTCGTGGATCACGCCGTTTCCATGAAAGCAACCTATGACAATCTGAAGCTTTTACTTGTACAAATATTCTTGGAAGACCTGCGCGGATTTTAAATTTATTGATATAATTTTGAGTAAGCAACAGGGTTACACTAAATACTGTTGCTTTTTGTACTTTTGGAATAGTCGTGATAGAGAAAATCATTACGTCAGAAAAGTCTGGCCACCTAGGAAAAGTTTCACTCCGGGATCATAAAACATACTTTATCCACCGTTAGTGTAACAACAAAATATTATTGTGCCGCCTTTGCATCTAACATTAGGAATAATGAAAAACTTTGCGAAATCTCTTAACCGCGATGGTGAAGCCTTTCAATATATTGTTGAGTTTCCTAAAAAGTTCCCAAACATTACAGATATGTTAATACATCTAAGTTAAAAGAAGGAATTTTTATAGAGCCTCAAATAAGAGAGTTTATTATTGACAAGACCTTTAAGACTAAATTAAATAAAATAGAGAATGAGGCTTCCAGAGAAATCCATGGTGTAAATTTTCACCAATTTTCTATATAGAAAATTATAAAACACTAATAAAAGATATGATTCAAGCCTTGCACGCTATTGGCTCTAAAATGTCCCTAAAAATGCACATTTTGGACTCACATTTAGATTTCTTATCTGAAAATATGGAAGACGTTAGCGATGATTACGGTGAACGCTTCCGTTGGGATATATGGAATGATACTATCAAGGAAGGTGAAGTTCTGCTATGCTAGCAGATTATTGTTGGACATTAAGAAATGAGACTGTACATATTAATTATAAAAAAGAAGCCCTTCAACTGTACATTTTATCCTTCGGGGTTATACATCCTTAATTGGGTTATAAATCGTGATATTGATATCCACAAAAAACCTGAGCTAACGAGAGCATGAAATAAGTACTACTGTGAATGTTTTTAATACTTTATAAAAATTAGTTTAAATTATTTCATGAGCTTACAGAAGTTGGTAATTTGTTGACTAGTGTAATCTTATCCGCCGAAGCGCACTTCTGATTTAATAGATCTCCGCCATAATGAATTTGACTACAATATTTGGACCCATAAAAATATTCAAGCAATTCAGCAGTTACCTCTTTATTCTCAGACGGTAACCTTTTTGTGCGATTTTTGTGTTGAAGGAGTGGCTGGACCTTATTTTTTAAAGAGATGATGAAAATCGTTTTACTGTGAATGGCGAACAGAATATCTTTGACCTAAACTGATAAATGTGGATATAAATAACGTTTTCTTCCAACATGACAGTGCTACTTGTCACACATCTCGTCACAGTATTAATTTATGGCAAGAAAAAATTCCTTTACACGTTATTTCATGATAAGGTAATGTCAACTGGCCACCAAGATCTCTCTCCATTATTTGTTGTGGAGTTATGTTAAATCTCCAGTTTACAGAAATAAACGCCGAACAATTATTGAGCTTAAACGAACCATTCAGTGCCATCATTAAACTATAGTAGGCGATATGTGGGAAGGAGTAATCAAAAAATTGAATCTCCAGAAAGAATTTCACCAGATGAAGCTGAAGGAGACATTTGAATGACATTATTTTTAAAACATGACTTTATTTGTTCCTCAAGGTAAAATAAAAATTACCAGATTATCACTTATAGTTATCATTATGCCTCGTTTTAAAGTAGTGACACGCTTATTGGACAAACCTTCAAAATAACTTCTAGGTTTCAGAAAATTTAGTAGTAAGTTACGTAGCATTGATCGATCAATTTGGGATCACCTTTTTTCAAACAATTTATATCAATCATCCAGTCATTTTTCTGGAGCAGAGACAACTAAAAACCATTCAAATACAGAACCAAATACGCGTAGTGTTTTATTTAATGATTCTTTTATATAGCGCTATCGATAAAAATTACAGCAGATTTTTAGTTCCAATTCACTACCGGATCATAAATTTTAACATTGGGAAATTAAAATCGGCCTTTATGACGCCGCTCCACTGTTTTTAACACTAATTTAACTGATGTATAGGCCGGTCGCCAATTTGAAACTCACATGGAGAAACGTTTCGAAAAAAAAAATAATTGGGAAAAATTCGTAAATCAACGACGGACCTGGGATGCCAACCCGACCAAAAATATATATTTATGTGCCATTGAACAATCGACAAATATATTTGCAGGTTGTTTTTTTGCAACTCCACAGGGATTATCGAAATAAATCCAAATGTATAGGATCGTGAACAGATTCGGTCTGCATTAAGTATTTATTCAAAGAGATCAAGAGATCCGTATTTCGATATGTTATACTACGCAGTTTGCTTTACAAAAAAAATTAAACAAAACAGCTAAAATCAGTCAACAAAGCAAAGTACGTTAAAAAGTATTGCAATTCATAACTTTTTATTTTTAACTTTTTTAGCCCTATGTCAATCAAATATTTTCCTTTTCTGATGTTACTAGACCGATTTTTGCACGTATGCTGCCCTTGAAGTGAGGTCTAGTGTGGGGCTTATTTCTGTAAATAATGCATTTCCTTTAAAAATCCCCATAAAAATAAGCTGGAGTCGTAATATCAGAGGATCTGATGGCATTACAGTATTCTAATCGCTTCTAATTGCTTCACACGAGCAATATTTTTAGGGCTTCGCATTGTTCTTGGATCTCTGATGCGGGCCCTATTCCCAACTATTCCGAATTCTGGAAATTTCTTGAATTGTCGGTTTTTGAAGCGATGGACGATTAGGTTGTTTTCGCCTAAATTCACGTTGAGTTGCAATGAGTGAATTATTTCTTGAGTGTAAATTGCAACAATTTTACTGTGTTATTTTAGCGTGTTCTTTTTTTCATAATAAAACTTGCAAATCTACACTACACAACAGACAAACTCAAACCGTCACAAACAGCACAAAGCCACCAAAACAAAATGGTAATGTGATATTTGTCCCACTCTTCACAAACCACAATCCGTTATTTTAATGTTGCAATATAACACTAAAATATTTTGTGGTTAAACTTCGAAATGGACTAATAACAATGTATTATTAAAATGCGTATTTTGAAAATATTCTGTTCTGATCATACACCATATAAAATAAAGATTTTGTCTAAATATTCTATACAGTGTATAAGGGAAATAACTTTTCTAAATTTAACCAAAGATTCTTAACATCAACTGAAAGAAAAAAGTTCCTTACAACAAGAATTAAAAACTTAACGGTTTCTGCAAAAAAATGATTGTTTTTAAATTGCCAATCGAAAAGCTATGATAAGAATTATCATTTTAAATAAATATGCGTAAAAACATATTTGGCAATTATTATTTGGTTAATACTTAACGAATAAACTATAAACAAACTAATGAACATTGTTAAAACGTTTTTTTTTTAATAAAGAATCAGCCATTCATCAGCCAAAAAAAGAAAGTGGCAACGTCGTATTGACTAATTGAGATGATCCTCACCATAAAAAGTGTTGACCACAAACATTATTTCAGTGTCAGTAAAGTCCATTTAAACCAAAATTGTATGCTGTAGTGAATGTCACAAATGTTTCTTATTTACGGAGAACCTGCTACCAACTAGGTTAGAAATATATCACTTTAGACTTTTTCAGCGTGTTCGGGAAAATATGTTGGAACAGTGTCTGGCTTGCATAGACTCAAATGGTGTACATTTTGAACATTTAATTTAATAAAACATGTGTCAATCTTAATCATGTGTTTCTTAATCGGCGTGAATGGTTTAAAACGTGTTATAATGTGAAAATGTAGTGCTGGTAATTTCAGCTTTGGCACTAAACGACATTAATGTGTAAATATTCCTTTTTTTTTGTAAAAAAACAATCAACAAACAAAAAATTTTTGCTAAAACGTATGGAATAAATGGATATAAAAATATTACATTTCATTTTCAATATAATAATACCTTAAGAGGGCAATGAAACAAAAAACTGAACTGGCAACGGTGCCAATTATTACGAAAATAAAATAATGTTTTCCGCGGAAAGGATTCGATTTTGGATACACGTTTTAATTCAAAATAATTGAAATCATTTGAATTATGTCTTAAATATGGACCTAAGAAAAAGGGACAAAAACAACTAAAATAAATATCGATATGATTAGTAAACACATCGCAAAATTATCAAATTTTAAGCATTATTATATTGTAATAATATTCCATGAATAAATCATATATGACGGCATCTAAGATTCCTTGCTTAGCAGCTAAGTAAACTTACCATAAAATAAGGTATATATTATACTCATCAAAAATGTTTAAATTACCTGAAACAAAAATAACATTTTTAATATATTTAAGATTAAGAAAATATAATAAATAAATACAAATTAAAAGGAACGATAAATATTACTATCATAATAAACGCGATAAAATGAAAGTATATCTAATATTTAAAAAAATAACTTTAACTTTAAAGTTTACGAGAACTGAACGATTTTTATTAATTTTGTGATTGGATCTTTATTGGGTAATAAAGTGAATACTCTTCGAATAAATATAACAAATTATTTCGAACAAACAACCACCTTCGACACCAACCATCTCTGATCAATCCACACCATACCTGTGAACAGTGACCTATACACTAGTGAGGTGTTTCAGGTGCAGTTACTTCTCATGAATGATTATCCAAATGTGATATGATTATCTCAAAATGTGACAATTTTGTTTAAACTTTGAGTTGAAAATGAGCCTCATCGCTGAAGATGATTTTTCGACCAAATAGAATGTTTACTTTATGATCGAAAGTAAGAATGGTTAGAAGGCTCTAGCTTCTGTATTAGTTGAATTTTGTACGGATTTTGATGGAAGTGTACAGTGCCAAATCGATGTTCGCGAATTTGTAGAATGCACTTTCACTAGACATTGCAATATTCATTCTCACGGGACCTTGGCCCAGGTTTATATTCACGAGGTCCATTGCCATCCATTGCCGTTATATCACATTTTTTAAAATCTTCAGTCAGTTGACTAATTTGGTACACTTTTGTTAACCAAAAATTCCACAAGGTTTGTAATACGTTTTAACAATAATAAGACACTGTTTTCTCGTATAGCGCTCCAAATTTACTAATCGAGAGTCACATATTATCTTCATATTAACTTCAATTATAGTATCAAAGTTACTAAAGACAAAGCAAAAAAATGGCGCGAAATGTTAACCCAGCATTCAATTTGAACCACTCATTATATAAATAGGTTATCTAGTGGCATTAGTTCAACGCGCAAGCCTCTCCTGTTGATTCGTAATGACATAAAATATAAAAGTTCCATTTGAGCATCGAAAAAAGACTTTTACTGCGTAAAGGGGGTAAAAGTTCCATGGAAACCATTGAAATTATTCTTTCTATTAACTGTTTATAAAGCAGTTAATAGAACGAATCTTTTCAAGTAGTTTGCAAGATTTTGTGATACCGGAGAAAGCACTGAAGATAATTCACTGCAAAGTGTATCAATAACAATTTAAATTGAAGAGAACATCCAAAAAGTCGCTGAAATTCTTCAAAATAATCACTTTTTGTGGACCAGGCACATCGAGGGGTTCACTGTCATTATTAAACCGTTATTCCGTTTAAAATAGACCATTTCTCTATTTTAAACGAAATTTTTCTGACTAATTTCAATTTCTTGGGAAAATAAAGTATCCTAGTGGTCAACTATAGCCCGATTTCCCTTATTTGACTCCGTTCAAATTCTGACTATTTTGGTACAATTTCAGATATCCAATAGGCATTGGCCTCGATTGGTAACGATTTCCTAAAATAAGTACATGAAGTGCTTCCAATAGAGCTGGACATTAGCATGCTTTTTTTTAATTGATCTAATCTTAACTTACATTGACTGAAGTTGACACCAAAACATGGCTTGAGGTTGAAGAGCCTTAATAAAGGGTTTTTCATGTAGTAAATAGCTCATACAAAACTTTACAAAATTTAATTGGACTGAGTGGACGTGGACAAATATCGCCACGAGTGGCAAAAATTGTATCAGTGTTTCAGTGCGTGCATTTAATTATTCGATTTATAACAAAAAATATATTCTCTACGCAAATAACACGGTATGTTTTTTATTTACGGGGAACCTCTCCAAATGTTCCAAGGAGCTTGGCAAACATTTGTCAAGTCCAAGAATAAATTTTACATCTTATTGCAGAGGATTCTACCAGAAGTACTTGAAGTGTTGCCCGACAAGTTGAAGTTTCCCATTCGATTGTACATAGAACACTAACTGAGCAATTACTCTATCTTTATCATGCACAAACCGTAGAACCACCCTTACCCACTGATTTTTTACACAAGCGAAAATACTGTGAACGATTTATTGATCAGAATTAATGGAACCCAAAGTTTTTGTTCAATATTTTATCAACCGACGAAGCTTCTTTCACCAGGAATAGGATGCTGGACATTTTCTCAATAGACTCAATTCACATTTTTTACATTAAACAATATCGTATGTTTTTTTATTTCTTTTTGTAACAAAACAAACCAAATTTACGCGGAAAAAATATGTCTCCAAAAATCTCCAAAACATGCATTTTGAACGGACTTCTTTTGACGCCACTTTTGACTTCTTTTGACGCCATTCCTTCTGGCGTCGAAAATCGTTGACTACGTTATTTATTCACGAACGGGAACAAAAGGAAATCATTAGATGCCAAATCAGGACTGTACGGCGGATGACCCATCAATTAGATGTCTTGACCGGTCAAATATTGAGTTGTTCGGTCCGATGTGTGAGAGCTCGCGTTGTCATAGGGAAAAGATCCTGCGTCCGTGGTTGTTTCTTCTTATTTATTTACATACTTTTGGCAAACAAATGGTTGTGTACCATTCAAAATTGACTGTTCTTCGATTATCTATTGACACTGTAGCCACATGCCCATTTATCCCAAAAAAACAGTGTTTGTTGCGCAAACAAACATTGTTTGGTTCATTTTGAAAAACCTATACAGCCGACTGCGGTTTAATTTCGGGCTCATATGCATATTAAACTTCTTATGATTCTTGATAACGTGTTGCGTCCCGTTAAAACATATTTATCACATTTTTCCATTTAACAATGCACAACATTGCATTCTCAAACCGTTCCCAACTTTTTATAAATAAAAAACATACCATTACCCAAGGAATAACTTTTTTTTAACAACTAATCTAATACACATTTGATAGCTATATTTATTCCTCTGGGTGTTTGAGAAACTGAATAGTTGCCATCTATAAAAATGCCGAAATGCGCTACGGAACAGCATGTTTAATTTATTCAACCGCTCGACTACAACATCGGAAAATTATACCCAACTTTTTGTGGCCGGAATTAGAGCTGAACCTGGACGGTATGTGTTTTCAACAGAACAGCCAGCGCCGAACGTTTGCATGATATTATTTCCAAATCATAAATGGTAAGTTTAAACATATATTTTTAAAATAATAAATAATTTTTTTTAAATCACACTTTAAAGTAATCCTTTTTTTTTAAATTTGTTATTCGTAATTAAGATAAAGTGAATTATTAAATCAAGAACCAAAATTAATAAGGAAAAGAACTTAGTTAATAATTCAATTAAAACAACATTTATTTAACATTAACATCTCAACACGAAAGTTAGGATATGTAAAACATTCATTCGTCCAGTAGTCAATTGTGGTTGCGTGACATGGACTCCCACAAAGAAAACAGAAAAGATCCTTGCAGTATTTGAAAGAAGAGTCCTGAGATGAATTTTTAGTGCTTCGAATGGCAACAGAATTTGGAGGGTTAGGGATAACTTCGAATTCAAGCAACAAAGATCTGAACAAAGATTTGGATATTGTTGACTAAGTAAGGGTTCAGTGACTCAGAAAGGAGGGATACGTGGCAAAAATGCTACTTAACCGAATATCAAGGAAAATCATAGAGGGTAAGAAATAGACCATAGACAAGATAACTGAAAATAAAATAGCAAGAAAAAATGCTGCAAAACTAACTTGAGGAGGTGAGTGAAGGAGGTTCACTAACGGGCTGTATCACCACAGAAAGATATTTTACATTAATTAATTAATAAAAAAATGTATGCCCAAAACAATATTTCTGGATTTATTATCTGATTCACGAATAAAAATAGTACAAACATATATTCGATGTCAATATTAATATAAAAACATAATGAAATCATGATAATTTAACCAGACAGAATTTATATTAAACAGACTTGCGGTCCCATATATAACCAAACTGACCAATGAACCTTAACAAACGGGATAAATATGGTAAAATGTCATTTAAATTTAGATATAATATTTTTCTAATCACATGATCTAATGACTTGCAGGTATGTTTATTTCTCGCAATATTTAATTAAATATTAATATTTATTATAATGCCCAAGTCGTTTAGAACTTTTTGACGGCAAAAAAACCGGATAAGTTGGGTTTAGACGGATCAGTGATTGGTATCATTTTGTGAACATGACTAATCTTTGACCGAAATCAGTTCCCATTCGATTAAATCTCACTTCACTTCCACCTCGTTAACCAGCCGCCGAATAAATTTAAATAAAAATTATTTCTTGTTTTAAAAAAATAAAATGTTATATAATCGATTGATTTAAATAAATAGTGTTAAAAAAAAGAACAAAAAACGTACTGTTTTATTACTTGCTTGATGTATGATACAAAACCAGAATTATTCCTCTACCCTTCGAAAAAATAATGGTAAAATGTCAGGTTATCAGAAAAGTTGGTAGAGATTTTCCATATATATATATTTTCCATTTTATATATATATATATATATATATATATATATATATATATATATATATATATATATATATATATATAAATATATATATATAAATATATATATAAATATTTATATATATATATATATATATATATATATATATATATATATATATATATATATATATATATATATATATAAATATATATATATAAATATATATATAAATATTTATATATATATATATATATATATATATATATATATATATATATATATATATATATATATATATATATATATAAATATTTATATATGTAAATTACTTTGGCCTGAATATATATATATATATATATATATATATATATATATATATATATATATATATATATATATATATATATATAGGCTTTTTCTTGTGGGCCTATCTAAATCGAAAGTTTGCGCAAAAAACGGGTTATTTGATGCAGTTAAAAGACATTCCATCGAGATATGTGCCGAGCCGTTCTAAAGAATTTTGCTGTTCGTTTAGATGAGTGCCATGAGCGTGAAGGTTTGCATTTGGAAGACATAATTTTTAAAAAGTTATTTTCTAAAACGTACTTTTTAATAATTAATAAAGGTTTTGATGGACGTCTCTTTTTTACTTATATCACTATATCAAAAAGAAACTTTCTTTTGGAACTCCTTATCTGTATGGCCCGAATAAAGAATGATAGGTGGAATGTAAGAGTAATAAAATTGAGTCTCTGGACGGGTAGAAAATCGAGAGGCATATATAAATAGATCTTCAGATGTGGAGGTAGCACTCTTTCTAATATTTGGGAGGGTCGCTTTATTTTCTTCTGCTATCAGACATTCCACTAATTTTAAAGATAATTATTTCACATTCGCTATCACTACTATGAATAGAGAGTGTAACACCAAGAAAACAGATAATTAATGATATGAAAATTCAAGGAAAAGCTCATTAGGTAACACATATAAAAAGATTACCATTATAGCTTAATGCGGTTTAAGATTAGGATAATAGAAGGGGGTAGCTACCTATCTACCACTTCTTTACCGAGATGGTAGCCAACCACTGAGTTAAGAGGAATGGTGTGGGTAGTATTGCGTTAGTCGCTGCAAAAGATGTCTAGTCGAAGACAATGAGTGCTGTAGGAACAAGTCCCCGAATTTGAGCGAGGTCGTATTGTGGGTCTGCGAGAGGGTGGTATGTTATATAGGGACATTGACCAGGCCAGTACCATTCTCGGTATATGGCGTCAGTGATAAGAGGAAGGTACCACAAGTCGTGGTCCGGGGTCTGATGCTCAACCGCGTACAAGCGCACGGGAAAACCAATTGTTATTTCAAATGGCTATCGCGGACCCTACAGCCACATCACGTGTTCTTGCGCAATAGTGGAGAGTTGTACTCGATCACACACTCACTGCCAGTGCTGTTCGACACCCTCAACTGCGGGAGGTCTTTCGGACCTGATGCCCATTATTGAGATTGCCACTGACCCCCACCCACCGCCGACGTGATCTGCTTACCGCTCAACATTACCTCAAAGAAGTTGTAGACGCCGAAGTGCTACCATTTCTTCGGAGGTTGCCAGGAAGCATATTCCAACAGTATAACGTCCGGCTACACGTGGAACGAACTGTGCTTGACTCCTTTGCTACAAACAATATCTGTAAATTACTTTGGCCTGTCCGTTCACTTGACTTGTCACCAATCGAACATGTATGGGATATGGTTAGTCGATAATAGTATATAGTATAGTAATATTTCGATATAGTATAGTAATATTTGACTACATTTTTATGCACTACTTATTAAGTAAATTTTGTTGCCCTAACTCTCTTTTTTGTTGGTGTAATTTATATTCGCAGCAAAGCAATAGGAAGAACATGCAGTTCATGTCTAATTAGTATAACAATATAATCTGAGAAGGTAACGGCCTCACCGGTGATTACAGTAAATAGATGAGCAATATAAATCAGATAAAAACTGGTTCCATTACCCTACCGTCGTTCACACCAACCTTCACTGAACATAAATATGTAGATTCATCTCTGAATTCAAGATTTTTTTGCTAATGTCTACGGATGTTGCTGTACAATAATTATTTTCACCTTCCATTAATGCCCTGATTTGTTTTGTGATGCGGTGAAGTTGTTTTATAGAAGCATGCTTCTCTCTAGATTCGAACAATTTGCTTTTCTTATAGAATGGGCCCAATTTTTTAGACCGATCTTAAGAAGTATTTTGAATAATTTCGAGATGCAAGTTGATAATATATCAAGCTGGTTGTTAATACTTAACGTTTTCATCTTACTTATCTAGTTTCAGAATAATTAATTACAGAAATATTCCACTGCCTTGAAGTGTCTTGAAATGTCTATATTTTTTTGCGATATTGAAGTGACACACTTGCCAACGTTTGAGAGGGTGGCCTTATGTTCTTCTGCTATTAGCCCTGCATGTTTTTCCCATTTTAGTCTGTTTTGCGCCGTACATTTTTTTAAATAGTATAATATAGTAATATAATTACTATATTATATACTATATAATATAATTGAGTAATTAATATTAAACATTATTCTAATTTTTAAAATATTTAATGTCCGATTTTTATTAATTTTATTAATTAATATCACCTAATGACTAACTAAATTCTTACAAATCTTGATATATTTTTCTCTTTATTGTTTGTTATCCTAGAGAAATTATGCAGACAACATTTATGAATATTTAAAATATATTTTATAGTAATCTAAACCATTTTTATCAGCTTAAAGGCCACTTTAAACTATTCTTCAGGATTACCAGAAATTTAAGCTCCTCATAATCGGATAACTGTCCAATAATAAAAAATTTTACGGTGTCAAATTAAATATAACAAATCTTTATAAGGTAGTTATAATTTTCATTAGGATTTTATGACTAATCAAGCCGAAATAGTTCAGAATTAATATTTGGTCCAATTAAGATAAGTTTTGGAGTATAAATATTGTTATAAAGAGAACGACAAACAAAGAATCCAGCGTTATACTTAAAGTTTATTGCTTTATTAGAACTAATAAAATTTAAATGTATTAGTTTATTTCCAGTATATTGTATTGTTTCTTGGAAATACTAAATATGAGATGTATAAATAAAGTAATAAGACTAACGGTGTTCTATTCGATCTGGTAACACCATTGGCTTCCCCTTTAGAGGAGAGGCAGGTCAGCCTCTAATGATGCGTCTTCAATGCGAGTTTGAACTCCCTAGAATCACTTGGTGGTCCATAGCAATTCCTTTCATTAACCGGATTATTTTAGTCGGTTACGACCTTTTCAATGTTCTCCAATATCCTAAATTGGAGACTTTGAGATGAATGTTCAATATTAGGAAAAGGAAAAAGTCAAAAGGTCTCAAGTTACCGAGCTTGAGATACCGAAAACTGTTAGATAAAATCACCACCAAAATCCATAATGTCGTTTTAAATAACCGGCGATTGGAGATACGCGAGCTTACTGAAATTCTAGACATACTAGACATTTTAGACGATGTTTTAAATTTGAGAAAGCTTCACTAGAAACGCATTAGAATAAAAATTTCTCAAAAGTTGTGAAATACTCGAAGAGATTAACCACTAAACAGCAAATCACTTTTTTCTGGACGCACGTTTCGCTAACTATATTAGCATCATCAGGAGATGAGTTAATCTGGATGAGATTAAATCATCTCCTGATGAGATTAAAACGAAAACAATTCTATTTGTATGGTCTTGATAGTTTTTCTTTATATTTTTATTATCTCAGGAAGGAAGAAAAATTTTAATCGATATCGCAAATGGAAGGAGGAAGTATCATAGTTTGAATGAATCTTGGCCACAAAAAAAAGTACATTAATGTTTCTCATCGAGTTAACTCTCAAAAATATTAAAATTTGTTAGAACAATAAAAATAAGCTTTCAATGATATGAATGAAGCTTAGCAGATGTTTCAATACAATGACGCCCCCATTCATTGGGCAAAAATTATAACGGATTAGTTCGAACAAAATAATATTTCAAAATTGGACTTCTGCTCTCTCTTCAGATTTTAATATCACTGAAAATGTCAAAGGGATGTTTTCAAGACGAATTTATAGTAAATAATCAAAACAATTTACAAATATGGAAGACATGAAAAGTTCTATTCAGGCTTCATAGGAAAAAATGACACAACAAACAATAAAACTATGATTCATTATAATAATATGAATCTATAAAATATTTTTTGATTTAACAAAAGTTGGTGGAAAGATCACAAAATATTTAAATGTGTTTATTTCAAACATCTCAGTTTTTTAAAAACATCTCAAACATCATGTTTTCCTCTTGTTAACTTTCCTCTTTTCTGTAAAAGTTAGTAAGTATATAACATATTGATGCATCCAAAATTCATTAAAAAATTTAGAATCTCGTTTGATGTTAATTGTTCCTGAGAAATATTTTGAGAAACGTCTTTGGTTCAAGTTAAGATGAGTAAAAATTCATCTTACCAGAGTTCTCATGTCATATTTCAAGTTAAAAAGTAATTGTTCAAGTGTGTTTTTACAACAGTTTAGTGTCGTAATTTTCTCCCGATATCTTTTTATAAATATCTTATTCTTTCAAAAGTAAAGGGATATCCATTGTGTGCTTCGGAAAGTAAAATTTAAAACAAAACACACAACAAATTTAGATTTCGATGACATTTATCTTTAATTTTATTGCTTGGACTTTGTCATTAAGTGTGGAATACAACATCATTTAAATGTCCACCACGTGGACATTTTCGATAATTTTTCCGCACATTTTGGCTGGAATCTCGGCCATGACTTGACGAATGTTGGTTTTCAACTGCTCAAGACTTTGAGGTTTGTCTACGTAAATATGATCTTTCACGCAGCCCCACAAAAAAAAGACCAATGGGGTGAAATCGCATGATCGCGACAGCCAATTGACATCATCAAATCTCGAAACTACGTGGCCTGGGAACTTCTCGGGCAATAAAGCCAAAATTGGTCGTGTTATGTGGCTTGTGGGGCCGAACTGTTAGAACCACATATCGCTTAGATCGAAAGCTTCAATTTCTGGCCAAAAATAATCGGGTATCATACGACTTTAGCCAATTTCTTCTTCATTTTCGAAGATTTTGAATCCTTTCTAGGATGCAATGGACTCTCCACAATCACTTGTGGGGTTTCCGCCGAGCGAGAAATGAGCCACATCGCTGAAGAAGATTTTGTTCGAAAAATCAGGTGAATGTCCAACCACCCAATCGGTGTATACTCGGTGCATTCCACGGTCGGCGGGCTTCATTCTTGTGTGAGTTGAACTTTGTAGGGATGAAGATGCAAGTCCAAATGCAAAATATGCTATAATGTGCCGTAAGACAAGCCCACAGACTGTGAACGCCGAGTAATCAATAAATTTGGGTCTTCAGCCACACTTTCACTAACATCAGTAAAATTCCCCATCGAGCGAGCGTTACGATTATGCACATGTCTTACCACATTCGTAACAGATTCAGTATTTTTAAATTTTTTGACTGAGTTGGAAATTGTGCGCTCAGAAGGACGATTATGGCGACCACATTTGTAAGGCGCGAAACGTGGCAACGGCAGAATCGCTATTTTTGTACAAACTTTTAACACTTCTAACGCGTTGTTCGATGGTTAAATGATCCATATTGTAAAATGGCAAACCTTAAACTAAACAAATAACACTTTGGATGACATTTAAATTTAACAGTTGTCATAATACAGGGATTTATTTTCCGAATCACAAAATGGATAACCCTGTAAAAACTGCTCACGTTTATGTACACACTTACGAGACACTGAGTATTCATTGAAACATCATGGAATGCATGTAATAAGTTCTAGACGAGCTGACGGATTGAAGAAGAAATTTTAAGTATTGTCAAGGAAGATCAAACAGCATGTTCTCGGGATATTGCACGTTAGGTACCACTAAACTAAAAAATAAAATAAAATAATTTAGGTTAATCTTTTTCATTTTTAGATTGCTTGTTTAAAACTTGTTTAAACTTTTTTAAAGTTGTTTAAAATGTTATATAATTAATTTTATACACAGTTAAGAATTATGTCAACTTAAAATTCACCCTGTATATGTTTATAAAAATATATATAAGTGTAACCCCATTACTCAAGACAAATTCAATCACAAACACAATTTAACACGTGCTTTAATTCAACCTTCGCCAATGCCTGATATTCTGAAATGACAATTCTCGCGTTCTTCGCTCTGATTATAATCAGAAGTTATTACACTCGTTTTCTTGTCAATTACTGTGGATCGAAACACGTTCGTCGATCATGAGAGTACTAATAATAACGTTCCGGAAAAAAAAATTAAATGAACGGGTTTATTGCACTCGAGATCCTCAAATTTATTGTTACTGATAATTTGCTGACACCAAATGCTATTTGTGCGAAGTAGATTTATTTATGCGTTACTAATATAAACGAAAAATTGCTTATACAAGGAGCATGCTATAAAATTTGAGGCAATCTTCAGTTATAACAGTTAAATATGCATTTTTAGAATCTAGTTATTAAATTAACATAGAGTAAAAAAAATTGAACACCTTGTCTAACTAACTTGGAAATATCATTGCCTTAGAACTATCGATCAAAAACTACAATAAATAGTAGAACATATTCATATTTTTATGTACGCATTCGTTAAGAAACTTCTCTCTATATTAATACATATTGACCTACACACCACACCATTCGTGAAAAAGCAAAAGATAGTAAACATTAGTCATGTTTGATAATATTTTAGTACAAAATAGACCAAATGTCCTAAGCGAAAACACAATCAAATGTATGTGATAATCTGAAAAAAATATCACAAAAGACAATGTACGTTCGAACAAGAAAGAATTCATGAAATAAATTACTATATTGAAAATATTTCCTGAAAGGTCTGCCTGGTATCGCTCAAGATGCAGTTGCAACAGTTTTGAAATCCACCGGCGAATGGCACCGTGATAATCAAGCTCGAACCGACCACGGAAGGCACCCTGTGTCATTGTTAAATTCGCCGTTTGCTATAAACTCTTCGGCAGTGAATGCGCGATATACTCCGCTTCAAACCATAGCGATAACTGAGAATGACACAAACCCACGGAGCTAAAGCGCTGCTCTACCCCTTCCGTAAACCGAGCAATGACATTTCAAGGGCAACCTTTATCCCACACTCGGTATTTGAATAGGTAACTGTATGAGAAAAAGCCAGGCATGAGTACTGCATGTGAATAGGCAAAAGTGCAAAATCCCGCAAGGAATCTCCCCTCACTTACGGAAACTCAGGGCTGGGTTAAGCCGGATGCCTTCTGAGAGGAATTCCACGTTATTGATTGCCAGTCGATAGATTCTTAACAGACCCAAGCTTAAGCACAAACCAAGGGTTAATATTTGGAGAATGGTATTGACCAGGTTAATCGGTAGCTGATGGCCTCGCTATGGAGACTACGTTAAGATGTAGCTAAATAAATATATATATATATATATATATATATATATATATATATATATATATATATATATATATATATATATATATATATATATATATATATATATATATATATAAAGCTAAAACAAATATATTCTTATACATATTAGTAGGAACAATAACAACATGAGAACACACACGAGGTGTGTAAATCAAGTAATGAAACTAGTAGCGTAGCTTTCGATTTGGCAACAATGTTGATTTCCCCTTTGGACGGGAGGCAGGCCAGCATATGATGGGTGTTCATTGCGAGTTTCAACTCTCTATAGTCACTCGGTGATCCGTAGCCATTCCTTTCGTGAATCGGATTTTTCTGCTGCGTTCTGAAAATGAGTGACAATTTCGAGCAATGGTTTTGTTGCAGCTTTTAATTTTGTTTCACACTTGGGCACAGTGTGACAGAAACTTTTGCAAAACTTCAACGGTTCTATTGAAGCAGTGTTTTGTCAATGATCCAGGTTTACAGGTGGTTTAAGGCATTCTCAGAAGGCCAAGACCCAATTGAAGATGAAACTCCCAGTGGAAGGCTTTCAATTGAGGGAACTGGTGCGTTCTAATCGTCGGTTAACAGTCAGTCCAATAACACATTACAATATCTTATAATCAACAATAAGCTCCAAAAGATCAAAGAGTTCAATTACCTAGAAGAATGGATCAGTCAAAATTTAAAAAAAAAGATGTATTAATGGGGATTACATTTCTACGACATATGTAGAAAAAGAAGAAAATATGTATATTAGCAATAAAACTCACGTTTTATTATTCTGACACAGAATAATGTTAAGCCTAAATTTTATATCTCCATGAATATAACATAAATAAATGCGTAGTTATTAAAAAATTACTAGCTATTAACTACTCTACAATAAAACAACCAATCCACAGTTTTTTCTTGCATTTCTTGCATAAGCATCCTACCTAGTTTATTAATTTCACAATATACTATTATTATAACACAAACACAGAGGTTTATACTACAGCCAAGATATTAGTATAAAATTTTCATTAGTTTTAAAATCCATTAATTAGCATTAAATTGAAAAAAGAACAATAAGATTTGAACTGTTCAGGTTGTACTCATTAAATTGAGCTACAAGGGAACTAATTTTCCAATATCAATATCAAAATCCCCAAATCTTTCACCAAGGCAGCACCTGTGCTCGGCAGACTGATCCAAACACCAAATACACAGCGTCGCCCGTGTCTCAGGTAAAGTTAAAGTAAAGCGGCAAACTACCTTTACTGTACTTGCATATCATAGCATTAGTAACTATGAGTCAGTGAAACAGTGCAAAACGTGTACTCGCCGTAAAAGTATATTACAATTATGACACCTTAACGGTTATTTCGTCAGCGATTGACTATTACTTGCAAAGAATTCTGTACTGTCTGATCATGCTTTCAAAATATGAGTTAAGAACTACGTTTTGCCCGTTGGCACGCGATTTTATTGAAAATTTCGAAGAAAATATGCAATATGGACCTATAATAAGGTAATAAGGTAATAAGGTAATATCATCCTAAACAAAATCAATAAACGTAATTAAACTGATTCAGCTTTAGCTTCTCCGCTTGTTAACTGAACAGTTTCAAATAATATAAATAAAACATACACCCAAACATCTATAGCCGAACCAGGAATCAAACTTCTCAAAAGAGTCTCAGAACATAACATTTAAAAATACATAAATAAATGCAACGATAGGAATTTTTTAAAATACGTACATTTTTCTTCATTATTTTTTATAGTATTCATATAATTTTATTGCATAAGAATTACCTTATGAACGAGGCTGCATTCTTATTCTTATTATTACTATTGTATAGTATAATTATAACTATATTGTTATATACAATAATATTTCAAGGCACATACAAATATTGATGCCTTACTCAAAATTCAAATCTAGAAGCTCTCATTGACAGGATAGCGATTAAAAACATTTTAAACTATTCGCAAATCCTTATTATCTACATGCACTATGCCCGAAAAGATTTGCAACCAGTTTGCACAAAAAAGAAACTCCATATGTAAATGTTTAAAAATGTATTTTTTGCATACTCATGTCGAATTATTTGTTAATTTTTTGTTGCTTTTCTTGCTTTATAATGCTAAGACGTTAAGTCCCTGCTTCGACCAGAGTAAGAATTATTATTGTGTGGAATATTCCAAGATCATCCCAGATACGAAAAAACTTGAATGGTGGGGAGAATATTTCCTCTTAGATTCCATAAATGGCAAATGAAAGAGAATATGTATACAAGGGTAGAGTAAAGTCAGATATTTTTAAATGAAATATTGGTTTTTTGAACGAAAATCGATTTATTTTTCAATCTAGTCTTTGCCTTTCTTTTTTTATGCTTTTCAAAAAGTACTTGTGGAACTCTTCAAAATAGTCCTCTGTTTCGGTAGTGATCTTTTCATTTGATTTGAATTTCTGCCGGCCGCAGTGGCCTGGTGGGTTAGTCGCCTACCTGGCAATCCATAGGCAGCTGGTTCGATTCCAGCGTTCGGATGGGTGTTTTTCTATAATTATTCTGCCCCTCTTACTTCCTACCCTACACACACACAATTATATATTTCTTCTATTTCTTGTTTCTAAGAAAGAGTGTAAAATCCGGCAACGAATTACCCCTCAGTCACGCCAGTTAAAGGCTGGGTAAGGCCGGATGCCTTCTGAGAAGTATTCTACGTTAATCACTCGCCAGTATCGACTGGCCTATCGAGGCTTCTTGATAGACTTATGGGTAGGCACATAACAAAGGGTTGATAGCCTGAGGGGGTGCTGGCCTGGGTTTGTCGGTAGCTGATGACCGTGGTTTGGAACCCACGTTAAGCTGGAGGTCCAGTCGCTAAATAGCCTTAGATGCTGATGCGCCTCTAACCATAAATCCTTTCCTTTCCTTTGAATTTCTTCCTGAATTCTTGAATTGAAGGCCTAATCCGGAAAATAGGGTGCATGCGGCATCAATGCATAGAGCAAATTGACCAATTTCGCAGTTGCACGGCGGACAAACAGGCGGGTGCATTGTGGTCGTGAAACAGCTCATTTTCCTTCGCCAAATATGGGCACTTTTTCACCCAAAATCCCATTTGAACCATCAAATGCAAAGAAGCAAAGTCTCAGTAATACTACTTCAACTTCTCTTCAATCTTTCATTGCAATAGGCAAACTCTGCAAACATTTTATTACAAGCATTGTCCCAACTAAAAAAAAGAACCAAATAAATCATCACTGGTAATGTTTAATTTGTTTAATTTGTTTAAAATTTGATCCAGCATGACTACGTCATGAAGAGTACCATAAGCTTTATCACAATTTATGTTCAATTTTTTAGCAATATTTTCTAACTTGTTCTCACCTTTATTTGTTTTTCCAGTTTTTGTTATTATAGCAAATGAATCAGAATATATAAGAATTCTTCCATGAAAATGTTCTTTTAAAAAACATTTTTCTATGGCACCCATCAATCGAGGATAGTCGAATGTGCAATTATGAACAATGAAAATGCATTTTCGTTTGAACAAACGAAAAAATTCATATAACGCGCCTAATGTTGCTGATAAAGTCACAGTTGTAATAGGTTTGCCATAAAGAACAAGCCTATTATAAACCAACCATAAACCATGAACTTTAGCTTCTTTAGAAGTCTTGGAAAAACTTAGAAAATGTAAATTTTTTGTGTTTATTTGTTAATTACTACTACGCTCTAAAGCTGTATTTTTAAGTGTCTTGTTTTATATATTGTTTTATATATTTATAAATGTTTTATATATTATTGTTTCTCATTTTCTCCCTTTTTATTGAAATCTGAATGGTACTTTTTGTAAAATATGATAAGACTTGTGATTTCTCATAAGGTTCTGTGTTAAAAGCATGAAATTTCAAATATCAATTTACTGGTTCTCTGTAGCCCTTTTTTTTGGAAAAATTTAATTGGAGCATTATCTTACCATAATTTACTAAATATGCCCTTTTTTTTTTAAATTCTGACCGGTAATTCTAAAACTGACGATACTATCTTAACGTATTATTAAGAAACAAAAAAAGACCCACAAGCTATTAATAAGTAGTAATTTTATTTCATCCATAATACTGAATATTTACACACTTAATTTTATTTAAAAAATTATATTGTCTTCAACATTAAATTATTTTACATAATTTTTTTATTATTAAGCAAAATATATTAATATATATCAGGGGGAGTACCAAACGTTTGTGCGATGTACATAATATTCACGTGTATATCATTTATTTTTTTACAACACTCTTAAAAGTATTTTTCTTAACTTTAATAATAATAATAATAATAATTAGCTTCAAGTTGTACTAAATAATGAATATATAAGTTGATTAAGTTGTAACTCTTGTTTATTACAATCATTTGTCTCTTAAAGCTATTTTTAAACTGATATAAGTATCTTACTGGGCTTTTAACAATAAAACGATCGTAAATCTACACTACCAGACCATTAGCGCATTATTATATTAAGCATGTGTGTCATTTTGTCACCACAAACAGGATATGGAATAGGGAAATGAATGTCTGCCCAGTCCCTCTTTGTGTTTGTAGATTTTTGAATTAAAAATGTATTAAAAATTTTAAATTTGTATGTTAAAATGTTAAATATGCATACGCGACCCATGTATAAAATGAACAGTAAAAATTAGCGCTCTCTCATGTGTAAAATTTGAAAAATATCATCAAACGTTGTTATAATATAAATTTGTTACTCTAGCAAATTACACATGTGTGAGAACGATTACATCGTTTATTAAAAGTACAATGAATTTAAATTTCCGAAGAGAGTTTACAAATTATTGGCCCTTAACGTTCAAGAACACGTTTGTTGCAATTTTATTTGAGCTACATTTAGTTAGGTTGATACAAATGATGTATTGTTGACGAAGAACTTCACTGTCTGTGGATAGATCTCGTTTCTTGCCCTGTCAGTCTGTAACTGGCTGTAAATGTTCCGTCAGTTTAGACAATAAAAGATAAGCATTGGAAATACAAATCTTGTGAAGCATTTGTACCACCTTGACTCAACTTTTTCAGTCTTTTTTTCTTTAATGGTTCACAAAGCCTCGAAATAAAAACGGCTTGAAAGTAGTTTAGAATAGTGTGATGTATTATTTTTGTTTATTATTA
Source organism: Cosmopolites sordidus (assembly GCA_031761425.1). Lineage (NCBI taxonomy): Eukaryota > Metazoa > Arthropoda > Insecta > Coleoptera > Curculionidae > Cosmopolites > Cosmopolites sordidus. The sequence goes on along the minus strand of JARFXV010000811.1, from coordinate 1,141,754 downwards.
TATGGTAAATAATAAACAAAAGGAATCTCCTCACAGTTATCCCCCTCTTCTCTTTCTCCTGAGCTTTTGGCTGCACCGGAGGGCGTCCACGGAGCCAATATGATGTTAATCACGGTGTATTTCCAATCCTCATGATTTATGGCAATATTTTTTGCTTCTTATATGATTGGGCGACAAATTCGGATGTCTTTTTCAACATGTTCTATCCATGTGATCTGTGGTGATGTCCGTTGTATCTTCGGTCTGGAGGAGATTGTATGGAGCATAGTTACATAATACTAAGGAGCATAGTTACATAATATATATACTAGGATCATAAACCCTTTATGCATTTATAGGTAATAGATAAACCCTTTTCTATCCATATTTGAATAAATGCAAATACCACTACATATTAAAATGAACAAAATCTTAAACGAAATAAGATAACTCTGTTTTTAATTTATTGGTTAAAGGCTATTATGTAAAGGGAAATAATTCGTAAACCACCTTCATATATTATTAAATCTGAAACTATAAGATCACCGGGAGTTTGGCATCTCCTATAATCCGATGACTCGGACGTCGAAATGCAGCGTCGATTGTTGCGATTAGTACTTAGACCCTTCGAGAAAAGACCTAGACTTGCAAACCGCATTTCAACCAGCAACAGTGTAATATCCAACAAGGAATTACCCCTCAATCACGCCAGATCGAAGGTGGGTAAGGCCAGATGCCTTCTGAGCGGTAATCTACGTTATTCACTCGTCAGGCGACAGGCCTATCAACAGATTTATGGCTAAGTACAAAACCAGGGGTTGATAGTTCGAGATGAGTGCTGATCGAAATTATTGGTAGCTGATTCGAAACCTACGTTAAGATGTTGGTCCAGTCGCTAAATAACCTTAGGCGTCCTTCACAGCCCAGGCGACGCGAAGCCAAGCGACGCGAAGCAGTGCCTGGCGAGATCGGCCATAGCGAGTACGTACGTATTAATGTTACTAGCCGAGCCGAACCAGTCCACCTCCAAAGTTTCAAGAGTGAAGTTGCAAATGTCCGTATTAACAGTAGCTCTTTTATTTTTTTCTGGAAAATTCATGGGTGAAAATCGATAGGAAAAGGACGCCTTATTGAAGTCACAATTTAAATCTTGAACGTGAGACGTATGGAGAATTTCATACTTAGGAGGATACATAATAAGGATCTCAGGAACGATGATGAACAATTTTAGAGATACTTCTGAATGAATATGCACACTTTCAGCCCGTGTTAATCCACTACAGGATGAAGGCATCTTCAGCATGATTCCAACTCTCACGGTTCTGAGCGTTCCTCTGCCATTCGGGTACAATATATAATGATGCTATCAGTCCATCTTTTTCGTGGACGTTTCAGTCCAGGATCGCCATGGTCCATCTTTCGTTCCATTGCCTCGCTACATGGCCTACCCACCTCCATTTCAATTCCTTTGCTCTTCCAATTATGTCACTTACTTTCATTTGTTCTCTGATTGATATGCAGGGCTTTCTATCCCGTCTAATAATGCCAAGTATTCATACTGCCATTCCCCTCTATGCTGCCCGAAGTTTTTGAACGGACTGCGATGTGTCTCCAGGTTTCACTTCCGTATGTCATAACGGGTATGATACTCTGATCAAAAAATATTCTTTTCAGGCAAAGTATTAGTTTGTTTTTAGACACTATGTTGAGCGTGTCAAATACCTGCCAGCCAGATTTTACACGTCGTTCCACCTAACAGACGGTATCTCCTTCCACTGAAATCCTCTGCCCAAGATATATGTAGTGATCCACAACTTATAAATCCTTTCCTAAAACAGAAATTATTTTGTTCTCAGCAAATTTATGGAACATGATCTGACTCTTCTGTTTTTTTTTTTCAAACGGTTCTCCAGCCCTTTTGCAACACCTGTAAGTGTATTTGCAGCTCCTCTTGGTCTTAGTTTATTATTTTACTTAAAAAAATTAAAATACAAACATTCAATCGCTTAATTTGAATTGTAAAAAATTAGTATCAATAAAGCATTTGTAGTTGAAATTGTCTAAAGGTGTTGCAATAGCCCTTTGAATTTGTTCTGAAGATTAAGTCACACTATCTTATGTGACTCAACTTGTGATAAAATGTATTGCCATTTTGGTCATTTAGGCATAATTGTCGAACTATGTAAAGTGATTTGAAACATTTTAGTAGCTCTTCATATGCTAGAACCAAACACAGCTATTTTCCTTGCTTCCGCCGAAAGCTATCAACTTAGATGAAATTTCCCCAACTGCATTGAAGGAATACTAGGAGATTGAAGAATACTAATACTAGGAGATGAAGCCTATACCCTAATCCCTTGTTTAATAAGACCATATCTTAGAAGAAAGGTGACCAAGCCACAAACTGTGCTTAATTTTTACTCGTCAAAAGCCAGAAGAGTTGTGGAAAGTTCATTCGGAATCCTGATTGAATCCTGAATTTTTCGAAGATGGCGAATTAGCTATTTTCGAATCAAAGCACAACAACTTCAAATAACAGGATAGGATTGGATTTCTAGAAAACCACGGAGGGCTGAAATAATAAGACAAGTCTCCACTGAATATTTTTATAATAACAAAAAAAGTTGAGTAACTTAATTCCACATCAATTATTCTTATAATGATATTGTTAATAGTATTAATATGGATAATTTAATTGCATTAACTGAATTTACAAATTTAATTTAATATTGAAATATAAATTACAAAGTAAAAATTTGCAACAATTGTACTCTTCCAGACTTGCATTTCTATAAAGTAGTGGACTTTATCAATTTTAAAGCAGCCGGTTATAATACAGTTTAAGCGTAAGAGATCATAGTGTAAGCGCGGAGATGCCCCTTCAACCAGCGCTAAAGCCAGTTACCATTCGAAGAAAGTATATATACCATCTATTTAGTAAAACTGAAAGGAAATCGTTTATTATAAGCAGTTGCTTAAAAACTGGATCATTCATTCGGAGAAATTGTGTTCAAAACTAAGGGCCGGTTCTACAATGTAAGAATATTCCAGGTATAAGCTATACTTGGAATAAAAAAATGTAAGAATATACTATAAGCTATATACTATAAGCTATACTGGGAATAAAATTTGAAACGCCCTTTTGGTGGAACGGGCGTAGCGGGGGTTTATTCCGATTATAGCTTATACCTGGTATATTCTTGCATTGTAGAACTAGCCCTAAATAAATTAAAGTGAGCAATCGAATAGAACCGGCCTGAATAAGCCAACAGAAAGGGTATTGCCTTACATCGAGACAATGCTAGACCACACGGGTCTTTGGTCACCCGACACAAACTTTTACAACTTGACTGACTTAACCTATTATTTGTTCTGATCATCAAAATCACCTGGATCAGTTTTTTACCCAAGAACTTCTACGAGCACAGGATTATGCAGCTATGGGAAATGGAGAAATATGACAGAATACTGCACAGAATATGGCACATACTGATTAAATGTAAATTAAAGCAAATAAATTTTTTCTTCAATTTTTCTCGAAAAAAATGGGATGAACTTTAACCTAGAACTTTTATCCCAATAATTATGCGAAATTAACCTGACCTCCATTTTTGATATATCTTTGGAATGACTTGTGTATAAACTAAAATTCGTTTAAAAAAAGAATCAATCTCAAAATAAACAAGTTAAATTAAGCAAAAAGCCAGACGTAAACATCCCAACGTTTTTTTATTAGACGATCCTTCACTGGTCTCGGGGTGCGATTCGATGATTTACCTGAAAATAGGCGTTAAAACAAATAGCAAATAAAGACGAAAATGTTAAGGTTACGTGATGCAACGCTTCATCCGTTCGTTATTCAAACTCATAATGGTAGATAATAATAAATAAATCATTAGATGTGGGAGGTTTATTTTTGTTGTCATTAATAAGCTGCTCGGTTGCTGTTGTGTCATCGATTTCTTTAAGTCTTTAATGTGACGAAAGCTGGTGCAAAATCTTTAAAAGGCTATTATTAAAAAAAAACAATCTCGTCAAATAAGTTAGAGACATTAGAATACATTTTAAAATTTAATATTTCAAATATTTAAAATTATTATTAAAATAATAAATAATACGTAAGAGTTGCAAAAGGGCTGGAGTACTAGTTGGCTTAAAAATAAACCTGAAAAAGAATCAGTACTAGTTGTAGAGTACTAGTTGGCTTGAAAATAAACCACAAAAGGTCACGTTCAATAAATTTGCTGATGATAAAATGTCTGTTTTAGGATTTGGATGTAGTGGATTACAACAAATATCTTGGGCAGAGGATTTGGATTATGGTAATATTAAAATAATAAAAATAATTTAATTAAAATTAATATTATATTTAAAATTATATGTAATGTATTTTGAATTATAAAAACATTATGAAATGAAAGATGATTTCAAATACGTTAACTATATTATTTTAATTTTACAGTAAAAAGTATTTTGGCAATCGCCCTATACTGTTTGATAACTGTTTAAAATACAAAAAATAAATACTAAAAAATTAAGCAAGCTTTTAGTTTAAATCAGTTGTAGTAACGCTCCACGAATTTGAAGCCGCTATGACATTTAGATCTATTTTAACAGTCTTCGAAACCTAATAAGTTCGATATTTTTGCTATCAAGCAATTTTGTGTGTTGATTAAACATTACTTTTTGGGTGGAAAAACCAACGGGCCGAGCATTGAAAGCAAAGTTGAAAAAATATTAGAGAAGCTCCGCTCCTTTACATATTGTTCATGTTGTTCACCTTTACATATTACATGTTCACCTTTACATATTACATATTACATTATTACATGTTTCCTTTACATATTGTTCATGTTCAGTGGTTTGATGAGTTCAATGTAGACGAAGCAATTCGTACGTATACGAGTGACGCTTCGTACTCAGGGCACACAGTTGAGGTCACTACTGAATAAGTAGTGACCTCAAGTCACTACTGAATAAGTAGTGAGAAGTATATATATATATATATATATATATATATATATATATATATATATATATATATATATATATATATTTTTTTTTTTTTTTTTTGGGGTTAAATTGAAAATAAACTATAGCCTTGACACCGTAACTTTCGCGTGACACCCTACAAATAATTTAATTATATTTAATAGAAATATTTTGTTTCTTATTTACATTTACGTTATTATTTAAAAAAAAAACTCAAATTGATGCTTTAATACCTCGAACTTCAGATGAATTAAATCGAATGTCATTTTTGAGAAAATCTGTTACCATAAAAATCTCCACACCAGATATATTGTCAGAGTTGGCCTTTGTGAAATCTTTGCCACACATCACTGAATAAAGTTAGTAACCAACAATATTTTTACTACGCTAAATTGCAATAATTTTGACGATATATACACAGGTAAAAGCCGTTGACAATACTTACGTGAAAACATTTTAACATAATAACACTTTACCATAAATAATAAACATATTTATTACAGTACATTAATAAGTCTGACAATAACATGTGTGAGTCTTTTATGAACTGAGTGAGCGAAATCTGTTAGACCGAATCTATTCATGCGATCTTTTCCTGAAAAAAAATCTGAGACTCAATTTCTAAAGTGGATGGTAACTGGTAATGAAAAATGAACTGCGTACAACAACGTGGAAACGAAAAAAAAATTAAGAAGAAAGACTGTTTCATCTGAAGAAAATTATGCTCTGCATTTGATAAAATTGGAAGGAACATATGGGTTCATTTGAGCTTATTCTACTTTACCAAACCATCAACACCGACCTCTAGTGTTCATAATTATATCGGCTGAAGGTAGTAATTGAAGAAAACCAGCCAGAATTACCAAACCTGACAAGCGTCGTGTTTCATCATGACAATGAACGACCACACATTTCAATCAGGACCAGGTAAAAATTGTTTAAAGCAATTACATAGGGTGATTTTTTTAGTGCATCCGAACTTTAAATTAAAAAAAAACAGCTACCAAATTAGGTGCCTTGAAACTATTTATTTTATGTGAAATAACATTCAATGGCGTTAATGTTTGAAAACAATTTCAGACAAAACGATACTTTTTCAAGCAATTGGGCTCTTATGCCCTCCACATGTTCCGTGGACTTCCAAGGCGTCAAAAGTGGCTGATTTGGTGTTAATATTTGAATTAAAATTTTGGTTTATATCTATGACTAAATATTAAACATAACTCGGAAGAAAATAATCTAGAGGCGTTAAATCACCTTAATCCGTTCCTCGAAATAATTTCCTGTTGGAACAACATTTCCCCCAGATTAATACTATTGAAATTCGAAGTTAACTAATCACTGATCATCCCTCATTTATCATATGGTGCATTTTTCTGGATACAATGATAATTGTTGGATCATTTGCAGATTATTTTCACTCCAAATCAAGAAATTTTGCTAATTAACGTAATCATTAGGCCAAAAATAAGCTTCGTCGCTGAACAAAATTTTGCGTTAAAATTCTGAGTCAAGTTGCAAATGATTTTGAGTCCATTTACCGCAATCGATGGTCTTGCGACTTGGGTTCTTGGACAAGCTGAATCTTGTAAGGCAGCAGACCAAGATCTTTACGCAAAATTTTCTATGTAGTCGAATAACAAATCCCAACTTTTTGCGAACGGCGACAAATTGATAATTTTTTTGTTTTATTTTTGTTTTAGTACCGAGCAGCATGAAATAAATGCACTCGGAATTTGTCGACAATTCGGTGAATGCATCGCTCGTTTAGAGAATTATGTGCACCATAAAATTCACAAAGTGCTCTATAAGTTTGACGCACAGAACACTGATTTGGTAATATCAATAATTTGCAAGCGTTGGTCTGATGGTAAACATTCTATGATAATTTGCCAGACAATACTGAATAATTTTTACCATAGAGGCGTGCAAACTCGCAGTTTGTTCGACAGTGGCCTTTATCGGAAGTTCGGACACACTAAAATAAAAACTTGTTTATAATAATAAATCAAATATAGTAAAAAATTAGCATGTTTTGTTCCTCACTGGACATCGCATCCTCGAACCGCAGACTACTCTGCTCACTCAAAAATTGTTTAAATGGGAAATCTTTTAAAAAGGAGGAAGAGGTGCAAACCAATTATTTACATAAAATATTTGCTTTTTTTTTCTTTTTTAAACTCAAATCCAAGTTAGGCTTAGGCTGCACTACGGTTTTTTCCAGCGAGCGGTTAACCGCTATAACCGCGAAACCGCTCGAGGCGCACACACTGCGATTAAGAACCCCGAAACTGCCCGCGATTTTAACAGTTTGAAAATCCGCGAGCAATTTTATAACATTTCATAGTTTTAAAATCAGTCGCAGGAAAAAACCGCAAGTGCGACCGCTTGTATTAGTTTTCTTGACATACAAAATCACACGGTTAAAAACAACGGCGGTTTAGCCGTAGTGCGGCCTAAGGCTTAGAATTAAAAAAATTGCAAACTGTTTTTTCTTTCTATCTCGAATGAGCCAACTATGAACTACAAAAGTGAACCAAAATAATTTGTAGATTAGGTTATTGAAGATATTTGTCCATGTATTTTTCATTCTTTGACTTTATTGTTATTGTGACCCTTTCTAAAACTTGACCTTCTTTAACTTTTTTTCGCTTTTTTACACTCTTCAAAGAGCTTTTCAATCATGTATTTATCCTTCAGGGATATTAAAAGTTAAATATCTTGTTTGGACTGTTTATACTAGAGTGTAACAAAATATTTGTGTTTTTGCTACGGCGACAGTTCATGGGGAATGCTTATTCTGTTTTTTGGCACCATTCATATACCTCGCAAATGTCAGTTAATGGTAATGTGGGATACTCTTAATTTCCCTGAAAGTTACCTGGTGCTTGTTCTAGGATCTGCAGTCATAGCTGCTCTTAAAATGTCGTCATCGAGATAACGTGACTAACCTGATCTTCCCCCTATCTTCAAGACTCTATTTCCCTCCCGAAACTTTTTGAACCTGGGCTGAGCGGTACGGATTGATACCGAACCTTCCCCTTCTACTTCGGAAATCTCACTTTTTTTTAAATAATGTCTTAAAATTGCCTTAATTTCTCGATGTGAAATAAGTCATTTTAACGTTTTTGTTAAAAACCGTCCACTGAATATTTCGGAATGGAATCACATCAATATTGAAGAAGAAATGTTTGTTTAAATTACTTTAAAATAAAACTACAGTTTTTTTTCACTAAAACAATTTGAACACGATTTTCACTGAATTATATTATTATGACATGTTTCGCCAACACAGTGACTTCTTCAGATGTTGTGTATAAACTAGTGTGTTTGTGTGTGTGTTTGTTTATCGGAGCAAAAAGTTGAAATCAAATTAAAACTATGAGAAAGTATATATAATCATTTATTTATAAACAAAGGAAAAAACGCAAGTATAGTGCGGTTCAAGATATATCGTTGGCTGAATGGCTGCAATAAACTGTTAACAACCCCTATCGTAACGAAACCAAGCAAAGTTGCCAGAAACGTAAGTAGGCCAGACCTAATAAAATAACAGATAAAAAGATAAAATTAATTTTATATCTGGTTTAGTACAACTTAAATTAGGAAGGTTGTAGATACTATTCCCAAAGAAAGTTGGATAAATTCGAATAACGATGTTATTAAAATAGAAGATTCCTATGTATTATTTACTAATAATATAGAACCATTTATTATTAATGAGGATTAAAGTGACAGTGAGAGTGAAACCGAATTAAATGTATAATTAAATTTAAGTTATAATTTTTATTCTACGAATAGATACATTTATTTATTTATTTTATTGTATTAATTAATTGAAAATACACAAACCAATAAACAATGTTTTAGTTATACATAATAATAATATCAATAATAATTTGAACCACTCCCACTCTGGCGCCTTTGAAGAAACTAGGAACATTTTTATTGAAATTTATTGGGGCAATTAACATTTTGCCGAAAGGCAACGAAATATCTTGAACCGAAATATGTTGATACCTACACCCTTGTCCTAAAAAAATTAAATACATACTGTTATATTGTTGCACGAAAATATAATTATATTAAATAATAACTTGAATTTGACGCATATGAAAGTACAGAAATCGAAAAGCATAGAAGCATGAAGTGGCATAAAGAAATTATCCTATGCAGTCGATTTATTTATGTAAATCACTTAGGTAAAAAAGCAATTACAAAAAACATTCACCAATTCAAACGCATCTTTATTTATAGTGAATGATCCCGATAATTCATTAAAGAATATTCCCTATATACAGACGTTTTCTTATCAAAACTAAAACTTTTATCAGTACTGTCTGCGGTTTTTATCAAGACTGACCTAATTTTGAATGTAATATTTCCTCATAACGTTCCACAGTCAACCACAGCTTCTCTTCCCATTTCTTAATATTTTTATCTCCAAACTTTATATTTATATCTGTTTGCAGAAATTATCGCCGTTTCCGGAAGTCTGAGTATCCGAGAGCTGATAAATACTTTTAACGTGCGATCTTTATGCCGAAAATACACTTTTTTTTAATTTCAGATAAAAATAAATCATGAGATCATCCTTGTATAGCCATAATTATTTGTCCAGCTTACAATGTTAGCCCAAATGGTAATCTCGTTTAGATAGTGAATTTTAAAGCAGAATGTTGAAAAAAGTACACAGTTTTTTGCGAAATATTAACAGGGAAAAAACGATTTAAAAAATAAGTTTGCTTTTAAAATAAAATATTATTATTAGGTTATGTTCAATAAATTTTCTGAGGATAAGAAAATGTCTATTTTAGGAACGGATTTGGAAGTTGTGGATCGCTATATATATATATATATATATATATATATATATATATATATATATATATATATATATATATATATATATATATATATCGAAAAATATACACCTTAACAAGACAATACAAAACACAAAACTCAGAAATTACAACACATTACAACAGCAGAAACGCTCATTTTGAATAGAAAGAAAGACATCGAGGAGATTAAAGAGAAAGAAAGAAAAATCAAAAAAAAAATTTTAGACCCCAAACAAATAAATAGTACAACATACCGACTTCGAGAAAACCAAGAAATGAAACATACAGATATACATAGAGATATGAGAAGAAGAGTTTTATGGACACATAAAACGGATAAAGGCTCCGAATAGGCTAATTAGACAAATAGTTGAATTTTATGAAAATAAGAGTATATATATATATATATATATATATATATATATATATATATATATATATATATATATATATATATATATATATCTTGGGCAGAGGGTTTCAATGGAAGAGAATACCATCCGGAAAGTTGTATACTTGGCATTACTAGACGGGATAGAAAGACCTGCACATGGATCAGAGAACAAACGAAAGTGAGTGACATCATCGAACAAATAATAGAATTGAAATCCAAGTGGGCAGGCCATGTAGCGATGCGATGGGATAAAAGATGAACCAAAACGGTCCTGAACTGGATACCACTTGATTGCAAACGTCCACGAAAACACGATGGACTGATGACATAATTAGGTATAGTGAACCCGAATGGCAGAGGAAAGCTCACGACTGCGAGAGTTGGAAACATGTGAGAGGCCTTCATCCTGTAGTGGATTGATACGGGCTGATGATGATGATAATTATGGTGATGATGATGATGAGGATGATGATGATGATGATGGATCGCTATACTTGGATGTGGTGGATCGCTACATATATCTTGCCTTTGGATTTCAGTGTTTCAATGGAGAAATGGCCCAGGAGCTGCAACGGGTATTAAATATAGCAGGCAGGCTCAACATAGTGTTTAAGAACAAACTCCCACTTTATATGAAAAGAAAAGTCTTTGATCAGTGTATCCTGTCCATTATAAAATACGGAAGTATTTTATAGAAATGTATTATAGAAACCTAGACACTCACATTGTAATTAATTCAAAAACATCGGGCAGCACAGAGAGGCATGGAAATATATATGCTTGGCGGCATATTACAAGTCAAGACAGGAAGCCCGGTACATGGGAGAAAGATCAGAAAGCAAACGAAAATATGTGACTTCATTGGAAGAGTAAAGGAATTAAAATGGAAGTTGGTAACCCATATAGCAAGGTGATAAGACGACAGATGGAGCAAAGCAATCCTAGAGTAGATATCACTTGATTATAAATATCTATGAAATAGACCGAAAATACGATGCACTGATCAACACCATCACTGAATCAGTTAGACTCAGAACTCACTCGAAGCTGACAGCACTTGAAAATACCAAATGATATTTTTACGAGACAACATGTCCCTTCACAGAAGGTACGGATTTATTTACGAACATTATCTACCATCAGTTAAAATATTCGATGCAAAATTTTGAGTTTTTATGTCTATCTTCCCTATGTTTAATCAGGTTTTTAGCTGGCCCTTATGACTTAACTTATGCGAGGATGAAGAGGAAGAGGGAATATTTCCTCTGAAGCTGAGCCTGGGGCTGAGTGATAAAAACCCGAAAATACACTAGTTGATCGAGTATTTTAGAAAATGTTTACCTTGTGGCTTCGTTTGGAGGTTCAGTATTTTCTTACAACTCTGGCTTCTTGATGTAATTAATTCGTTCTCAAAACGTTTTGAACTTTTGGGAAAATGTAGACTTTATTATGACTATGTTTTTTCGAAAATTTCTGTACAATTGAATATATGTGTAAATATTCAAGTTCTAAAGACCAATCATAATCATTTGTACAACTTCTTATATGCTAGTTATACTCAGTATAAATTAAATTTAACACTTATATATTCAATACATTATTAATTTATTTTTAAAGCAACACAAACCTTTTTAACAACCAACATTCCTATCAAAATAAAATAATAAAAAGATATTTCCACATAATTAAAGCGAGTTGTCTAAAATACTGTTAAATTTTGACTTGAACTATGTATATCGAATACATCCGGACTTATATCAGTACAAATCCTTGAAACTGTTAATGCATGTATATATTTTTTATGCGATAATACATATGACACTAAGTTTTAAGTAAAAATAACGCTAATCCTAGTTATATGCATATAGATAAGTGAATATTATAAAAGGAATATTGTAAAGGAAAATTTTACACAATAATTGTATTTTTTTAATAAAAAGGTATTTAATTAAAGTATTCAAGTAACAAAGTAATATTCCGAACTTCGCTATAGTGGAGTTTTATATAAAATAAATAATTTCGTTTTTAATCACTTTTCTGGGTGGACATTTTCAAAACGAATTTTGTATCATTTCGTTACCTAAATGAGATTATCATGCAAACTAAGATTGTAAACTAAATAAATAAAATTTGTTCTACAAGGATGTTCTTGTGATGTTGTTAGTGAAATTGAAAGAAACAGTGTTTATCTGGTATTATCATTATATTTTGGAACAGGATTTATCCACTCAGACCATTGAAAATGATATTAAAACTCTCCCAATATACAAAGCTAATTCGAGGGTTGCTATATATGTTTCCGAAATTGGCAACAATGGTATTGCTAGGCGCCATTTGACATATACAGTAAAATTTGACATTGTTGACTGTGTACGTACTCAAAACATTTTAACATACTGACGCTATTTGTGTTGTTTAGTAACTTGAAAATTTCATTTCAGTGAAAAAATTGAATTATCTCGTGAGAATTTTTGTACGATGATTTACTACGAATTTCGACGTGGATTATCTCAAAAACAATGCATCGTTCAACTCACTTCAATTTTTAGCGATGAAGCACCATCTAAAACCACTGTATATCACTGGTTTAGTGAATTCAATCGTGGCTGTCGTTCGCTTACGGATGAATTTAAAGAAGGTCATCCAAAATCGGTTGTTGTGCCAAAAAACATCGATAGTGTGCACAAACTGATAAAACAAGATCGTTATATTTATTATATGTTTAAGTTCCTGCATTCGTTTATTCCGTGTTCACATTTCAGTTAAAATTATAATGACTGTAATATTTTATAGGAATGATGACCGTAGAACTTTGAAATGATTTGACAGAAGAATCATTCACATTTGAAATCATTTGACAATCATTTGAAATTTTTATAGATCATTTTGATGACTGAAGAAACACATGGAATGTGCTAGACGTTCGTCTAAAATTCCAAAGGCTTGATGATTAATCCTGTTAAAAGACTCATTATTGGTGAAAAATGTCCTAAAGCATAATATACTAAACTGCTATGATCAAAAAGTAAAGTAAGGTATGACTTGCTTTAAAAAATAGCGCGCTTTATCTATCATCAGTTAGTTAGAGTTATTATCACTATCCTTAACATCTGACAGAAATTTCATATCATTTAGGTTAGAAATTATAGTGTGTTTTGTAATTGTAGAACATGTTTATCGGCTTTTTATAAAATGAATAAATTTAGCCAAGAAAGAATTTGTATTAAATTTTGTCTATACAACGAAATTTCTTCTAGTGATGCATTAAAAACATTGAAGATGTGCTACGATGATGAAGCTATGACAAAAATAAATGTTTTCAAGTGGTACAAGGTCATTGGTAATGAGAGAGAAGCAGTTAAAGATGAACCTCGATCGAGCAAACCTTCCACGTTAACTATTGAAGAAAATATTACTAAAATCAAAAATCTTGTACTGAGAATTCGCCTATTAAATCTGCCGATAAACAATGTCAATATTACTGGAATATCATTTCAATAACTTCAATTAACTTTAAAGAATAACTTAGGCTTGTCTCGTGTGTTTTCTCGTCTTATTCTAAAAACAACAGGTAAAATTATTAAAAGAATTATTTTTTTTATATAACGATCACGAACCATCGCACACCTCAATAATTATTCATCAATTTTTTGCTAAAGACCAAACAAATCCCATTACATAAGCACCATATTTACCAAATATGGCAACGTGTGACTTTTCTTGTTCTCTCAATTCAAGAAATCACTTCTTGAATGCTCTTTTGAGTCTATAGAAACCATTCAAGAGAGTTCGCTAGTCTCTTTGAAAGATATACCAAAAACCGAGAACAAAAATAGTTTAAGGCCTGGAAGAAATATTGTAATAAGCGTTTTGTAGTGAGATGGGATAACTTTGAAGGAGACAAAATAAATTTGGATTAATAAATTCTTAGTGTTTTCACAGAAATACATAATCTCATCCCGTAAAATTTATTTCTTGAAAATTACATCATATTTACAAAAACTAACCATTGAAAATGACAATATTTTTTATGTTTATAGCCTCGTGAATGTCTAAATTTTTTTTTTAATTATTCGAAATAACAATTTTGAAGTTGTAAACCAACAAAAATCTGCTCCGTTCAGATTTACGACCTATATACGTACGTTTAACCAGTCAAATATAAACGAAAATAAATCGAGCGTCAAAAATTTTACTGTATATCCCACAAAATAATATAAATCAGTCAAACTGATTATACGCATATGCGTTTTATTTATTTAGAAGGTCATTTTAAATATATATTATCACTTTTTATTGAGTCATACGTTTTCCTAATATAATATATATATATATATATATATATATATATATATATATATATATACATATATATATATATATATATATATATATATATATATATATATATATATATATATATATATATATATATATATATATATCTTTGCATGATATTTCCAAACCAATTCTTGATATCAATTAGGTTTCGTAACTCTAGAATTTATTCCACCGCTTGTGTTCAATACAATTCAGCTAGGCGATATAATATATATATATATATATATATATATATATATATATATATATATATATATATATATATATATATATATATATATATAAACAAAGAAAATACACCCGCGCTCCACGTTGGTTTGTCGTTCCCCCAAGTATCTCCCAGGATCGGTTCTGGCCTTAAGCCGTCATCAGCTGGGCTCAAGCTGAACGCCCAGGGAGCGGATGAAGGGAACGACTAAAGCCATTACTGTATAAATCGGCCATGTCGAATGGTGGCTTCAATCACATACAGGTCTGCCATCCTGTGGTAAGCTACCGCGGCAGACAAACTGTACGGGACCGTTCGTGGCCCGTCTAACCTCAGGTAAGTACCAGGCCTGTTCAAAAAATAATGAGGTGGGCTCGTGGAGAAGGATATTAGAAACAAAGTAAATACCCATCCGCCAGCAAGTGTCTCCTACGACCCGGTTTCTGGCCTTAAGCGGTCATCAGCTCGGCTCAAGCTGAACGCCCGGAGAGCGGCCCGCAAAGCACCAACGTGGAGCGGAGCGCGGGTGTGTTATCCTTGTCGAAATCTATTTTGTGACCCGTTTGGATATGATGTTTTGCTAAACTCGAGGAGGGATCCGATTTTCGGACGGCGAGAGAATGCTCGTATATGCGATTTCGGATACGTCTATTAGTTTGGCCGATATATTTGGGAGCAGCCAGAACAAGGAATCTCATAGACACCATGGGTCTATCCCATGTGCCCACACCATGTGTCTCACCCCCACCCCTCAATCGAGTGCTCCACCCACAACCTCACCTATTAATGCAGAGGTCGCGCCATCCAAGTTCTTTTCTAGTTGTGAACTCTGGGGAGTAGGCAGATTGAGGCCTGGAAGTAAATCAACCGGATTCTCTTGAAAATGGCTTCAAAGCGGAAGCCGAAGCGTCGAGATTTTACAAATCTAAAACGCGGTTCTACCCAAGAACCTAGTTATATATATATATATATATATATATATATATATATATATATATATATATATATATATATATATTAAAAAAAGAAGCAAGGTGTGAACGTGTTACGTGGTGCACAACTGAAAATTTCTCCACTCAATTTACATTGAATTTTAAGAAGCACATATTGATAAGATTCAAATTGTTCAAGCCCTGTTACATACAGACAATTAATAAGCGATTTGAATATTGTAACGCCATCATTAATGACTTCGATCAAATTGACAATTTTCATGCAAAATTGATTTCATGTCTCCGGATAATTTTTCTGTGGGGATTTTTAAAGAAAAAGGTTTACATAAACAAACCCCAGGCATACAGCAACTCAAGGATAGTATCCATGCTAAAGTCGCTGAATTAATATGCTGACAAAAGTTATGAAAAATGTATTAAAAAGAGCACAAAGTTGATTTAGGTGACTTTTTAAATAAAACTCAAGTATTTATGTTGTCTCTTTCAAAGTAATCGTATCTCACTCAGTCACACCAATAAACTTACGATGGTTGCTATTTATGGATCCGCAATTAGCAACAATGGTGTTGCTAAGCGCCATCTGACATTGTTGACTGTGTACGTACTCAGAACGCCTTGTCATTCGGGGGCCGTTGTTCGCCCACGGACGAATTTAAAGAAGGTCGTCCAAAATCCTTTGTTATGCCAGAAAACATCGATACTGTGCGCGAACTGATAAAACAAGATCGTCATGTGGCATACCGTGAGATTGAGGCATCGCTGAGCATTAGTATGACAACCATACACAAGATTTTACATGGACATTTAGCCGTGAAAAAGATTTGTGCGCGTTGGATTCCGCATAATTTGACAATAGCTTAAAAAAGGCTCGTGTCGATTGGTACGAAGAAATACTCAAAAATACAGTCAAGATGCGTCAACAGCCTTGTATAACAACTACACGCATATATCCATCGAATCTTGGATATATGCGTATGAGCCCGAATTTTCAAAATGAGCCAAACCCAGCAAAAGTTGTTCGCGCAAGAAACACTTCGAAGCAAATGGTCGCCTGTTTTTTAGAAATAAATGAGGATATTGACACATGCACATTGTGCCACATGTCAATTGTGCCACATGTCATTTCAGAATGGTACACAACAATTTGTTTGTCAGAAGTCTTTGAAGAATTAAGAAAAAACAACCAGCAACGCAGGATCACTCTTCACAATAACAAAGCGAGCTCTCACACAACGGATCGAATAACTCTATAATTGATCGGTTATAACATCGAATTGACGTGTCATCCACTGTACAGTTTTGATTTGGAACCTAATGATTTCGTTTCCGTCCGTGAAGAATAAACTACGTGGCCAATGATTTTCGACGCCAGAAACGGTTGATGCATTCAAAATGCATGTTTTGGGAATGCCTCAATCGGAATGGAAAAAGTGCTATAAAAATTGGTTCAAAAGTATGCAAAAATATATCGATTATCGCGGAGAAAATTTTGAAAAACAATAAAACCATTTTCAATGATAACTATTTGTTTTTATTTATTGTTTCGGTTATATAAATAGCAACCCTCGTATTCCACTTATTCCAACTTTAAATCGGCCAGCGAACCCTCTGGATGGCTTCTATGAACTTAAAACGACGTACACGAAGGATAGCTCTTCAATCGAGGCAACAGGAAAAAGTCACTCCATGATATATCTAGTAAATGTGGTGCTTGTGAAACAGCATGTGTTTGATATTTAGCGAAAAATTGAAGAACAATTATTGCGGTGTACAATGGTGTATTATAGTGAACAAAACCATGAAATGCTTACCACAAATCTGGACAACATTTTTGTAATTGATTCTAATATTTAATTGGCGTTTACGCGGTATAATAACCCTTTATTTTGGTAATATTTTCTTCATTGGTTGACATGGAAGGTCGTTCAGAACGAGGTTTACCTTCAACCGCTGCCCTACCAGCACTAGTCCTTCAAAAAAAATTTGAATGACATAGCTTCATCGTCGTAATACTTTCTCATCGAGTCAACATTTTAATGCATCAATACAAGAAATTTCGTAACAAATACAAATACCCTATAATTTTTAACTTAACAAGCGAAATGATATTAAACTAAAAAAAAACAAACGGACGTATCGATACGTAAAGCACATACATTTTTAAAACGGAAGTTACCATATTTTTTGTTTATGGTAATTTGTCAGACATTTCAAAGAAAAAACATAAATATCAACTTAACTTTAACGCTTAACTTCAATTATCGGGAACTGATGATCGACGCGATGCGGTTAGCCTTAGGGCTTACATCTCAACAAAGAATGACAAAAAGATGAATAAAAGCAACAGAAAAAAGGACATTCGCAAGCAAGCATAAAATGAATTAGTCAATTTATAAATAATAAACTAAATATTAGGGCAAAACACTAATCACTAATTAAAATGTATAAACTTAATAGAACGAATAAGAATAACCCTATACTGACGTTGACTAATATACCAGTATATGTCTACAGAATCCATCACATTAAAATATCTCTTTGGGTATGTTCCTAATCAAATTATAATAACTACTGTGACCATACAATAATTAAATTAAATTCTTGACATCATGTTACGATATCATTATAGTAGTTGCCCATATGCTGCAGTTCTCCACCGACATACATACATTTAACTGTAATTCACCGTCGGTTCTCTTGTAATAGTATTTCAGCAAAAAAAATTGTTTAATTTGAAATAAACTAAATATTTACTTTTTTGTTTTGTTTAATTTAAAAATTGATGCATACGCACCATATATATTTTGAAGTCGACTTCTTATTTTCGAAAGAAAATAAGCAAAGATACAGAATATAATGTAGTTTCGTAACATCTCTTGAATTTTTCTAGTCCATATACGAACTTATTTTAAGTACGTATTCATTTAAATGAATGACATAAAGAATCATCGCCAAAGAAAAAAATTACTTAACAACCATTTTCAGAATAAAATTGAAAAAAGCACAAAATTATTTTTTGGTTAAAATCATTTAATGCTATTATTTTAGCTTTTTTTATTTAAAATCTTACTATAATTTTAATAAATCTTATTGTTTTAGATTACATAATTGCAGGTTCAACAAATGTAATAATAAATACCGCTTTTCTCCGTGATGGTGGATAACCTCAAGTATCAGAAACCAGCAATATCTCGATTTTGTAATTACCTAAAACAAAAAAAAAATGGTAATGAACGAGCTTTATATATTATAAGATGTTATATTTTATTCAACTGAGAATAAAAGTAATATAAAAAGTACATTTTAGTAAAGGCCATTCTATTGGAACATTTCATACTAAATCTATATTTAATTAGATTAAATTATATCCTGATGATAGTACATGGTTGGCGAAACACGCCTCAAGAACTTCAAAAAAAGTAATTTGAGTTAAGTTCTAAATCTCCTTGAGTTTAATAAAGACATTTCAAGTAATTGATTTTCCGTTTTGTGGAAAATCACCTTGTATAAAATCTGTAGCAAATCGAAAAGAGGCACTGTTAGATTTATTTATTCTAAAACAAGTCTCAAACAACTAGTCTGAAGTAGGGTTGAATAGTTTGCCAATAGATGTCTTCGAACTATATAATCAAATGGTCATTATTTTTATAATTCGGTTTAGTTTAAGTTACTGATACGTCAGAATTATTTAACGAATTCAATTATAGATTAACTTGGTCTCCAAATCACGATCATCAGCATCATTGGTTCATCAGCATCCTTGGTTTATGCTTAAAACTTTAGTTTTTTAAAAAAATCTATAGACTGACGAGTGACCAATGTAGAATATCTCTCATAAGGCCTTCCCAAGCCTGGTTACTATCGTGACTAAGAGGTGATTCCTTATTAGATTCTATACTCTTGTTTATTAAAATGTAGTAATCGCTCTTAGGATCACCCGAAGTACTAACAGCAGAAAGTGACGCTACATTTCAACGTCCAAATAGCGAGATTAGGAAAGATCGGATGTACTCCCGGACTAATAGTCTAGCGTATTCTTGCATCCAGCATATAATATTGTATCAGCTATTAATTCTTGCGGATCTCAACGGTTTCCTGGAATGGATCTGGGATCCCTGTACATAACTCGTACTGCGCAGTTTCAGACGCGTGCATTTGGGCCTTTTAATTACGGGCAAGCGACTAATGCAAATAAGTTTTTTCATTTTCAGAAACATTAACAAAATTTTTGAGCTATTATAAAGCACTTTGTTTCAGAGAGGTTAACCCTGCCCGACTTTACACGTTAGTTACACGTTACACTTTAAGTTACACGTTACACTTTGAACGATTTTTCTTCTTTGTTTTCCATGGTAAAAAGTGAGGTGCTGAATTTTAACATGGTTCTAGATCCATTGAATATGACGAACGCTCAGGAACACTACAGAATATTTTACACGATGTTTTGGATGTAAATAAGCTTTCCGCGCAATGAGTGCAGCGTTTGTTAACAGTCGACTTAAGACCCATTCGAATGAACACTTCTCAGGAGTGTTTTGACTTATAAAAGCAATTCTGAATTTCTTTGACGTATTATAATAGTAGGTGAAAGATGGATTCAGCATTACTTAACAGAGATAACGAGCAGTCCGAATACCAAATAAAAATGTGACAAATAAAGCGAAACTGATTCCTTTTGCAGAAAAAGCCATTCTTACGATTTTTTGGGATTATCCAGGAGTGATGCTGAATGAATCTGGGTCTAAGAGTGGTGTTCATAAATCCAGGAGAGATACTGGTAAAAGGCAGGGTCAATACTGGACCAATTAAAGAGTGCTCTTCAGGTTATATATCGCAAAAAAGGGTCCAAATGAACAAAAAAAAGTTTTTTTCACTGTTTCACCAAGACAATGCACCATGTCACAAATTGTTGGTAACGATGGCTAAATTGCATAAATTGCACTTCGAGTTGCTTTCTCATCCACCGTATTCTCCAGATCTGGTCCCCCAGCAGCTATTTCCTGTTCTCCGTCCTCAAAAAACTGCTTGCTGCAAAGAAATGTGGCTCCAATGAAGAGGCAATTGTCGAAACTGAAGGATATTTTAAAGGCAAAGAGAAATCGTTCTATAGAGAAGATGTCGAAATAGTAGAAATACTTTGGAATGATTTTATTGTGTAAATATATATATATATATATATATATATATATATATATATATATATATATATATATATATATATATATATATATATATATATATATATATTACAGAAATCTTTCACCCATTCTCCACGTGGTGCCACCGATCGCCTTCGCCGAACTATCAACCATGCGAGGTCACGTGTCTCTCGGGACCGGTTTCTAGCCTTTCAGGCGTCATCAGCCGAGCTGTAGACGAACGCAAGGAAAGCAGTTCGGAGAGGCAATCGGGGCCAGACCAGATCAACTGGCCATTTTAATGACGGGTCGTGACCGCACACAACTCACGCCATCATACGGCGAATGCTCGTAGCAGTCAAGACCGCTCGTAACATTCTGCCTGGAACCTCGGGTATAGTATCACCAGGTATGCCCACAAGATAGAGTAACGGAACCGTGGAGGGAAAATATTACAGAAATCTTTCACCCATTCTCCACGTGGTGCCACCGATCGCCTTCGCCGAACTGTCAACCATGCGACGTCACGTGTCTCTCGGGACCGGTTTCTAGCCTTTCAGCCGTACTCTATCTTGTGGGCATATATATATATATATATATATATATATATATATATATATATATATATATATATATATATATATATATATATATATATATATATATATATATATATATATATATATATATATATATATATATATATATATATACATATATATATATATATATATATATATATATATATATATATATATATATATATATATATATATATATATATATATATATATATATATATATATATATATGCCAGATCGGCCGAGAACATCGCCGCTGCCCGTGAAAGTGTGAAAGTGTGCAGGACAACCCGAGGCAGTCAATTCCTCACCGTGCACAAGAACTCGGTCTTTCACAGATTTCAACTTGACGAATTTTGTCGGGGACTTTGGCGGGGACTTTGGCCTGACCCCGTACAAGATCTAACTAACCCAGCAGCTCAAAGTTAATGATCATAGACAACGTCGTTTGTTCGCTGACTGGCCTTCTGAGAATAGAATTGTCAAGTGACTACAAAAAAGTCTCAAACAATTTTTCGAACGACCTTGATAATAATCCAATAACAAAAAAAAACATTTTAGATATTTAACAAAAAATTTCAAAATATAGAAATTCCAAGGATTATTAACGCAACATATATATTAAATGTAATTCATACACATTTTGGTTTTTTCTTTCGACACTATTCCAAATGATTTTAAAAATATAATTTTGAATATATTCCAAATGAATGTAGCAATGAATTACATTAATATTTACATTCAAATACCGCACATGCCATGTACAAAATGTAAGTTAAATTAATTTTATGCCCAACATAACTTATTATTAATATTACCACATAAAAATTGGGAGATTTCACCGTAAAGGTTGAGTTACATAATAAATATTACAGGCACAGAATCATAAAACAGCAGACGGTTTGCAATGTTTAAAGTAATTTCCTTCAAAATAACTAAAATTCGGTTTAAAAAATATTTCTGGCAGTCGGTAGTAGACCCGATATTAAAAAAAATCGAACAGATCTAAATTTAAACTGTATCACAATTAGATCGTAAACTTGTGCAAACTTTCTTTCAACAGATAAATATTTAAAACAATTAATTTCAGTTTAGATACCTCGAGATGTTTAAACAAACTATGTAACATACTAAAAAATAACTGAAGAAAAAACATTTTTTTGTATATTATGTTTAACGCCAGTGTTCTGACTTAATGGCTTCTGGAAGGCTGTCAATAATTCAGGTTTGATAAACAACCGTTCAGAATACGATAGGATTTTTTAAATTATTTTAAGGCAGATATAAAATGAATTTTGAAATATCCTCCTGTAATAGTTTCCGTTAGATATACAACACGACCAGTTTGTTAATATTTGAACTTTTAGACTAATAATAATTTTTAATGAAATCCTAAGTTAAATACTAAAGTACATGAAACGCACTAAATGACCTATTCACATTTGAACACAAAATGACTATTAGCAAACTATCACAATAATAATAATAATAATATCACAGAAAAATACAGTATAAAAAAACTGTTATTGCAAGATATGGTACATCAGCAAAACCCGGAGGTCAAATGGTTGATGATATGGTTTCGGAATGAGACTATGTTGCCGACATCTAGACTTTGACAAATGGCCGAACAAAGCTCACAGTCTAATAAAGTCGCACCAACAAATCCTACCTCCACGTCCCCGTCGGGGTCCCTGGACCCAGTAGAATGTACATTAAGATATAAGGGAGGCAGCTAACTGAAAGAGATAATGGCAAATTTCCGGCACCTAAAAACCGAAACCCGTCGACTAAGAGCAACACAATTCGCTGTATGCGAGATCCTTAGAGCAATGAGGACAAAGTTCCTACGCAAAAACATCCATTAGGGAACGTAGGTCTCATCTAATGGACATACAGTAAACCAAATAGGTCATGCCATGATAGATAGCAGATCATATTCAAGTGTGCTTGGCAATCAAATAACAAAAAAATCTCTTAATTCAATTCAAATTCACACAATCAATCAAAAGCCAAGATTTACATAAAATAAATTAAACTTTAGTTAAACATCTAACTTAAAAGGGTTTTCCCAAAATATGATACACAAATATGAGTTTAAAGGTTTTACTAACAACAACTCTTTAAATAAACTAAAAATAGTTTAAAAATATCAAATAAAATATTTATCGACAAGTCAATGTTAATTTAGTTTTAGTTTACGTAATGAATTAGAAACCTAAATTCATAGACGAAAAACTAGAAACTAACGAAAAGAACAAAAAGCTCTCTAATTATATACGTACGTTCAAATTACCCTTACTGCAATGTTTGTTAACGGGATGCAACTCTCGTCGTTCGCATCAGGGTACATGGGCTATGTAACTACCATTTTTTTGAGGTCGCCAATCAATTTAAAATACGTAGTTGGACGCTCATTCCATTATTGCGCTTTTTGCTAGTTAAAATTCGCATATTCTGCCAGAAATCTTATCTTGCAATACATTATGTGACATTGATCATTCAATAAGTCTCAAGATATGCATGTACTTTTAACAGTATAATCGGTTTATTCATTAACAAGAGTTTATTATTAAAGTATAATGAATATGTCATATTATTATAGGAAAATAAAAAAAAATAAAATATTATAAATTTTAATATACAATAATTAACTGTATTATTATTAAATGCAGATAATATGACTAAACGAACTATGTCTCGTTCAATCACTAGGAGGAAAAATTCATCCACATTTTAAGACCGGTTTCGTTTTTTAAGGACTCATCAGTTAAGTTCAAAGCTAATGTTCTCTCGAAGTAACACGTCTAGTCATAGTACCTGTACTTAGGATGTGGATGATTTTTCTTCCTACTAGTGATCGAACGAGACATAGTGCATCTAGTCGGACTACCTGTATTTAATAATGTAGTTAATTATTGTATATTGCTAATAGTACAATCCAGTAGACAGAACTCTGATTTTATTTTATTTAAACCTAGCCGACCTCTAGGTGGCATTACCATGTAACGTTCGCAGAGGCTGTTCGATCGAAAACTTCGAAAGTAGAACATCGGAGTCAACTCATGAGTTCTTGAGGAGGTATGAGTGAATTTTAGGGGGGGAAACGAGTTTCCAAGTTTAAGACTTGAAATTCCGTAATTCTGATAAAGGATATATAATTGAACTATGCTCAAAATTTTAAAATTATTCACCGTTTAATTTTTCACAAAAATTTATATTTTCAACCGTTGTTATATACAGTCTCTTATGACAGAACGTTTTCCGAACATAATATTACTATAATGAACTAATGAATATAACATTAACTTACGGGGAGTACTAACAAAAAGCAGCCACAACATGTCGTTTGTACGCGGAAAGGTTTTCTTTAAGAAATCATTCGGCTCCGCGGATGTTTGTAAATTTAGTTACAAGACTTCGCGACACAAGGTACTTAAAAGCACAACGAGGAGGTCACGCTGGAAGACCTCTACACAAAATGGTAGAGATTGAAGAATACATTTTAGAAATTGTCGAAAACGAGCCGACTATGAGCGCTAAGTCTATAGCAAGTCAAGCTGAAGTTACTCATAATAAAGCATCAAAGACTATATGATAATAACACTTTTATCCCTATCATTATCAACGGGTAGAAGCATTACAACCCAAACATTATCCTAGAAAAGCTGAATTTTGTTAGTGGCTTTTACATCAGTATAATAGAAATGAAAATATTGCCAAATTTATTTTGGCTACCGACGAGGTTACATTTACAATGGAGTAAATAATTTCCACAACAACCATATTTGGGCAGTAGAAAATGCTAAGAAAATAACCCATTTTCAGCACAGTAAATGGCATGCTTATTGGGCTTTTCTTTCTTCCAGTTCGACTGACAGGTGAAAATTATTTAGATTGTCTTCAAAACAATCTGCCACAATTATTACAAGATGTTCCTTTAAATGTTAGACCAAATATGTAGTTTCTACATGATGCAGCTCCGCCACATTTTAGAGGAGAAGTTCACGAATATTGAAATAATGAACTTCTTAACAGATTGATAGGGCGCAATGGACCAATTTCTTGGCCTATACGCTCCCCAGATTTAACGCCGGGCGATTTTTTATGTGGGGTTAACTATGGAAGAACTACTATAGAAAGACTACTGTGGAAGAACTACTTTGGAAGAACAACTGTGGAAGAACTACTGTGGAAGAACTACTGTGGAAGAACTACTGTGGAAGAACTAGAACAGCGTAACGAAAACGTTTGTGATGTTATTCGCGGACACCGGGATTTTATTTTTGATGCATGTAGTAACGCATGGGTACGGCGAGCAAGATTTTGTGCTAACCGAACAAATGTTTATTTTATTTTGACGTATGATTATTATTATCATAATTATTTTGAAGAAGTGCTCGTACTTTCTTAAAGAACGAAACCGACCAGAATTAATTGTTTGAATATATTTAATAATACAGTTAATTATTGCATATTGATGAGTATGATCAAGTAGACCGAATCTCTTTTGTTATAAATTTTTATAAGAAGATGACGCATTATGGGAGTTAACAGAGGAGAAAAACGTGGAGATAAGATATAAAAACGTAAATGGAAATTTTGGATTATTCACACACTTTGAATTTCAACAGCACGCTCTAAACTACAATTTGACTAGCAAAACGAAAAGAAGCCGGCTGAACCTCTAAAGGAACAGACGAACATTAAACGAATTACAGCAAATTGGGCTAATGTGGAGTGATCAGAAAGAATAGCCAATAATAAATACTAAGTATTTGCGTTTTTTATATATTTTATAATCTTTTAATTACAAATAAAGGATTATACTGCACTGCTCAAAGGTTTAATTTTGCCCCGACGAATAAACATTCAGCATGAAAGTGCGACACTGCGAAATATTTAGCCGATGGTCAATGAGACATGAGTTTTTTAGACAGGGAAAGATTCAGGTCTCTCCATGCCGACGCTTTAAAAACAGCTATGGCTGCAGATCGTAGAACAAGCACTAAACAACTTTCAGGGGAATTAGGAGTTTTTCATTAACATCGCTTATGAGATTTGCGAACTAGATGAGGGAAAGTGCCAAATCAACTCATATCATTCAGTTCTAGTTCAAAAAGCTGGAGAAGGGATATATGAGTTTTTTAGATAGGGAGTTTTTTAGATTAGGGAAGATTTAGGTATCTCCATGCCAACGCTTTAAAAGCAGTTATGGCTGAAGATCTTAGAACAAGCACTAAAAAACTTTCAGGGGAATTAGGAGTTTTTCACACTACCGTTAACCGATAAGTGCGAGGAACAAGAATAGTACCAAAGGACTGTAGGAGAATTCTTCATGAAGTGTCTACGTGTCGTGTTGAAGTTTATAAAACTCTCCTGAAAAACCCTACTTAGTTTCGATTCATTAAATCGATTGTTATAAAAAATGGGCTTGTATTAATAGTGTAGTAAAATAGTGGGTTGTGCCCGGGCAAACGGCTCTTCCAGTACAGAGGCGGAAATAATTTTTCAAAAAGATCATACTATGCGTTTAATGGAATTTTGACGGAATACTTCATTTTGAGTTGGGTCCTGGTGAACTTGAGAGAGTACACACTATTCTGGGCGAAAAATATCCAGCTTTGATCAACCATAAAAAATCCTCTTTTAGCAAGGCAACGCAAGACCACACACTTCGCATTTAACCACCCGAAAAATTAACGAATTGGCCTTTGAACTTCTACCTAATCCAGCATACAGCCCCAACCTCGCTTCATCGGATTACCATTTGTTCCAGTTCATGGCTCCTTTTTTGCGATGGAAAAAACAGAAAGATATAAAAACTGGCACCGTAGAATTTTTCGCGTGGAAAGATTTATTGTGGTACCGAAGAGGAATCGACTTACTGGCTCAAAGGGGCAAATAATTACATCCTAATACAAAAGCACAGAGAATACTTGGAAAATGTGACTCAGGAAGCACAGTGAATGGGATTAGCGATCTTGTTACACTTATATCATCCTAATAAAAGTCCGAAATAGACCCCTTTTCTACATCTAGGAGCTCATATTCATATATCATCTTCAGGTGATTGAACGACTTTTTGCAAACAGGGTTCCGATAATATTATATTTTTCAGTACCCATACAATTAAAATGTATACACATCTATTGTTATGGGATTGTTACGCCGTCTATTATTATGCTGGAAACCGATCAGCCAAAGTCAAATAACTGATTATAAATGCATAACTATCATTATTAAATTAACCAAATTCCACTATGATATAACCATTGTATCAGATAATTCTGATTCCTTTCTATCAGGTAATTAATAGCTAGTTTCGGGATATTTTCCACCTAGTGTGGGAGAGTTCGAAACAGTCATTTTTACGGCAGGTAGAAGGAATTTGTCCTATAAAATTACTTCCTTCTTTTCTTGCCATTATAATGCATAGGTTATTGACAGAGTTTCGCAGTAACAACATTTCCACAGTTCAGCAACTTCTTGTATGGATATTTTACTTCGCAGTCAACAGTAATCCAATGATATTCGATGTTTCGAATTGTCCTATCAATTCAGTAGCCGCTTTGTACAGAATATATATATATATATATATATATATATATATATATATATATATATATATATATATATATATATATATATATATATATATATATATATATATATATATATATATATATATATATATATATATATATATATATACATACATATATATATATATATATATATATATATATATATATATATATATATATATATATATATATATATATATATATATATATATATATATAACTCACTCACCCTCCTTCTATTATCATTTTTTTTAATGTTTTATGTGTTACAGTTTACTCTGCTAAAATTTGCAAAAATCATATTTTTCCTTCTAAAAGTAATCGATGGGAATAAAATCCGACGAATATGTTGGATGTAGAAGTACTTCGTGGTCATGGAATTTTGCATCGCATTATCAATGTAATATCTATTTCTGGAATCGAACCGAACTTGACGAATCACTTTTAAATATGAGAAGTGTTCATTCAAGTTGGTTTTTGGTTGACTTTTAAGCGATTCGGCCTCTAGCTATCGGAAAGCTTTTTCATACCGCAAACACCCTGTATAATTTAATGCACTGTCTATCGAGATGTCCGCACTAGCAGCAAGCTTACGTATCTTCAGTCTACAATATTTAATATGACATAGTAGATTTTAAGACGATCTTTAATTGATGTACAACTACGTTTAACTTCAGCAACCAACTTTTTTTACAATCGGAAATGAAGGAAAAAAATGCTTCAAAGTGGAATATAACTCTTTTAAGTATAAGCGATAACTCATTTAAAACAAGATTATCACTAAAACAAAATCATAAAAAGTTTGCTTTACTCTATCGCTACAAATAAAAATAAATGCACGCGTCTGATCTTCGCATCATGCTTTCTATCGAATCAAAATTCAAAAACATTATAATCAAGTATCACCCACCATAGTAGTATAAATGTATCAAGACTAGAATAACCCTCATAGACCTAATAAAATAATGTTTTTATTAAATGATATTCTCTTAATAATAATCTTGCAAACAATTGACAAAAAAAGCAATGATTAACGCTATTAAACTTATTTATATTTCATCGTTAATCACTAGTCCGTTTGTTGAAAACGAGCCCGAAAACAGTCCTTTAATGTTAACGAAACCGATCGTGTCAGATTTAAAAGGCACTAAACCCTGTAACCCACAATTGCCTTTGTCAATCCAGCCTATGTGAAGTCGTAATTTCAAATTTCCACCGCTGAGCTGCCCCTCACCACAAAGCCGCTCTTTGTTCGAGGCTGGACCTATTTTTTACTGTCTTTCATGAGAAAAATAACTTGCATTTTCAAACAACTCATGTTATATGGAATTGTGTATAGAATAAATACAGATTAATACAAAACAACTTATGCAATATAACAATATAATTAAATATTTATATCGAATCTGTAATAACTGATACAATAAAACGCAAGCTATAAATATTTTAATCAAATTTCTAAATAATATCATGCAGCATTCCTGCGGCTTTTGTATTAAAGGTAACGCAATTTTAACATCAATTTTCACAATCTAATACGTTTGATTCTATGGTTCAAAATATAAAATAGAAAAAAACATAACAGAGAAGAATTATATCGACAAGTTCAGTGAATCTGCATTAGTATCAAATTAATGTACCCATTTTCATAGCGTGCAGGTGAAAGTCTGATAGCTCAAGATTACTGGACATGGTAATAGTTTGACTGCATCAGGTTCTCGGAACTATTCATTAGTTTATTGATAATATGGAGTTTGGTGATGTATTGTTATAAAAAAAGCTTTTTGTTGACCAAATACAAACATTTTCAGTAACATTTTACATCACATAGATTCGAGACGATTCCTTCCACAAACAACTTGTCAACAAGTGTACAATGCTAACTGTGAATTCTCATAATTTTTAAACGGTTGACTAATAATATTCCATTCATGTTATATCGATGATACATCTGAGAATCTCACCAGTCAGCCGATTGTTTGACGAGCTATATGTGGTCTGGCGTTACCTTTCTGAAGGATGGACGTACGACGAGTTTGCAGATATTCCATAAAGGCTCTACCAATAAGAATGATGATGGAACTTCATGATGGATAATGGAACTTCAAAATTAAACACACTTTTTTGCTCAGAATCGGTTCCGGTTGCTTTATTTAAGAGATTCAGACATGCAATTTATGATTTGAACGAGATTTCAGTCAAATAGCCACCACGGCTCTTTTTGTAGCCACGGATTCGTTCGCACTAATTTTAAATGGCCCTGGCCACATTTCGGGCTGTATGGTATCTATGCTGGGACGTATAGTATAATAATAGTCGCGAGTTTATTGCTATAAACCTATGTTTCCACATGTCCCCAGAGAAAATAATCTAAAGGAGTTAAATACCGAACTTGGCTCGCACTAAGCCCTTGTTTACTCGGGAAATATACGGTGGTACGCCATCCTATTGAAAATAAAGGTCATCCGCATCACTTCTATAAAATTTAACGAAAAAAAAAATCTTCCACCATTACCTTGTAGTGCTCGGTATTGATGGTAACGGTGGCTCCTTCCTCATTTTAAAAGAAATGTGGATCAATTACTCCTCCATGTCAAAATCCTCACCAAACTGTGAACGGAGGCAATATTCTCAACACTTCTGGTTTTGTTTTGTCGTACAGGTACTCCACTATCGTGGAGAGTAAACTCAATTTTCTAATAACACGATCAATAGCCTGTTCAAAAGGACCACCACGGCGAATACTAGAATGTGTCTGGATTGCTCGTTGTGTAGCACGAGGGGACCGCAATTTTGCGACAATTTCCAAACTAAACTGTGATTTTTTGCGGATGCAAAGGACTCTCATATATCACGTGTGGATTAAATTCGCACCAATGATGATAATGCGATAAAATTAGTTGTCAGCTTCCATCATTTCGAGGGCCCAATAAACAAACTCACGATGAATAAGATGATCGATTGGCTTCAGTTCTTGTGGCAGTACCATCTTAAACGGATGCAAGCTTAAGTCCAACCTCAAAATTCGCCAGGTTGTCATTGGCGAGAGGCCTAACTCTTGCGAGCGGCGAGCAACCGAGACGTCATTTTCAGCTACATTTGCTTGAACGGCGACAATATTCTCAAGATTTCTGTGTTTGTTTTGTCGTACAGGCACCCCACTGTCGTGGAGAGTAAACTCTCTTTAAAATTTTTTAATAACGCGATCAACAGCGTGTTCAAAAAGACCACTACGACGAATACCAGGACAGGTCTAAATTGCTCATTGAGTAGCACGATAGGACCGCGAATTTGCGTAATATAACTGGACAATTTCCAAACGTTCTTCTAACGTGAAACAAACCATGGTTTAATTGTAAACCTTTCGAAAACCAACAGACAAGACATGTCAAAAATCGGTAAACAAATATGGCCACCATGAGCTGCCAAAGTTCCTAATGGTAGATCTTTTACATACCGATTACATAACTAGTTACAGTTAAACTCTTCATAATGGTTACTAGGGGTTACCTGCTTCCTAAGTATTTAGTCCCCCAAGTATAAAACCGTATTATACTAAACCACGTGTCTTGTGATGTGCTGTAAAAGAGAGCACCTAATAAAGTTGGTAAGCAATGCGATGCTTACCAAGTTTATTGGGTGTTTATCTCATTCATAAATAATTGGCGATTATAAAACATCGGTCAATAAGTACCCGGTCTGATATATAGATAGCGTCACGAAAAATCCATACCAGTAGTCGATTGTAACAACCCTCGAACGTCATGTGTTAAAATTTCATGACAATCTCTCTACTAGTTTCTGAGTTATTCTGAATGAAGCTACTTTTGTTTTTTTAAAAACAATGGAAAAAAATAATCTCGTGTGTTGATTAAGCATTGCTTTTTGATAAAGAAAAATACCGTTCAAGCAAAACAATGACTTGATAAACGTTACCCGGACTCTGCCCCAGGAAAATTAACCATAATTGATTGATATGCTGAATTTAAACGTGGCCGTAGAAGCACCGATGATTCTGAACGCCCTGGACGTCCAATTGAAGTAGTTACACCAGACAACAACTAAAAGCGAAGAATTAATTTTTTTTTCTGATATGAGGCAGGGAGATGTCTCTTGTCTCCCCTTGCTAGTTCATGTACTTTAAGCACATTCTCAGAGAACAAAACTACTGTATAACTAAAATAGCATTGGATGGGAATCCGCAGGGTAAAAGAGGTATTGGACGGCCGGAACAGACTCGGAGGAGAACTATTAATGATGAAGTGAAAAGAGTGAACATGTTCGTGGGAGAAGTCAAGGTTCTGGAACAGAATAAAACCAGATGGCACGCTTTTATTGAAGCCCTTTGATCCGCGTAGGATATAGACATATATATATATATATATATATATATATATATATATATATATATATATATATATATATATATATATATATATATATATATATATATATATATATATATATACACCAAACAACATCAGAAAAAGTCACAAAATTATTTCCAAAAATCGTAAAGTAAAGCTGCAGGAGATAGTTGATATCATGGAGATATCTAAGTGTATATACACATAAGTGAGATATTGGAAGTGTTTACACTATTTTGCATAAACATTTGAGAATGCGTAAATTGCAAAAACAAAAACAATAACATATTGATGATTCTGAGCAATGTTTGGAGCTGTTTAAGCGAAGTAAAAAGCATTTTTTCATGCGGTATGTGACAATGGATGAAACATGGATCCAAATACCTTATTACATTCGGAGTCAAATCGGCAGTCAGCTGAGTGGACAGCAGCCGGTGAAAGCGGTCCAAAGGACCAAAGACACCACCACCGACAGGCAAATCATCGATTATGTCGACAAAGACAATGCACTGTGTCACAAATCATTGGCATGACTAAATTGCATGAATTGCACTTCGAATTGCTTCCTCATCCACCGTCTTCTCCAAATCTGACCCGCAGCGCCTATTTCCTGTTCTCAGAGCTCAAAAAATGCCGCGGGAAAGAAATTTCGCTCCAATGAAAAGGTAATTGCCGAAACTGAAGGATATTTTGAGGGCAAAAAGAAATCCTTCTATGAAAAAGTGTAGAAATGTTAGAAAAGCGTTGGAATGATTGTATTGCTCTTCAAGGAGAATATATTGATGAATAAAGTCAAAATTGGCAAAAAAGTGTGTAAGACCGGGGACTTATTGACCGATGTGTTAGTCCTACCTGAAGTTGCAGCAAAACCATTATAAACTTGCCGAATGATTTCATGCCGATTTCATACAGCAAGGAGAGGAAGAAGAAAGAAGTAAGATAACTTTTATCTATCTTTAGATATTTATAGGCTAGCCAGCACCTCGTACTCGTACATAAATGTTATCCGTGTCCTCATAACAGTAGAAGCAATAATGTCCAGTGGTATCGCCATTTCATGAAAAGTTAAACCTTCTTTAATAATAATAACTGGTATATTTTCAAATTCCGATGATTGTCTGAAACAACGTAGTGTACAAAAGCGTGATGTTTTAACATTTATAACAAGAATGCTTGTTTCAGCACCTCTGTCTGATATAAAAATCTTAAATCACATAAAACAAACAATTCTTAAAATTGAAATAGGTATACCCATAATTAATAAGTGTAGATATCTTCATATTAGAGGATTTTATGATATTTTATGAGTTTAGAAAGTATAAAAAAGCCACAAATTACATTATTTTTATTTATCATGGCGCCATGGATAGAAAGTTGGTTTTAAAAAAAATTAGGAACGTGGTTTAAATCTTTTCGACGGAATACAGTTGGTATACCTATTGAGGTTAATGAGGATCTATTGTTGGCTAAAACTGAAGCTGATCCCAAACAAACCATCCAAAAATTTCATGAACTACAATACAACAGTATTTAAAACAACCGAACAAAGTGGAAAGAGAAAAAATCTATGTGCCATATCAAATTTCAGTTAAAACGAAAAATTCATTAGTCAAGCATAATCATTCAAATTTAACATATAACCATATGCAGTGCTCTAAAATTAGATGCCTAAGATTACAGTGATTCCAGATTAGGCAGATAATTCAACAACTTGTTCCTAGATATGAAAAGTGGATTCCATACAGTAATCTGCATAATCCGAAAAATCAATGGCTAACCCCAAGATCCCACCTTTACTCACTCGCCACTCCAAAAACATGTTTTACCCTAAAAATTGTCACTGGCAGTATGTTGGGATTTTACAGGAATGAGTTTCTATGAAGTTCTGAATCCTTACAACCATAAGTGCCCATAGTAACCAACTTGATAGACTAAACATAGATTTGATTCAAAAACATCTAAAACTAATTAATCGAAAAAGTGTTACTCTGCCGCATGACCTCATAGTACCAGAATTACCCAAGAAAAAAACCAAAGAATTAGGCTGGAAAGTAGTTTCTCACCCACCTGTTGCGACTCTCCAGCTATCTCGAAGAATCTTTTACTTGAAAATCGCTCTCATTTACAAAAAGCAAATAAAAATTTTGTCTAAAAAGAGATGGGCTAAAACTGCATTCAATCTAAAATATAATAAAATTTTGTACAGTATCAAAAAACGAGATAGCTTTTTAATCTTTTACTTTGTCACATCTTATGCAATCACATACAGAAACATAAAGATAAACAAGTAAAAATTGTGTACAATGTGTGCAAAAGATTTACAAAAAGCAAATCAAATTTAGAGGAAAATTGTCATAAGGCGAAGTCAAGAAAGGTAGTCGGAACTTCAATTAGTCATTTTGAAGGTGCCATCACATCCTGGCTGGGATCGGAAGGTTCTGGTGATTCCGAAGCCGATGATATTGGAGATAACTATATATCCGAATGGAATGAACATAATACTGACACTGATGAAAGAGTCTCCGTTTCTGAAGAGGTGCAGGAACAAAGCCAGTTGTCATCAAGCGAAGACGAGATTACTCAACATAATATAATTACGCGGCAGTCTACCTCAAAATTGCCAGCAAATGATGAAAAGAGACTCC
This sequence comes from Cosmopolites sordidus, assembly GCA_031761425.1. Classification (NCBI taxonomy): domain Eukaryota; kingdom Metazoa; phylum Arthropoda; class Insecta; order Coleoptera; family Curculionidae; genus Cosmopolites; species Cosmopolites sordidus. The sequence continues at coordinate 1,106,725 of JARFXV010000811.1, read as the reverse complement.
ATATGGAAGCGGTTTTTTGACAGTGGTATTTTGGTCTAGGTATTGAAGTGGACTAACCTACAAATGTCGCAGTACAGACAGACATTTGTCAAAGAAAATAGACCAGAATTACAAGATCTTGTTATAACAGAATTCGGAGCTTTTCTCGGACTTCTCATGTAGAGTGTAGTTTTTAAATCCAATCATGAAAATTCTGCCTATCTTTTTGCCACAGATAGTGCATGATGAGATATTTTTATGTTTGTAATGTCGAAGAATAGATTCCTGTGCATTATGCATTACCTGCGATTTAATAACCCTACTAACAGGGCAATAAGACAGGAAACTGACAAATTAGCAGCTGTGTCGTACATATTTAACAATTTTGTCTGCTATGTAACATATTTAACAAAATTGTCAAACTATATATAATGCATCAGATAGCTCTACGGTAGATGAAATGCTTGTGGTATTCAGATATCGGTCATACTTGATTATTTATGTGCCAAGTAAGCCATCTAAGTATGGACTCAAGTTATTTCTATAATGGTTATATTTAATCAGGAGGGGGGTGAGATGGCGAAACTTTAGTAGAAGAGAAAAAGCAACTTATGGTTACTACTCAGTGTGTGATTCGTTTGACAAAGCCTTTGTATGGCAGCAATAGAAATGATTCAGGTCTATAGAATTGATTGATTGTTTGAAGAAGAAGGGCTTGACTTTGTGTTGTGTACAGTTCAAAAGAATAAAAAAGTGCCTAATCAATTTCTTCCTTCAAAACAAAGAGCGGAAGGTACAACACTACATGGTTTCACGAGCCAAATAATATTGATTTCTTATGTTCCCAATAAATCTAAGACCGTCATTTTGGCATCTTCTATGCATCACACTGAAGAAAATGATCAACTCGAAATTATAGCATGTTATAATTCCAGAAAAGGTGGAGTTGATGAAATTGATAAAAAGTGTGCAATTTATACCAGTAGCCGGCGAACAAGTTGGCCTATGGCTACATTTCACCCCATGTTGGATAATGTCTGAATGATTGTGGCGTGTTCATATATGTTTTTCTCTATTTGGGTTTTTCTAAGATATTTTGGATATTTTTTAAGTTTTAGATCATGGCGAAAAACCCAAATAAAGAAAAAAACCAATGTTGGATATTAGTAAAGTACTTGTAAAAGAAATAGCACGCGCATTAGTGTTAGAGCACTTGCAGAGACACGAGTGCATAATATGCGATTGCCACGACAATTAAGAATGAGTTTGTCAAGTGTCTTAGGAACAGATATACACAGAACCTGATGATGAGAAAACAAGAAAGACATGCCATCCTTGCCCTCCAAAACTTAATCAGGTGTTATGCCTGTAAAAAACTTGTGTGCCTACAATGTGCTAAACAAATCTACGCAGATTGCATCTAATTTTCATATAACTTAATACATTGTCATTTTTTTCTAAAACCTTAAAGTTTGCTAAAAGTTTGCTATGTTATGTTTTTTTTAGTTTATTATCAAAGTGCCTGAAGAAATGTCATTTTTGTTTATTTTTATTATTGCTTATATGTGTTGGTAGAAATAACGATCCCTTACAATAGATGTCAAAAAAATTAATCTGATTTATATCGATAACAAAACACAAATAAATATTGAAATTTTTGTACGTTTATTTATTTTTCAATGTACTATAGACCCTATACTAACATTTGATAATGTAATTATCAACAATTATCCCAATTTTTCATCACAGTTCATATCTAAAGTTCACAGTTCATAGCGACCTGTGAGGCCGCACATCAGTAGTTGTGTTACGAAAAATGCACGTCAATAGATAAATGTTAAAGCCCACAACAAATTTCTAGGTATTTGATCAGGTTGTGGCTGCGCTGCAACTTGGGTGTTGCATTTTTCACATAGTGGGATTTCGATGCATCGTAAAATGTGTTCGTGGGTCTATGATGATTTGTATTTATCATAGACCTGTTATATTATATTAAGTTAAATTGTTGTCAGCAAATGACAATATTTTTAAAGTTTGAAACTACTACTACATACTGAAAATTGTCCGGATATTGGTAATTTCATATCGGCTTATAACAATAAGTTTATTCCTTATATTATTGTTCTTGACATTTTAATAATAAAAGATTAGCTAATCTAATTACCAACTATCAAGTTTAAATTATGAGTCACAAACATTTCCATGTAAAAATGACTTAATATAACAATGTTAAGATTTATTGAATTTATGTTAAATATAAATTTTATAATATAGAACAGAGGTGCTAAAATAAACTGCTACGTCTAATTTCAAATTAAATAACTGTGGCGTCCATTTGTATATGCGCCGCTGCTATCGAGCCAGTACTGACTGAAATTAAAATATCAAACACTTTTAATAAAGCGGTTGGGCGAATAACCCCCTACAAGCAGACACGAGTAACTGAACCGTTTTATTTAGGCCAATTTAATTCGGAAAAGAGGCAGACGCAAAACAGACCGAGCGTTGCCTGCCTGGAAAAGCGGGTTGATTTATTTTGTTTTAACTTTCGCTGACGGTTTAGTTAATTCTTCATTAGTCGCATTTTAAATGTGTGTACGAGCGTTTTTTTTCTCAGAAAGGTATAGTTAAAAATAGGTCTGGCCTTGAATTGAGTGTCTGCTCCTGCAAGAGTAATCTGTGATTTGTAAAATTATGGGTGTTCATTTGTACAAGGACGGGCTGAAAATTAACATAGTATTGAACACAATGGATTGGACAATGATAAATAAGAAAAAAAATAGTGGGATATGCAGATAACCTAAACGTAATAACACGGTCAAAAAAATTATTAAGAGACATATGATAAAATAAAGGTAAAAATCAAGAGTCGTTCTAGAAATAAATATAGACAAAACAAAGGTAAAAAATAGAACCAATGCAAGAAAGGAACAGAACTGGATAATCGGTGATGATAATATTGAAGTTGTGAAGGAATTTACGTAAAAGGAAAGCAAACTGGATGAAAATAACATCACAGGAGAATTCAGAAATCATATTATGAAGGGCAACAAAGTTACTTATTCCCTGCGCTCTGTCCTGAGATTTAAACTTATTCAAAGGAACATGAAAGTTAAGATCTATCAAACACTCATTCGGCCAGTAGTTACTTATGGCTGTGAGACGTGGACCCTCAGAAAGAAAACAGAAGAAATGCTTACTCTACTTAAAAGAAGAGTACTTAGAAGAATTTTTGGTACTGTGAATGACAATGGAATTTGGAAGATCAGGTATAACTTTGAACTCAAACAATTGTACAAGGATCTGGAGATGGTAGGCTATGTGAGGATACAGCTACTCAGGTGGTGGGGTGAGAATGTCAGAAAACCGATTATTAAGGAAGGTGATTGAGAGGCGAATAGAAGATAACAAAAAGAGGTAGACCAAAGACATGGTGGCAGGACAATGTAAGAAGAGATGCTGAAGAACAATAAAAAACCGGTAAAACGCTGCTGGAGAGGCGAAAGTTGAAGGAGGTCAAGGTTCACTAACAGGCTGTAGCACTAGAGGAAGAAGAAGAAGATTGGGCATAGTTCACATTCATGCTGTTAGAGTGATCTCAATATTAATATCAATTAATAAGAGAGTAATATCAATTAACTCATCCAACTTATTTCTTGAATTGCTCTTTCACAACATCCTGTTATACAATTACTGTTACACAATTGTAAATTTGTTCTTGTGATTTTAGAAACGTTAAAATATAATTAAATTGGATTATATAATTATATTGGAAGTGGTGTGAGTTACGTACAAAATAGCCGAAGCGGAAGATGAAGGAGCAATCTCTTCTCTCTATACAAAAGTTATTCAAATGAAGGAGAAATCCGAATCGGAAATTCTTCACGATTAGATCCACCTGTTATGATCGATTCTAATATCCTGTAAAATATTGGAAAGTTTACTTTATCAGCTAGTGTTCATTCATTATCTTCAAGCTTCCGATACTACAACTCAATGGTACGATATTTTTACACTACTGCAGAACTACCATTAAATCTAATTGGGCAATGAAGAAGTCGATTTTCTTGCCAGACAAACCTTTACATTATTCGAAAAATATTATTAATCCTCAGTTACTAACGTAACAGCATCAGAGATCGATCAAAACGAATTTTACCGATAAATATCGAGTAGGTTAAGTGCGTGCGCAAAGTGTTTAGAAGCCTTTCTGTGTAGAGTTTTCATATATAGTGTATAAACAGCGTTCGTTAGTGAAACACCCTTATCGAATATGCACCAAAAAAATGTAATGCAGTAGTTTTTACAATTTTTTTATTTCTGAATTAATACATTTGCAAAATTAGTAAAATGGCCAGTGGGTATTATGAGAAAAAACCGAAGAGGCTCCTACGATGAAGTACGATAGGACCACTATTTGATGAAGTGGAAACAGTTTCAAATGTCGACGATGATATGAACATTTTAGAAGATGATCGGATGGAAACTATCGACGAGAATACTGAATCTGAAGAAGATTTTTCTGACAATAAAACTATATCAACACGTGGACCTAGACACAAAACTCCATAGTTCATCGGAAAAGTCGGAATTACTATGTGGAGAAAGCATGCAACTTCTTAAAGAGCTGTTCACGCTCAAAATATTATAAAGCAAGTACCAGGAGTCAAAGGAATTACCCGTCAGATGGAAGAGCTAGTAGAAATTTGGAGTTTATTTTTCTACTGGCAGTATGTTGGAAAGTATAGAACAGCATACGAATAAATATATAGAAACGGAGAATTATGATCCCGGTTGAACAAAACTGCTAAGAAAACTGATGTAATTGAAATTTGAAGTCTCTTTGGATTATTATATATCTCAAAAGCAACAAAAAGCAACCATCAAAATGCCAAGGATTTATTTAAAACAAACTGAGTATCCATGGAGATATATCGCCTCACCATGTCACTGGAAAGATTTCGTTTTCTTCTGCGAAATATACGTTTCGATAATAAATCAACGCGGCAGGATCGACTGCTATATGATATTTTTTTGAGATATTTATTGCACTTTATCAAAATACTATTCAATGTCATATTTCGTAACAGCAGATGCAATGCTTCAAGGTTTTTGGACTAAATGTAGTTTTAGGGTTTATATGTCAAATAAGCTTCGTAGATATGGTGTCAAAGTTTATGCCTTAGTTGATGCTAAAAAGGTTTTATGTCACATCTATGGAACTTTACGTAGGGGAACAGCTCGATGGTCTTTATTAATTGGATACATCAAATATGGTCTTAGTTCCACGATTATGTCAACCAATATGGGGAACAAAGAAATGTGACAATGGATATATTTTACAAACATAGAATTGGAAAATAAACTTCTGAATGATGACGGCCTAACCATAGTAGGAACACTTAGGAAAAATAAGAAGCAAATTCCACCATATTTAGTAAATGTGAAGTGTCCAGAAAAGACGAGTATGTTTGCATTTCAAGATCAAGCAACTCTTGTTTCAAATGTTCTGCGAAATAATAAAAACGTGTTGCTTCTATCTACTATGCATTTCTCAGATACCATCGACAAAGTGAGTGGCACACCGGAAATTATTATTAATTATATAATAAAACTAAGGTAGCGTTCACGTAGTTGACAAACTTAGTGAAACTTACAACTGCGCCAGAGCTACGTGTCGTGGGCCGATGGTTTTGTTTTATTGCGAAATGAAGGTAGCAGGCATAAATTCATATATTATTTACAAAGGAAATAAAAAAATGACTCAGATCATTCCCCGACATGTTTTCTAGAAAAGCTTGGATTTGACCTAGTGAATGAACACATAAAGAGACGGAGTATCTCAGAAAATATCCCGAAAACAATTCGTCTTAGACTAGTAAAAATATGTGGGGTTGAAAATGAAAATTAGTTGTCCAGTAAAAATACTTGGTAAATGCAGTAACTGTGACAGTAGAAAAAATAGAAAAACTAGATACAGTTTTTACAGGTTTATGTGCCTCCAAATGTATATGGCTAGAACATTGGATACCTATATGTAAAGAATGTAGCAGTGTAGGTGAGAACTAGACATTGCATAAAATTCAATACTGAATGTGTTATGTTCAAATATGTGTACTGGGTGTTCCACTTTTTGGTTTTCCAATATATATACGCTTCAACTTCTAGCTTTATTATAGACACAAAAAAATTACTATGCATTTGATCAGGTTGCAAGTCTGTAAGTTGAGTTGCTGACTGCAAGTTGGATGTTGCATTTTTCACACAGTGGGGTATCGATGCATCGTAAAATATATTCGTAGGTCGATGATGGTTTGTATTCATCTAGGTAGTCATATTGTATAGTATTCTAAAGAATTTTAATTATATCCCAGAATAGGGTCTTTTCTGATATGTGCTAAATGTTATGTTGACTGATTCCACTCGTTTTATTCCGTACAACAGTAGTAGATTTTTAAGATACTTTTTTTACCGCATTTAACCCTCCGTTACTAACACGAATCTATAGGCCATTATTACTAAAATCGGCATTGGCAAATATATAAGTTTTTATCTTACAGTTTTTTAAGAAAACACATTATTTTTTACACATTTTATTCTCCATTTTTTATAAAACAAAAAATATGAAACTAAATGAAAGCGATACATTTTGTAGTGGGAAGTAAATTTGTGTTTGAATATAATTGTTTGTAATCTGTAATCTGTAGTTTGTTTAGTTGGTATTTGTGGGATTATCTGAAAAAGAGAGACTTTAGGTTTTTCTGTGTATTTTTTTTGTTTCTGTTCCATTAAAATGTATCGCTTTCATTTAGTTTCATAATATTTTTTTGTTTTATAAAAAATGGAGAATAAAATGTGTAAAAAATGATGTGCTTTCTTAAAAAACTGTAAAGCGTAATTTGACAGCTTATATTTTAAAACCAACTCCGCCCCTCTTAAATATTTGCCAATAGCGATATTAGTAACAATGGCCTATAAATTCATGTTAGCAACGGGGGGTTAAAGGCGGTAAAAAAGTATCTTAAAAATCTACTACAGTTGTACGGAATAACAAGTGGAGACCCTATTCTGGAGATATAATTAAAATTCTTTAGAATACTAGCTACACAATATGACTACCTAGATGAATACAAACCATCATCGACCTAGGAATAGATTTTACGATGCATCGATGCCCCACTGTATGAAAAATGCAACTCAACTTGCAGATTTGTAACCTGATCAAATGCCTAGTAATTTAGTAATTTTTTAGTAATATTTTTGTGTCTTTAATAAAGCTGGAAGTTGAAGCACACATATATTGGGAAACCAAAAAGTGGAACACCCAGTAGACATATTTGAATCAAAGTGAAAATATACACATTGTATCATGTCAATATTCATATCAACATTCAGTATCATCAAATATCATTGTATCATTCAATTTTTACTTGTTTACATTTACGTGTCTAAATACGATTGCATAATAGGTGGTAAAGTAAAAGGTTAAAACATTTAAAATGAAAATGAATAACTTTATTTTTGTACCTATTACAATTTTAAAACTCAAACTGTCCCAGTACTCAGCCAGCTTTACTACTTATAACTTATAATCTACTCAAAGTATATTGATATTTAGTGCATTGTAAAATAAAAAAATAGATAAAGGCTAAGAATGGAAGACAACGTGTGGATAAGTTCCATATTAGACATTTGATACTTTTTGAGTTTCAAAAGCATAACAATTCTATTCCTCCTAGTACCCTGAATATCAGCACCGATCAGTATATCAGAACAGTCAGCGTTGGTTCAAAAAATTTAGGAACGGTGATTTCAATCTTTTCGACGGTATAAAATCTGGAAGGCCTGTTGAGTTTAATAAGGATCTGTTATTGGCTAAAATTGAAACTGATCCCAAATAAATTATCCAAGAAATAGCCAATCCATCGAAGACAAAGCTTAAAATGCCTGGTCAATAATACAATCGTCTTTAAAACATATGAATAAAGCGCAAAAAAAGAAATTTAGTTGTAAACAAAATTCGGCATACAATGATACGCAGTGCACTTTTGCCCAGATTAAGCAGAGATCTTTTTCTTCAAGTAATCGGAGTTGCCGGAGAGTAAGCTAAATTTAATCTAAAACTGATTTAGTCTTATAATGTGAACATGTTTTGGTCCAAACAGTTTTAGCCTCGTAATAGTTTTGGATCTGAATAGACGATAATATATAAACTGTTGTTACAAGGGTCACCAACAAGTCCCAAAGTGAGATCTCTGCACACCGCCATTAAAGCAGAATTTGCATATTTATATATCGATGTATAACAGAGAATGTACTGGTACTTCAGCAATAGAATTGAGGCAGTGATTCAGGCAAAGGGGATTACATTAATAAAGATACAGGAAGGTTTTTAATGTCACAACACGTCTCTGTATATTAGGCATACATCATACTCACCCTGTATAAATGTATACCTTTAAGTTCTCAAACTAATAAAAATGATGACAGCCGAAAAGCTTTTTATTCGATGTAGATAGAGACATGTAAAAACTGGCATTAGAAACTTCACGATGGGTTTCAATTTTGATATTTCTTTTTATCGATTCCTTCACATGAATGTCGTTATTCATACAATATAAGCGTCTTTTATCACGATACATGAAGACCAACGATAGTCTAAGGCTTCTATGTCATAATATAATGCAGCTCTTCAAAAGCAGTCACCTTTCATTTCATTATCAATGCCAGTTGTGGCATAAGCCTTTTATGAAGAAGTAGATATCAACGAAGTTAATGAGCGCTGAGACCAAAATTTGACAGTTGACGAATTAAAGTGTATGAACTTAGCAACGTCTCCAAAAACTGTCTAAAAAACAATGTATCTTTAAATATAAATATATTCATTAAATGTAAACGTTGAATAAAAATAGTATCAACTATAGTTAAACATATAATGGAATTTCACTTTTCCCACGCAATTTTAATGCACATTTCCGGAGATTTTCCAACATTAAAACATGCTATCTGGTAATTGCAGTTTATATCAATTACATTGACGAGAGAAATAGTTCAAGGTTTACGTCCTAGAAGCCCAGCGAATATGTAATGATACATCTCATTGAAGTTCTTGAGTTATTTATATTGTTGATATAACGAGTGAAAAATTTCATTCAAAACGGTGATGTAAAAAATTTTAAACATAAAACTGCATCAGTCAGTTCTGAGTTGCACTGTCCTAAATAGTTTGGTTAATATTATAAAATACCAGTTTACTACTCATATTAACAAGTTATTGTTGATTGCTGAAAAAGAAATGTTGGAGGAGGCATTCTGATCTTAAACAATAAGGAAATTTTTACAAAAAATATATTTCAGTATATACAAAATTGTATTTTGATAGGTTTAGATGTATTTATAATTGTAAATCATCGATCGCTGAATATTTGATACTTGATATATATATATATATATATATATATATATATATATATATATATATATATATATATATATATATATATATATGTATATATATATATATATATATATATATATATATATATATATATATATATATATATATATATATATATATATATATATATATATATATATATATATATATATATATATATATATATATATATATATATATATATATATATATATATATATATATATATATATATATATATATATATATATATATATATATATATATATATATATATATATATATATATATATATATATAGCAGGTGTCCCATTAAGGATGGATCGCAGCCGTATCTTGAAAACTATTTATCCCACAGCTTTGGGAAAAAAACAATTGTACTAAAAATGATCATGAGAAATTCACCAAAAATATTTTTAAGCTTCTAAAACGACCGCAAGAGGGCGTGACGAACTAAACATTTTTAAAAATTTTTTTTTTTGTGTATTTTCAAGTGTTAACCGAGTAATAAAAATTTTCAGCTATAACATAATTAGCAAACTGTCTCCTACAACTTTGTTTTATGTTATTTTGTCGTAATTTCACGAATAGAGGGGGGGGGGGGGGAGTTTTACCTATTGAGATAAAAAGTCGTCTAATGTCCGTTTGCCTTAACCGATTTTCCTCAATTTGGATTCATTTAAAAGGCAATTGCTGGGACAATCAGATAATCTGGGAGATAAATTATTTAGTTTATAAATGAAACCGCGAGGTGGCGTTACATTCAACAATAGATTTTTTTTGAAGTTTTGTACAGTTTTTTCAAATGGAATGGTACAGCTTTTACTACATGGTAAGAAAGGTAATTTAAAGAGAAATCATCCAGTGGAAACCCGAAATCGATATCTCTGACATGTCAAGAGATATTTCGATTTTTCTGAAAAAATCAGTTATTATTTCACTACTATCTGCATTAAGTTAAAAAAATATTAACTTAATGTTTGCCTTCCTTCACACTTTACCCAGGCTTAGGACTGGTCCAAGTTCTTCGTGCCATATTAATTTGGAGCGTGTTTAAAGGCCAACGGGCCAACAACAAAGATAATAATAATAACAACATTTTCAAATAAAATTAACAGCACAACAGTCTAATAATTAACAGAATCTGAACTTTAACGGCTTTCTAAATGTTCAAAATGCCTTTCATCCTTAGAAATGCAAAGATTTATTTTTCGACGAGTACTAGAAACGGCAGCTTCAATTTCCGCTCTTGAAATGCTGGTTATTGAATTTTGAATTCTTTCAAACATGTTTTCTCGTGTGGTTGGACCAGTTTGAAAAACAAGGTCTTTTAGTCTTCCCCACAAGTAAAATTCGAGGACTGTCAAATCCGGTGAGCGCGCCGGCCACTAAAATAAACTACCCCGTCCTATCCAACGATTTGGAAACGAAGCATCCAAGAAGTTTCGAACCACTTGCGAGAAGTGGGCAGGGCATCCATCATGCTGGTACCACATTTGTCTTCTTGTTTCCAACGAAACATCTTCCGTCTTCCTTGTTTTTTGAAACATCTTCCTCGATATATATTGCACGATGAAGGCCTCCAGCATGAACTTTCACAGTTCTTAGCTTTCCGCTGCCATTTGAGTCGAATATAATTAACGATGTCATCAGTCCACTGTGCTTTCGGTCTTATTCGTGGACGTTTGTAATCAAGCGATATCCACCCAAGGATTCCTTTGGCCCACCTCTCGTCCTATTGCCTCGCTATATAGCCTGCCCACCTCCATTTCAATTATTTTACTCTTCTAATAATGTCACATACTTTCGTTAACAATTGACAATGTCGCATCGTGGTAGTTTATTTCGGTCTAACGAAATTCAGTTTTTTGTTTCATTGCCCTCTTAAAGTGTTACTTAAAAATAAAGGTAATATTTTTAGTCATTCAATGCATGCGTTTCAACATAAATTTGGTTTGTTAGGTTACAATAAATAAGGAAAATGAAATAATATGTATGTATAGTTGCAATAAAAAAGGAAAATAAAATGGTATGTCTCGATAAAAAAGGACTATGGAATTACTAGCACTAATTTTTCACAACATAACATAACGATTTTTAAACGATTCACGTCAGATTGAGAACATGATTACTTGTTTTATTAAAGTATGTGTTCAAAATGTCCATTCCTCGTGAAAGAAGCTTCGGCGGTTGATAAAATATTGAGCAAAAATTTGGATTATTTTGCTTATGTGAAAAATCAGCGGGCACGAGTGCGTGTACCATTTGTACCAGATAAGGATAGATCAACTGCTCTTTTAGTATTCTATGTACAATCCAATGGGAAACTTCAACTTGTCGCACAACACTTCGAGTAATTCTGGTAGAATCCTCTTTAACAAGATGTAAAATTTGTTCTTCAACTTCAGAACCGATTTCTACCAGCCGCCCACATTCTTACAATTTTGGAACCAAGTACGCGTATCCAAAATACGTAGCCCCTTCGGAATATTAGAGAATTTCTCAGCAAATTTGAAGCATATAGAGATATTCGCGTACAGAACACATATTTGATTAAAATGGAACTTAAATACACGCACTGACATACACGAAAATAATTTTTGTCGCAATGTCCCCCTCAATCACCCGATTCTTCGAAGTAACCTTCGCGCAGTTACGCCTGAATTCTACGCTGTGCGAGGATTCTTGGGTTTGGGATCAATTAATTACCCAAGGTTAAAGAAATTATTACATTATTTGCATTTTTGATGCATAACAGTTATTAGCAAAAGACTTCGTTATATTTAAGAACTAATATTTAAAAGAAAATGTCCCAATACTTTTATATTGGAGTAATGGTTGAACCAACTGTAATAAAAGTTATTGCCTCAATGTTTATTTATAAAGTTTTCACTAGCATGTATACAAGTAATTCAATCATACTGAAATTGAAAGTCTACAAATAACTATAACATACTTTTTGCGTGCACATGAGTAAAAATAAAAATTTCTTAAAACACTAATATCAATTTGGCAATTTCCAACTAACTGATTATTTTTCATAGAGAAAACTTTCAGTAATTTTTTCCAGCTTTTCAACAACTATTTCCTTCCAGACCAGCTATATTTCTTGTATAATTAAACACGAGCAACTTTGAATATTCGTAACGAAATATATAGGCTTTATTATTACGGTCTATTAATAATAAAATTGGAAGGCCGGCGTTGTAAAAAGAAAATATATTTCGAGAAATTTCATAGACGAAGAAAAACTCGCCGGTAATAAAAATCCTAGAACGGGAAAATTTTCCTTTATGTTTAGATTTCTTTGATATTGGAAACTGAATCTGAGTTTTAACATCTATTACCCAAACGATAATATTAGTTTGGGATAAGTGGTTATTCGTGTAAGAAACCGCTCGGGATATATTGCATTTCTAGAAAAATATCGTTCTTAAAAAGCCATCCGTTGTCGTTCTCAAATTTTGTTTTAATATAGCGGAATATTAACAAAAAAAATTCTCTATACTCTATTACACAAATTGAGAAATTTCGTAATTGGTATATACCAACGATTCTTTACATTTTTTCAAACAAAAAGTTTCCATCAAACATATATACGAAAAGAAACCATTTTCGCAAAAACCGGTCAGTACTTCATTTTAATTTTTTTAACAATGGCAACGTTGAGTGTTTACAACGTCTTTATTTCGATCAAACCTAATTCAGAATTTCATTTCATTAACCTCTTAAGATATTATTAAAAGAAAAAAATTATAGCCATTCATTCGTACTTCTTAGCATACATTTGGTTTGTTTTGTTACACAAAAAAAGTACAACTTATACATTATTGTTATTTAATGTCAAAATTGAAATTTTGAATTAACTATTCAGAAAGAAGCTTGATCGGCTGATAAAATATTGAACAAAAAAATTGTATTGCCTTTGGTTTTGGCCAAAAAACCATTCACAGTATTTTTGCTTGAATGAAAAATCAGTTGGTGAGAGATATCAGTGGTACATGATAAGGGTGGAGTAATTCCTCTTTTAGTATTCTATATAGAATCTAATGGAAAACTTCAACACTTCGAGTACTTCTGGTAAAATCCTTTTCAAAAAAAATGTAAACTTTGTTGTTCGACTTCAGAACCGATTTCGCGCTCCCGACAACATCGTTGAGCTTTTGGAACCACGCAACGAGTATCCAAAAGTCTTTGAGCAACTTGGACAAATGTTTCCCGATCTGGAAGCGGCCTTTCTATTTACCTTACAAGTAAATACGCCTTGAATCTTCGGAAATTTGGAAACCCTCTCCGTATATAAGAAGCATATCGTGATATTCGCATACAGAATACGTTTTTGGTATTAAATGGAACTTAAATGCATGCACTGACACGCTGAAACATTTTTTTGCAGTTTATTTACGATGTTGTCGTATGGCGTGATTTATAATTTTTACAAAATTGTTCATATATTCATTACTTTAATATTAGCTTATTCCTTAAGTAATTAATAACCAATTAATATTTTCCAAATATGCTCTAACACATGTATGCTTAAAATGTTGTTTAGCAAATTGTCCGCCAATTTGGGTTGCACTAGGGAATGAAACATAGTATGTAAGGCCGTAGAGAGAATGTAGAGAATGAAGCATAGTATGTAAGGCTGTATAGAGCATAATAAGTAAGGATGTAATTTTAAAATATTTGCAAGTTCGATTTGTGAAACTTAGTATTTTACTCAATTTCTTTTGGAAGTTGTGAATGCCTACGTTAAACCATTACTCCTAAAACTACCGAATACCTAAATCTTTAATGTTATCAACCGACAGGTCATTCATTGTTGATAGTATAATCTAACAAAGGTTTGAGAGTTGTTATTTTTCTGGTGAATGTTCACTTATTATACAAGGAGCCTGTTTCATTTATATCACCGTAGATTACAATAGATTCCAGCATAGAGTTTACTGATCGGAATATTTTTCCGTCATAGGCAAAGAGTAAAACTTTCTTTCGGTAAATACTGCCCACTATATATTCGAAATGTTGCAGCTCCTCACACCAGACCACATATAGTTCGTGAAATAACGAAGAAGACATTAAAATACCTTTTTGTAGTTAATATTCGACTGATTCACGGGACTCCCAGATTTATCGCCAATAGAACATGTATAGGACCTATTCATTATTTTTTTTTTATATCAAATGTAACAATTTCTTGATTTTGGTATTTTTTGTATCATTGTAGCATTTTGAATAAAACCATCATTGTGTACACAGACAATATAAAGTTAATCAATATAAATTTTTCGTAGCTATGTAATTTTTTTTCTCTAATAAATTTGGGATCCACGAATTTATTTTCCGAAACACCTGCAATAATATTAGCTAGAACTACTAGCTCCCTCCAATGATAAAACACATGACAACTTTTTTCTCAATCAATAAAATAACAATTTCAGCTCAAAATTAAGAATAAGTTACATGACTGGTGTCGAAGGAACGTCTTAAAATGGGTCGTTTACAATAGTTTTGAAAATAGGTAATTAGTGCTATTTCATTATGAAAGGGCAAATTTGTACCGAAAAATTGGGCAAATTTCAGTTAAGTAAAAGTACGTATCGAGATATCGAACTCTACAAAAATGAGGACAGAATTTTTCCTCCCAAGAAGCAAACAGGCCATCCGAAAATATTAAATAAAAAAGATCAACACTTTATTTTAAAAAAAGTACATAAAAACCCTAAAATTAGAGCACCTAAGCTCAAAACATAGGTGGAAAACTATTCTCAAAAAGCAGTCAGCTCCGAAACAATACGCCGTTCTATAAGGATACCATGGATGTGTGGCCCGGAAACATCCCAGTTTAAGTAAGAAAAATATTAAAACTCGACTGGATTTTGGTAAGGAGTATGTTTTGAGGCGAGAAAATTATTGGAACGAGGTTATTTTCTGTGATAAGTCAAAATTCAACATTTGGCTCAGATGCGCGTCAAATGGTGTGGCGAAGGGTAATGGTGTGGTCAAATGGTGTAATGAAGAGCTCAATGCAGAAAATCTTTGTTCAACTATTAAACACGGTGGGAGATCGATAATGATTTGGTAGTGTATATCCACATAGGGTTTGGTAAATTCGTGTTTATTGATGGAATAATGGACAAAAACATTTATAGAAATATTTTAATGCAAAATCTGAGATTAAGTGCGCAGAACATTACAAATTCATTTAATTTTTATCAAGACAATGACCATAAACACAGTGCAGGTATAGTTCGCGAATGGATATTATACAACTGGCCAAAAGTGATTATAACGCCACCTGACGATTGAAACGCAGTCACCTGACCTTAATTCCATTAAAAATGTTTATTTGGATTTTTTTTATTTGGAAACTAATATAAGGAAACATGAAATTACTAATAAAAAAACTTTAAAGAATAAGTTATTAGAGGATTGAAATCGACGTAAATTATTAAAAACAATTTGGTGGTATCCATGCCAAAACGTTAGGAAATGTGATTAAGGTCAAAGGTGGTCACATTAAATGCTAATTATAAACTAAGTTTTTTAGACACTTAATTTTTTTGTTGATAATAATTAGTGTTCAAACATTTTTGTGACTCTAAATTAATAAATTGATCTTTTTTATTGACATATTTACAATTAATATGCTTAAATTATCGTACTAGAATTGTTTATTAATTTCCCTAAGAAATTCTTTTTTATTACATTTTTTTTTATTTAAAAGTAATATACTTATCCGAATATTTTTGGAATCAACTGTACATTTTCTAACCAAAAATTTACAAACAAGATAGAACTAATCGAATTATTCCCCATAACCAATCAGCATATATAACGAAAATAATTGAAAAATCTGAGATCAAAATGCAACGTCACTTGCTGGAATTATTAACATTGGAAAAAATCTGCCGAATATTGAAATATTACATCCATAAATATTGCATTTTTATTTTAAATACATATACCTAAGAATTCATGAACTAGCTTAATAAATGTTTAATAAAAACTATTTTATATATATCTAAGCATTTTTTTGTTAAATTTTAAAGTCATTACCTGTCATACGTACAATATAAACCATATGATATTCTGTATGATGGGAATAACACCACCTCCGAATATTGTAATAAAAGTTATTTCAAAATCAGTGATATTTTATATTAGAATGTGTTATATGTATGTAGCTCATTAATGCATAATGGCTTATGCCTGTATTAACTTTCACATAAAAACTATAATTTATACAAACAACTCCATACCCATGTTTTATTTTATCAAAATAACTTTTGGTTTTTTTGTGTTCTGTTTAATGGGGAGAATAAATCTTTCTAAACATATTGTTTCTTGTTAATTTGGTGTCGTAAAAGTTTTAAAATATAACTTTTAGTAATTACTTAATTAATTTACTCTAGCAATTTGGAAATCAAAATCATGTAGTGGTTGGATGACGGAACATACTTTCTTTATGCCAGGAGTAATAAATTTAGTATGTTTATGATTATAAAATACGAGAGTTGCTTGAAAAGATCTCTTCCATCATAATATACATCTAGACACTGGTAGTATTATTATATCATTTATTTCAAACAGCCATTTTGGGGGAGATGGTATTACTGGTATTTCTCGTTATTAAATATTTAGTAAATAGTAGTAGAGTAAATATCCAGTCCGGAGATCTTTTAAAAGATTATGATGACATTAAGAACATCCAAAAAGTGAAGCTACACCATATATATATATATGGTGTTGCTTCACTAGGCAGAGGCAGAGGACTCAGACTAACATAATCCAAAATTTACCAACCCGCATTGGATCAGTGTGGCATAATGCGTCATTCAGATGATTAAAAAGTTTAAGCTTCAAATCGTCCAAGCTTATAAACCAACTATAAGCTATAGGGATGAGGAAATTGAGGAAATTTATGATGATCTGGTCCAACATCTAAACAAGGAGAAGTATAGATCGGTGACTTTAATGCCAATATCGAAAAAGCAAGATCTGCTGAAAATGCAACTGGTCCATATGAAAATGGTGAGCGGGATAATAGAGGTGACAGGCTGATTGACTTTGTTGAAGGACAAGAACTCTTTATTATGAATTCGTTTTATAAGAAAAAGATCAGAAGAAAATGGACATGGAAAATTCTTTCTAGACCCACAAGTGAAAGTGATTACATCATGTCAAACGATAAAACAATATTTTGTAATTGTAATGTCCTTAACCATTTTAATGTTTCAATCATTCAATGATGTTTATTCAATTCAATGATTATATATATATATATATATATATATATATATATATATATATATATATATATATATATATATATATATATTATATATATATATATATATATATATATATATATATATATATATATATATGTATATATATATATATATATATATATATATATATATATATATATATATATATATATATATATTATATATATATATATATATATATATATATATATATATATATATATATATATATATATATATATATATATATATATATATATATATGTATATATATATATATATATATATATAATTATATATATATATATATATATATATATATATATTATATATATATATATATATATATATATATATATATATATATATATATATATATATATATATATATATATATATATATATATGTATATATATATATATATATATATATATATATATATATATATATGTATATATATATATATATATATATATATATATATATATATATATATATATAATCATTGAATGATTGAAACATCATTGAATAAACAGATAGTGACAAAAGCAAAATGATGAAATTGGAATGAAATGAATGAATGATAAAATTGGAATGAAAATGAAATTAAAATTGAAAAGAAAAATAAACAAATAAATTGTCAAAGTCTAATGAAAAAGAATATGGCGTGTTTACGCAATATCAAATATTCTATCCAGAGAAGTAAAGGGTGCCCAATTCATTGTATTTAAATTTAGCGCCTTTTTTCAAAGACTTAACCTAGACATTTTATATCTCGCATGTGCCATCTAGAGAGTGGAAAATTTAATTATGGGTCGTTTTATGACGGATCATACTTTATCTAATTTAATCTTTGATGAAGTTAGAAATAATGCAGAATTTAGCAATAACAATATTAGTTTTGCGACGAAGCTAATTTCCACCTCACAGGTTATGTGAACAGGCAAAATTGTAGGATTTGGAGAAGTAAAAATCCTCGAGTGATTGCAGAAGAATCTTTAGATCCTCTTCGAGTAACAGTGTGGTGTGCATTGTAGGCTGGAGGAGTTATTTCTTCACGAAAATGACGATGGTGAAATGGTAAATGTTTATGACGGACGCTACCGCAATATGTTAAGAGGCTTATGGCCCCAATTGGATAATATACGCCTTAACAGTATATTGCTTCAACAAGATGGCACCACGTGTCATTCAGCGAGGAAAACTTTGGATTTGTTATAGACACGTTTTCCTGGCCGCATCGTTTCTCGAAATGGTGATATCGAGAGGCCTGCAAGATCATGCGATCTAAGCCCTCTCGACTTTTTTCTGTGGGGTATCCTCAAAGACAAAGTCTATTCTAAGAATCCGCAGAGATTAATAACCTGAAATAAAACATGCGTCAAGTTACTGGTGAAATTGAACCGCAATTACCATGTGTAGAAATAGCCATGTGTAGAAATAGCCCAGGAGGGCATTTGGAGAATATTATTTTTCTAAAATTGTTGGTTTTATTTAAAAAGGACATCCCGAAGTACCTACTGAGACACCCTTTATAATAGGGAATAGACTAATAATTTTAACACCGATTAAAACATGTCGCCTACTTGTACTTAAAAGTACATAGATTTCTGAGCTTGTAAATTAAACAGCAGAGGCTTTAATTCTGCGCTTTTCCTTTCTTTTCTCAAATACTTCATATTTAAATACACAATATCTTGGAAACGCCTTACTCACAGCATATATGAAGGCGTTTGTCCTATAAGCATTTAGCATTTGTCGCGCATCCTTAAACTCAATCTCTCAGCACGTTCATATGCTTTTGAATGAATCTCTTTCTTTGAAACGTAGAAAGTGTAACCCCCAGCATCTATATTTGAATCAAACTTGGAATATATTCATTATACGATATATTCCTGTGATTTTGTTAAAATTTTTCCACCATACCGTTTCAGACAATTTGAAACGGGACTAACTATTGGAATGGAAAAAACAGGTATAAGTTTTAGTGAAATAGTAAAACCATTGGCTCAAGAAGAAGAAAGCCAAAGTGAAAGTGCGCCATGAAAGCGAAAACAATTCCATCTGCAAGACAACCAGCCATGACTTTTTGAGGCTTTTGGTGGTGTGGTGCCTATAGACTAGCTAGCAAAAGGCAGAACCACCTGAATATTACAGTTGTGCTAAAATCTGTTGATCAGGCTAAACATCCCATTTAGCCAAGAACAAAGTGACCTTTCACCGCGATAATGCGCGTACACATACGTCTCGGGTTGTCACCGGTTTTCTACCAGTTCACCTCAAATGATGAAGTTAAGGTTGAAACAACCAATTATTTTGCGGGTCCCTATCGCATTATAATGGGAATATTAGAAAATTGGGACATTGGTTGGTCTAAATACATCAAATTGCAAATTGACTACGCTGAATTTTTTAATTTCTCAAGATCCTTGCGTTTTCTTTGTCAGGTTGAGAACTTTTCGAACGACCCTCGTACACCATTAAATCAAAAGCCCGAAATCGAATAATAAAACAAAAATATTTTTTCAACCTATCCTTTTTTTATAAATATCTCACAGAACCGACATATTGAAAAAAGTTTCATATTAGCTAAATCTATACAAATAAAGCACACCATTAAGATGTTTTCTTTGGTTTTGTCTCATTTTTAAAGAGACCTATTTAACTTTTTGTCTTCAGTTCTTTCCGGTTTCTTTTTTATTCCATCATTATTTGTGGGATTGATATTTACAGAGACGTATATAATATTTTTGAATTAACCAATAATAATATAATACTTTGAAAAAGTATTTTATTTTCCATTTTTATGTCATTAACCAGATTGAAAATTCAATTATATATATAAAATATCATTAAGAATAGCTAATTGCAAGAAATTAATTGTATGATTTGATATTCTCATTAGTATTTATAAAATTGCTATTTCACACCATTCTTCTTTTTTTAGTTTTTATACACAAAGTGTGAATTCAAATTATGTTGAATTAACTTTACGGATTTTTTTGTAAAATTCAAGGATGTTCATACCATACGGTTAATCCACATATTTAAAATAATTCTTGGTTTATTTTACTAACACTTAAGCTGTTTATATATTTTTAAATTAAGGTAAATAGTTGGGGAATCTAAAAATAATACTAGGGGAAAGATTTACTGTAAAGTTGGTTAGCCTAAAAAAATAATCTTATCGTTATTTAAGTGATAATGACCTACTGAGCATTAACTGAATGAAAAATTGTGATTTAATTAATTATTTATTTACCCGCATTTACCTAGAACTGTTAGAAGGTGGGGCAAGTACAGATAGCGCGGGAAAATGCGATACAGCAATGTTTAGTGTTTTAAATATAATTCTCATGCTTTTCTACACCTTTATGACAAAATTATATTATTTGAATAAACTGATCTAATTTGTAAGCTTTATTTACGCGTAATAGTAATTTTAAGTTAATTCAGTTAACCTTCGTGTACTTCACTTAACGTTAAGTAAGTACAAGGTAAACGCATTCTAATTACTTTAAATTGTCATTTTTCCAACTAATGGCAATACCGTCTAATAAAATTATTCGACGAATTAAAATATAAACCTTCCTTTTCTATATTTAGTAGGAAATGGTTTTAACTATGGATATAACAAAAGTATTCGCATTTTTGAGTTTCTTAGTTATAAGTTAGTTATAAAAAATATAGAGCGTGATTCACGGTGGATGGTACATTGGACGTTTACGGAGAACTACTTGGAGTAATGATTTTGGATAGTTTTAACAAATTTATTCGAAGCTGATTCCAGCTCTGTTTCTTTAAATGGAATACCCTATACATTACTTTTCTAGATTATGTGAAGCATTTTGAAACTTTTCATGTAACATATGCTATACCTATCTCGAGCCGTTTCGAAAATATAAAATATGTTTTAAGAAATTTGCCAACAAACATACTTGAATAAAAAATATTTATTTTTACAACCAGCTATTCCTGAATGTTTTAATACGATTTCTTAATAGGTTGCTTTATCAATTCTTCTATAGGAACCTTTGGTGTGAAACACTAAACTTGAAGAGATTTACCACCAAATCACATGTTTGAACTTTTCGACACATTTCGCTAACCATGTTAGCATCATCAGGAGATGATTTAATCTTTTTTGGGATTAAATCATCTCCTGATGATCTCTCATGGTTAGCGAAACATACGTCAAGAAGTTCAAAAAAGTGATTTGGTGTTGTGGTAAATATTTTGGAGTTTAGCGTTTCACACGAAAGGTTCCAATAGAAGAATTGAGCAACCTATTAAGAAACCGTATTAAAAAATTCAGGAGTTCTCTTTTCTATTTCTAGATTAAATCATCTCCTGATGATCTCTTTTAAGATTAAATCATCTTCTGATGATGCTAACATGGTTAGCGAAACGTGCGTCGAGAAGTTCAAAAAAGTGATTTGCTGTTCAGTGGTAAATCTCTTCAAGTTTAGGTTGGTTTATGACAGTATAACATAAGGATTAATTTATCGCATACAGGGCGTTTACAAAATATTACCACGTTATGTAGGTATTTAAATAGAACACCCCGTATTTTATAGTTGAGCACAAAAGAGCAATAAATTCTGTATCTAAAAGTATTAAGTGATGGTATACCTTTTAATGGTTTTCGACTTATAAACAAAAAACCGAAATAATGTAATTAAAACAAAAATAACGGTTTATTTTATTTTAGTAAAAAATAAAACAAAATTAAAATTAGAAACATAATACTATGTAAAAAACTATTTTTTTAGCAAATGTTCGAAACGCGGACCATTTACCTCCAAACACTTTAGCATTCTAATATAGATCCGTGACGGTTATTCTTATCTCAATAGGATCTAAGGTTGCGGTTTTGTAGATAACATCTTTTACAATATCCCAAAGATACAAATCAAGAGGAGTTAAATCAGGTGATCTCGTCATCCAATTCCACGGACACAAACATCTAAACCACCTGTCTTGGAATAGCTCATAGAGTTGCCTGCTTACTTCTTCTGTGCACCGGATCACCATTAAGCTAGTACCAGCTGCTTCGATACACTGTTAGTGAAAGGTTTTCTGTCAAATCCTCTACTACTGTTATTATTTCTAGATACTTTAGTGAAGTTAACTGTTCATCGTAAATAAAGTATCGAATTTGTTTGTCCGTGGTTAAACAAAAAACATTAAAACAAAATTTCTCTTGGTATGCGGAATTCCTGGTAAAATGGTGATTTTTATTGGCCCAGAAGTGACAAATTCGTCCATCAGTCCAGACAATTTTTTGTAAAAAAATAGGATCTTCCTGGAAACAAACTAATATTTTTTTTACAAAATTTCACTCTTTGAGGGCAATCGTCTGACTTGAGAAACTGAGCTTTAGAAAATTTGTAAGCGCGCATACCGTGTTTTTTCAACATTCTTTGTATTGAGGAGAATTTTATATGGAGTTTGTCTTCAGCTCTTCTAATAGAAGATTGTGGATACGCATGGAAATATGCCAGAATGTTAATCTCGTTATCTTCGTCACTGGCTTGGTCAAACTCCGGGGTGCCTTCGAAAAACCAAAATTTATAAAATTTGTTTGAATCCGTCTAAATTTTCTTTTATCTATTCGTGCTAAATTAGGATACATTGCGTTAAACTGTCTGCAGGTACGGTCTATAATTTTGTCACAATGACTGTATAAAATAAATAAATTCATGATCACTTCATTCGAATAGTTAATTCCTTCCATTCTTTACTGAGACAATCACTTACTTAAATACGATAATAATAAATTATCAGACTAATAATGTTAAATAAATACATTTTCATAATATTTGTTTAGAAGTAATGTCACCCTAGACCACTACTAAAATTAACCATTATCTTTGTATTAATGGCATTATTTTGGTTTTTTTGCACTTAACACTTTTAGATAGAGAATGTGTTGCTCTTCTGTGCTCCAATATAAAACAGATTTAAAATTCCTCCATAACATGATTTTTTTTAAGTTCTATCAAAAACACACTATTTTGTAATTGCCCTGTATGAGTTAAATTAATTCTCATGTCATATGATCATAAAGCAACCTATTAAACAACTGTATTCAAAAATTCAGGTATCTAGCTATACGAGTTGTAAAAAAAATATTTGTATATACATGTTTCTCGCCAAATTTCTTAAAAAACATTTTTTTATTTCCGAAACGGCTCAATATAGGATTTAAAATGCCTCACAGAATCTAAAAATGTAATATTATATGGGCTATTCTATTTAAAAAAAAACAAATTTAGTATTAGCTACGAGTAGATTTCGCAACACAGCAGCGCAAAAAAAAATTAAATAACGAGCTCATGTTTATTAACTTAAGTATCTAAAATTTCTAAGCGCTAGTATCTAAAAATCTTTACTTTAAGTTGTTCTCCTGTATACCTGAAGGTTATCCTAGAAATATGGGCCATTGTGTTTGATGATCTCAACCAATCATTGAGCCAGTAATTCTATTCCTCTTCAATACCCTTAAACCATCGCCACCAAGAGACGACCTGATATTTCCCTATCTTCAACATTCATTTCTCCCTACCAGACCCTACCAGAACTTCTTGAATCAGAGGTGAGCGGTGAAAATTAATACGGTACATTGCCCCTCTACTTCGCAAATCTGACGAAAGCCATCAGTCACTTTGAAGCCTTTTTTAAAATAATGTCTAAAAATTGCCCTATCTTCGCAACTTATTGCAGCTATTTTAATGTTTTTGTTAAAAATTAACATCAGCCACAATAGAATGACAAAATCGCAATGATTAAATCAAGTGATCCCCACGACAGTTTCCTTTCAAAACAGCGACAACAGTTATTTCAGTATGTGACTTAGTTTTGGATTAAAACAAAAAAATGTATTTTTACGCGAATATCACGATATACTTCTAATTTACGGAGTTCTAAACTTGAAGACATTTACCACTAAACACCAAATCACTTTCTTGAACTGCTCGACGCACGTTTCGCTAACCATGTTAGCATCATCAGGAAATGATCTAATCAAATGATTTCATCAAATGATTTCATCAAATGATTTCATCAAATGATTTCATCAAATGATTTCATCAAATGATTTCATCAAATGATTTCATCAAATGATTTCATCAAATGATTTCATCAAATGATTTCATCAAATGATTTCATCAAATGATTTCATCAAATGATTTAATCATCTCCTGATGATGTTAACATGGTTAACGAAACGTGCGTCGAGCAGTTCAAAAAAGTGATTTGGTGTTTAGTGATAAATCTCTTCAAGTTTAGTGTTTCACACCAAAGGTTCCAATAGAAGAATTGATTTACGGAGTTCTGTAAAATTCCGAAGAGGCTAGGCGTATTTACAGGTAACAATGCCCTTCAAAGGTTTCCTTCCAGCTCGGCAAACATTTGTCCAAGACTTTTAGATACAGGTAGTATGATTCCAAAATTTCAAAAATGTGTGCAGCAGCGAGAAATAAGTCCTGAAATCGAAGGACAAATTACATCTTGTTTATATCTTGTTGAAGAAGCTTCTATCAAAAGTATTTGAAGTGTTACGCAACAAGTTGGAGTTTCCCATTGGATTGTACAAAGAACACTAAAAGTGTTGGTAAAAATATTGTGAATGGTTTATTGGCCAAAACGGAATCCATTTTTTTTGTTCAATATTTTATTAACAGAAGAAGCTTCTGCCACGGGGAATGGGATTGGAAATTTTCATAATTTCCAGTACTTGGCAGATGAAAATCCCTGCACAGTTACTCGAGAAAATACCAATATGAATTTTCGATTAATCTATGAGAAGGAATAGTGGGAGTTCAGCTTATAGAACCATTTGTTTTACCCCAAAGATTAAACGGGACGTCATATTTAAATTTTTTAAGAAATGAGTTGCCAAATATTTTCGAAAATGTACCTCTTCAATTTCGTTTCAATGTGTAGTATTTGCATGAAGGTGAACAACGCACATAAACCGTTCGGTTGTCGAGCCCATAAATAATAATTTTGAAAACATTTGGGTAGGAAGAAATAGATCCAATCATTAGGCCGCCAGATCCCCTGACCTTAATCCTTTGGATTTTTTGTTTTGGGGCCATATAAAAAATTTGATTTATAAACTTGAAATATGTGATGGAAATGATTTGCAACAACGTATTTTTATCGGGAAAACTGCTTAAAACGGTGCCAAGCTTACATAAACTCAAATGGTGGACATTTTGAACATTTACTGTAATAAAACAATTATTGGTATTGTGGTGATGTGACGTAAATCGTGTAAAACGTATTATGGTGGGAAAATTAGTCTTAACAATTTCAACGTTGACATGAAACGACAATAAGTTTTCGTTTTTTTGTAACAAAACAAACCAAATTTATGTTGATACGTATGGAATAAATACCTATAAAAATATTATATTATATTTTCAAATTAAGACACTAATGAAATAAAAAATTGAATTTTCCTAATATTTACCAAAATGATGTAAAGAATAGGTACTTAAATTTACCAAAGTTATTTCCCTTACACTCCCTATATTGTCAGTAAGGCTTCTTGGGCTCTCCAGTATCATTATATATTGGTGAAATATATAATATAAATATAAAATATTTTTTATAAGAAAAATTTCAAATTTTTACATATATAAGAAAACCTCGCGCAATGTTTTATTTATAGATTGTTATTTAAATCGGGCAGTTAGAAACTCTTTCTTACGTTGACATATTTCATTATCACAATGTAAAGATATCGCGGAATGCATTGGACGAGAAATAAAACTTGGCAAAGATCAAACCAGGCAATAACCATTTATCAACATTTCAAATAAAAAGTATGTCAGATCAGTTTACACGAACGGGAACAAAATCGATCTAAAATTAAGTTTGTGTCTTATGATTCACTGCGAGTCAACAAACCGATAGCGGACAGTTCCACTTTCCATTTCACATTTTATAGTTTTTCGACATACGGAATATTTATTATCAACATATCGGTTTGCTTAGTCAGAAACTTAATCAATCTGTTAAAATACCGGATAATTTTTGACACTAAACTATTTAGCGAATATTGCAACTATCAAAGTGACTAATTTAAAAGCGTCTGATAACGTAGGCATAGGCAGGGAGGTCCTATCTGTCTGATTATTGCCGTTACGGAACTATTATTTCTTGATGGGTTCTAAAGTATTTATCCGTTAACCTTCTTCAGGCTATTCTCAATATTACTAAACAACGGCATGTTAAACACTATCACATCCGGTGCGGGGATTCCCCCTCTCTATATTCTAAGAATATCGACATAATCTAACAGTCATAAATTAAATAATCCTCACTATATAAAGTATTTCGGGATAAACCGTAAATAGTTTAGTATGTTATAATATTGGTTTTTTTATGGCCTAGGACTTCCTAACCCGCAGAGGAAGGTTGTCCTGAAACTGAGTTTCTCTTACACAATTTCCTCCACATTGCTTCTATTATGCGCTAAACCGTTGATGTCCCTTCATCCAATTCCTCTCACTTCCTCCTACCAGGTTTTGGGTTCTATTCCTCTTTTCCTTTTAGTTGATTATCTCGCATCATATATTCTTTTCGCCAGTCTTTCTATATATCCTTACCATATTAACTGGCTTTGTATTGTTATTTCTAATGTTTCTATTTTGTTCTAGTCTCAACTGATCTCTCAATGTTTCGTTTCGTATTTTATCCCTTATTCAACTCTTACTTATATTCTTATTAACTTTTTTGACCTATATGTTTAAAATGAAAGTTCTCCTTTCGATTATGCTAACATAGCCACGTCGTATACTTAATGTTTCCTTTATACCTTCGATCCTCCAATATCCTACTTTTTACAACTTCATCTTCTTACTTTTTCTTTTTATTGCATAATCTAGTAAAATATTGAATATTATAGGCCTTAGTCCAATATTGGTTTTAAAACTACCTGACTGCTCATATTTAAACACACTTTATAATTTTTTTATATAAAACATTATTAAATATATTATATTATATTATATATATATATATATATATATATATATATATATATATATATATATATATATATATATATATTATATTAAATATATATTATTTGTTCAACCCAATTCACTTATATCTTTATAAAAAACATATGGTAAACCCTATAAAAATAGAATAACAAAGTATGGATAAGTTCCATAACAATGCTACTAATGCCTCTGATGTCATTAATGCTACCTGGTGCCTTAAAGAGCAGAGCATGTCAGCGTTAGTTAAAAAAAAAGACCGGTGATTTCAATTTTGATAGAAAATATGTATTAACCTGTCGAGTTTAATAAGGATATATTGTTGGTTGAATTGATCCTAGACAAACCAACCAAGAATTAGCCACACAGATTAAAACTTCATGGTCCACAATAAAACGATGTTTAAAACAAATGAACAAAGTGCAAAGAGAAGGAATCTGTACTTATTTGCATTTTTGTCCAGATTAGGCAGAGAGTATTTTTTTCGACAAATTGTTACTGGAGATGATTAAGTTGATTCTATACAGTAATTCATATAAGAAAAAAAATGGTTAACACCAGAACAACCGTCACTACCCACAAAAACTAAGCACGGGATTTTTATTATTATGTTAAACAAATGTTAATATATAAAAAGACAGAGGCAAAAGTAATAATGCAATGATGAGGGACAATACTCGTCCTCCCAGAGCTCTTTCTGGTAGCTGGCTAAAGGTTGGGATCGGCACAGCCTCTCAGTGAAAGACAGGGCGTCTTGTAGAGACTAAATCAGGATAAGTCCACTTGTTGTCCACGGTTCATTCGATTGATTCCAGTAATATTTAATAGGCAGAAATAACACTCATACCCATCGGTGCGTCGAATTTTAGACTTTTTCTTTTCCCGGTAGCCGACTGTCGTAAATGTTCTGTACAAGTTTTACATGGCAGACTGGGTGCCCAGGTTTTATCCTGAGCACTAAGCCTAACACCAAAGTATCCAAGATAAGCTCTCTTTACCAAGTTACTAACAATTTTTCTCTTTTCTTTTAACGTGTATTCTCGACATATGTAGCAAAACACATTAAGATGATTTACACAACTTCTATTTGAACTCATAATATTTCTATTCAACAACACAATACAAGAATCTACAACACAGTACGCTTTAGGTTAACTTTATAACTACTCTTTCCTAAACACAAATATCACGCGAGGCCAACTTCAATCTAACCTGTACAGCGAGAACTCACAAACTAACCTCAACTCTAGTTCAAGCATTAAAGGTCACTTCTACCGGAAAATCAATACTTATGCCATCTAGTTGATTTTGCTGGAAGTAACTCAACGGCAGACTGATAATAGGGCAAATATACAAAAATCAATCCTTGTATAATAATTTTAGAACACTCATACTTGAATGTATTGAATTGAAAAAAACATTAATAGATAAGTGGATGTATCTAAAAAAGTAGAGCAGATCAGTAGAAAAACTGATTTCATATTTAGATTCAGCACCTCAAATATAGCTAAAATCAGTTCTAAAATCCTAGGCACTATTTTTTTTTTCTTGTAGGCAGTGGCGGCTCGTGGGTTTTTAAAGTGGAAGGGAGTAGAAGAAAATAGTGCTTATGAAGATTTTTTTTGCTTTCCCCTTCCTCCTTTTTACTTTTCGTGCTATTGAAACCCTATACAGGAGGTGAACCAGGAAAATGAGTTAAAGGAAAGAAACTGAACGGGAAAAAATATGATGTTTTGCTCTGAAAAATTGTTTACTGTGATAAATGCTGGAGAGGCGGCACCCCAACGCCTTCCCCCACGAGCCGCCACTGCTTGTAGGCCCGTGTATTAACGAATAGTAGTGGTAGAAATGTACAAAATGGTAGAATTTAACTTTCGAATTTGTTTTATAAAAAATATCATCTGAAAAATTCAAATAAAATTTTAATGATGGCCTATATCATTGTCCATTAATTATTGATTTATATTAAAAAAAACTAAGATATCCCCCTTAGGTCTCTTTATAATATTACAGTACACTTCAAAAAGCAAAAATAACTGTATTTTTCATTCTGTAATAAAAATTAATTTATAAATAAAAATTAACTTCATGCCTCCGATTCACTGTAAGTCGTTAAACCGTTAGCGACTTCGAACGTTAAAACTTTCCATTTCACATTTTATTGTTTTTCGACATGCGGAATATTTATAATCAACATATCGAATTACTTGAAACTTAGTCAACCTATTACCATACAGGATTTGTTTCTGGCAAAAATTGTTTGACATAAAACAAAAAATAAATCATATTTTATTGAACAAACATATACTACAAATTCGTTTAAGTCACGTTTCGCTAACAAAAACTACATCATCTGTATAGAATTATTAGTTGGTTCATTGACAATAAATTAAATAATTTCACTTCTAATTTTAAATGCCCCAACTGGTATTCTAATATTTAACTTTGTTATAGTACTATGATCAAAAAGTAAGGCGACTTTTGAAATAAAACACAAAATAGTTTTGTCTTCTTTAAAGTAAGTCACATTCGGCAAAAATCTTACGAGGGTGAATCAAATATAAGCCGGAATCTTACAATTACTTTCCTCAGCCAATCTCCAGCAGGCCGTTGCAGTGCAATGTACTAAGAGTGAGGGAAATGCTCTGTAAGCTGTTTTACTCAATTCGTTTGTCAGCAAAGTCGTAAATGAGCAACAGATTCTATCGTCCGTTGCGCAACGGGTTATAATAGAATTTTTAACCAAGGAAGGCGTTTAACTATGCGAAATATTAACTAGGTTGAAGGTTTAATATGGCGACAATACTCTGTCAAAGATCCAAGTGATTGGTTTGGCCAAGAAGTTTAAGAGTGGACGAGAAAGTGTGGTAGATGTAAGTCATAATCGACGTCCCAGGTCAAGTGTCACTGTTGACAACATTGGTGCAATTCGCGTCCCAATCGAAGGGGACCGGCGGTTCACTATTCATGAAATCACTTTAAAGCTTTGGACGTGCTCAAACAATCATTAGAAATTATCTTGGCTTCAATAAAATATGTGCCCAATGGGTTCCAAAGTTGTTGACCGAAGATCAAAAAAACATCCGATTGCAAATCACCAAGAGTCTTCTGAATCGATTTCGGCCGGAAGAAGAGTCTTTTTTGAGGTGTATCGTGACATGTGATGAAACGTGAGTGCATTATTACCCCGATAATCAAAAATGACGAAGGAAAGACGAAACCTGCCCTGTAAAGTCCAAAACCCGCCTCTCGGACGGTCAGGTTCCCGCGACTGTTTTTTCCGAGTGGAAGCGAGTTTTGCTGAATGATTTACTATATGATCGACGTACGGTTAATGCTATCTACTATTACCAGCTGTTGAATGCAATAAAATCCGCTTACCGAGAAGCAAAAGACGCGTTGTCCCCATCAGAAACGCCCTGTTTACCCATGACAATGCCAGGCCACACACGGCGGTTTTGACAAAGGAAAAACTGGAGAATATGCATTAAAAAAACCCTCCATATAGCCCAGATTTGGCACTCTGTTATTATTTTTCTTTGTGCCCTTAGAGGATGCACTTGGAGAGGTACAATTCGACAACGATTAAGATGTCGAGGACTTCGTGCGCAATTGGCTAATGACCCAGACTCAAAGTTTTTCGAGCAAGAAATTAATAACCAAAAATGAGTAGAACGTGGAGGAGACTATGTCGAAAAATGATCAATATTTTTTTATTATTTTATTAATAATAACATGTATAAAACAATTCCAGTTCATATTTGATTCACCCTCGTGGTTTAACCTTTTTTTGCAGCCTCCAAAACAGTTTTTATACTCGACTTCAATAAATGGCTTCAATAAATTCAAAACAGCGTTCATGAAACGGTCTTGAAAGCTCGTTCTGAAAGATGTTTTATCTTCAATTGCTTCTCTACCATTACTAAAGTTCTTGTACCACTTGTAAATATTTTTTAACAAAGCTTCACCGCCATAACATTTTCAATGCATCAACACTAGATATCTAGAATTTTCAATTCGCGTAAATGCGTTTTCATGCTCTCAACACGCGTTCAATAACAGAATTTTCTAAATTCATATTTTTGATAATATAATCCAAAGTTACAAGCGAATGCATAAAAAATGCATTTTCAAGACGTATAACCCAAATACCAAGCTTTTTAATGAAAACATTGACTTTGTCATTAGTAAACTGTTTTTGTTACGGCCTTGTATTTAAGTCATTCAAATGTGAAAATATATGACTTATGTAAGCCAACAGTAATAAAGTTTCTCCATCTTGTAAAAACTCTGAAAATGAGCTATTTTCATTTGTAAAAAAGATTTTCAATTAACCTCGCAATTCAAAAAGTCTCGTTAGAACGTTTGCTCGTGACAACCACCTGACTTCAGTGTAGAAAAGCATTGAGTCGTATTTGGTACCCATTTTTTCGCACAATATGGAAAGCAATCTAGTCTACAATCGTCAGCTTTTAATAACATTAACAATTTACGGCTTCTGACAGAACATATGTGGCATAGTGTCTTTTAATTTTACTAACGCACCTGTGTTCTTCCCCATTATCACTTTCGTGCCATCAGTACATATCGCAATACATTTATTCCAAGTTCAAGTTATCGTTTTGTGTTGCATTAATAAGAACTTTAAAGAATCCTTCGCCATTTGCACGACCATTGATTTGCGAAATAGCATATTTTCTTTAATTGACCCTTCGCATTCATATCAGACAAAACACAAAAATTGCGCCAAGTTTGACATGGCTGTTAATTCGTCAAATTGAATAGTAAAAAATTCACTTGATTTAACCTATTCAATTATTTGATCGTGAACATCATTGTCCATTTCATTAATACATCTCGATATTATGTCATTTGAAAGTGGTATAGTTTTCAACTTTTTTGCTTCTTCCAGATTTATCATTACATTGACCATATCAATGGCAGCGAGTAAATTGAGCTTTTCAGCAATCGTGTGGAGCTTAGACTTCCTGGCCACTCTTAATGCTATTAAATAGAATGCCTGAAGTGCTGTTGTCACATTACGGTTTGATTTGTTGATAGCAATTTGTGGATTTTTCAAGACTACTGATTTACGTTCGAAAAATTTTAATGGTTTGTTTATTAAAGACGAGTGTTTCCAGATGCCTAACTAATGTTGAAGGCTTCATGCTTTCCGCGGACAGAACTTGATAGCAAACAACAAATTGCGGCCTGTCATTCAAGGCAATGAAATTATATTTTAAATATGTTTCATTGTACAATCTGATCTTTTTCTTTACTGTATCACCAGATATAGACGGTGCATTTCGTTTTGTCACAAATTTACCCATTTTATATAATATTATAAATTCATTTTATTACCACACTGTTATTAATTTATTTAACACTGAGCGAAAGGTGAAATCGTAGTATTTATAACTGGGTGAGAGAAAAAATCGTAGTACTTGTTTGCGTAAAAACGTAATTAACAATAAAACTTTTCGTCTCGTTTCTTTGTTTCTATTACCAAAGCACAAAGGCTTGTATAAACCTACCTAAGTGCGCTCGGGACGAATGATCCGTCTCGCATGCGTGGGCGGGTGGCGCGAGGTACGCGAGCGGATTATTTTACAAGTGCAGGGCATAGGTTCGAACTGGTAAAGGTGGTATAAGAACAAGGGGTTACACAAGCCTTGTAGTTCGGTATTTGTGGCGGAATTATTTAATACAAATACAAATACATGATTCGTTTTTTTCATGACTCGTAAGCATGTGAACACGCTCGTAGGAGTTTATAAGCTATTTAAAAATAAAAATGATTCTTTATAAATCACGATATTGAAAAAAGGACGAATCGTCCCCTAGTTAACCAGCCGATGTAAAACTAATAAAACTGATAAACATCAAATTAGCATCTTGTTATGAGGGGGTCGTAACGTTTTTTACTTAACTTTTTGGCTATGTAGTGGGTGGTATAATTGCTACGGCGTTGCAAGTTAACAACCGTCCACGGGGTGGATGTTTATATTTTGTTTATATGTTTGTACATGTTCCCCAGGCAATGGTTTAAAAAGCAGATAAGGCATCGCTACTTAGTCACGCCAGTAATCAAGCTGAGTAAGAACGGGTGCCTTCTGAGACATCTTCAACGTTTGTCACTTGTTAATCGATAGGCTTTTTGAGAAATCAGAGAACGAAGGAATCAAATCTAAGGAGTGATAGCACATGACCATACTGACCAGTATTATACTATATAGAATAACTGATGGTTATAACGTGAAGCACACATTAGAACATTGATTCCTACACCAGGTAATAGTGATGTATAAAATACTCGCAAAACAACAAGCGAGACAATTCTAAAGCAAACGTTTCTAACCTCAATTTAAAGAACTTATTTTAATACTAAACAAAATTGTTTAACACAATAGTTGGTAGACTCGAAATGATTTACCACTACACACCAAATCATTTTTCTTTTTATCTTCTCGACTCACATTTCGCTAACAATGTTAGCATCATCAGGAGATGATTCTATTTTGGATCTCGATTATATAATTAAGATGAATTCGTTACCGAAACACGCGTCGTTAAATAAAAAACTGTTATTTGGTGTTTAGTGGGAAATCTCTTCGAATTTAATGTTTTACAATAAAGGTTCCAATAGAAGAATTACCTGAACTCAAAAACAATCGAAATAAATTAATTTTCAGTATAATTAAAAATATTTGCAGTTGTTGCGTTCTGTTAGCAAACATCATCAGATCATAATATTTTTATATTATGGTACATATGGTCATGCCTTTTGGTATTTGATATCGAGTCAGGAACAGTTCATTGACGTTAAAATACTTGAAAGCCGATAATAAAACTCTGCTACAAGCTCAGCATAAAGCTGTTTCTCTACTTTTACAAAATATGACAATAACTCCTTAAATTAAATTTACATTGTCTTATCAATTATTTAATGAAAATATTATCACACCGACCTTGTCCTTGTTACGTAAATAAAATAATAATATTTATTGTTAATTCGTCTTAATCACTCTATAAAAAGAAAGTCGTAACGGTAAAATGATTTAAAAGTTAAATAGAATCAGTAAAAATGATAAATGAAGAAGTTGTTTGTTATATTATCAGAATAAAATTTTATAGGGAATCAAACCCCCATAAATCAAATTTTATTGTGTCTGGTTTGTATTCCGTGGATTTTTAACTATCAATTTGATAGTTTTCAATTAATGGGAGATATAATTCTTTTGAAATCAAACAAAACAGAATTTAAAGTTAGAAGTGTATTGACAAAATCTGTCAGCAATAGAATGACTAATACCGAGAAGAGAAGGAAATTGTACACATATAGTGGCTATTAATAGATGATGGTTTAACTTTAACAAATAAAACTTAACAGTTTCTTGTATATTAATAATGATAAATGTAAAATATCAACGCAAGATTATAGTACATCTTAAAAACGGTATGAGTCCAGGGAAGATGGAATAGCGGCAGAGAACATAAAATTTGCAGCAGATAAGCTGAAACAAAAATTATTCGAAATAATCATTACAATCTGGAGAAAAAAAAGGATGCCAGCAAGTTGGGGAAATGTCATCATTATATCTATCCTAAAAAAACGAAGATCAAACAGATTGTAATAATTATAGAGGGATTTCTTTGTTGAATATTTGTTATAAAATAGTAGCGATATAAATCAAAAAGAGGTCAGAAGGAATAATTGATCCACAGATAGGGAAATACCAGGCATGTTTTAGGAAGTGCAGAGGAACCACTGACCAGCAATGGTATGGTTTATAGATTTTAGTAAGGCCTATGATTCAGTAAAGAGATCCAGAAGGATAAAAACCATGAAAGAATTTAAAGTTCCCTCTAAAATAATGAGATTAGCGAGCATGCTAGTGGAGAAAACAACAGCTAATGTAGGTGTAACATGAAGAACGACAAATGATTTTACAATTTAACAGACATAAGGTAAGGGGATCCACTATATATACTATTATTCAACACGGTCTTGGAAATGTCCACAAGAAAGCAAGGAAGACCAAGGAAGCAATAGGGAGCGGTTGCCATAGAAAATCTAAAGTTGAACGAGATAAAGGGCCGGAAGACAAGAAACAAAAAAAAACATGCAGGACAACTAAGATGTGCGGCTAAACTCTTGTAATTTAGCTATCTATCTATGTCGGTCTAGGGAAATCTTCTCAAGAATATTACAGACGAGGAGTATTTCTTCAATCAAGGGAACAAAAAAAGTCACTCCGTGCCATATCTGGTGAATATGGCATTTGTGAAACGGCATTAGAAACGAAAAATTGACGAATAATTATTACAGTGTACGTTAATGCCCTATAGTAATGTTTTCTTCATTGGTTGATGTGAAAGACCTTGACGGTTCATCTTCAACTGTTTCTCTACCATTACCATTACATTTTTGATACACGAATAGAGTAAAAAAAAGAATCTTGTGACTACTGAACTAATAAACTACAAACAATTTAGCACTAATTTCATTTCTATTTTTCGTATTATTATCAATATTTACTGCCTTGAACAATATCCATTGTTTTTCCTGCATGTTTACTAACAGTACAAAAAAATGAACTATACTACATTTATTAGCATCGTTTGTAGGCAAAAATAGTAGTAGCTTGTAGTTTAGTAGGCAAAAAAGTTGAGTATTCTTTAATGCGGGTTTCAGCGTGATGAAGCTATCAATGATTGTAAATCAGTTTTAACGTTAATGTTTTAAGACTGTATCAAAATATCTTGTAAATTTAAAATTGTTTAAACGATATTCACAAAGGATGGTAATATGAGCAATGGGATTTTTTACGTACATGATAAAACAACAAATATGCTTTCCTGCAGAATAAATAATATTCTCATTTTTACAGTTTGTTTAGAGTTGTTACAGCTTGTTTATTAATATATAGTAAAGTAGTTAACTAGTAATTACGTCATTTTACCTATAACTCTTAAAATGTCACTTATTCTACATCTGAATTGTCTTAAGTACCAGTTTGAACTCCCTAGAGTCATTTGGTAGCCCGTAGCAATTTTTTAGTGGGTTCTGAAAATGAGTGACGACAATTTCGAGCAACGGTGCGCTATCAAGTTTTGTTTCAAAACTTCAACAGGCTCAGGTTTCAATTTTTCACTCATCGTTAAAACACTCAAATGTCCGCCTTTTGCCACGTTAAAAATCATCATCCTTTTGTTAAAATTCTTCTTCGGCACCACGGTTACCGTTAAAGTCAGTCATTAAACTCAACATAGCTGCATATGGATTAATAAAGATGACAATACTCCAACGGTATTGAAAACAAGGCTATATTTATGCACAACACAAACATTCTTACTGCAAGCAATTAAAATTGAAGAATACGGTCTCATACCCATTGGCGCGTATACCCACGTTTTATTTTTAGCAAGGAAATGCATTTTTACCTAAACGAATAAGAGAACTAACGGAACTTGTGTTATATAAAGTAGAGGAAATCCAAGAGAAATTATCGAGCATAATGTATGTAAATATAAATGTTTACTATATTTCATGATCCATAAAATCATTGGTCTCTACTTTCTCGAAGATGAACTTGGCGATGCAAGCGTTAAAGGATTTTAACAGAAGGGTGACCATAAAGCAGCAATAAGCAAACATTGAAGTGATAATATTTTCAGAACACATTTACAAATTAAATAACATTTTTAAAGTCCAACATCCTATATACAATTCAAAGTAAAAAAAAACTTCTTGTTAATATATATATATATATATATATATATATATATATATATATATAGATATATATATATATATATATATATATATATATATATATATATATATATATATATATATATAGATATATATATATATATATATATATATATATATATATATATATATATATATATATATATATATATATATATATATATATATATATATATATATATATATATATATATATATATATCCACGAAAAACCAACGTTTTTGAAATAGTTAGTACTGAGTTAGTAGTGGGAGCCTGTGGCGGGTGTCTAACAACTCTCCCTAGGATACTGTTTAGTATCCATCATGTCGCTGTGGACTCAAAAGCATCGCGATATTTTTGTCAAAAGTGGTGTATCTTTAATTAAAATGCAACGACTCTTCAGACATTTCATTTCACTTCAGCCTTGGACATCATGGTGAGATCCCCAGTTACAACACCATTCTCAAATGAGTAGCTGCACTTCGGACAAAGCGTTTATTCATTAAAACAAAGCCACCTGGTCCTTCGATGCACACACCGCGAATTGTGTATAAGGTGAGGTAACAATTCTGCCTCAGATCCACTCTGAACTGGGAGTAAGTAAGAGCACTATAAGGCTATTAAATGGGGTAGTCAATAAACAAAACTGCTGATTTTGCGTCTCAGAAAATTCCCGTAAATTGTACCAGGTACAGTCCAAAATCAACGGTGTAGTGTGGTATCGGCAAGTGCGGAATTTTCAGGCATTTTTCTTCGGAGAAGATGGAGGCACAATTTGCCTTTAATTCAAGTCGCTTCATAACAATGTATGAAAACGTTTTCAAACCAAAAAAAAAAACAGAGACTAGGTCTAAAAAGGAGGGGTGGGTGGGTGTAGAGATGGATTCCCACGCTCGTGTTGAATTTGAGTCAAGTTCAAAAAGAATGTAAAAATACCAAAAAAAATCTTCAGCAGCACTATTTTCTTCTACGCCGTCCCACTTTAAAAACTCACGATCCGCCACTGATGCATTTCCCAATAACACAGGATATTTTAGCTAGGAGCAGGGAGAATGCTTTAACCAGGATATAAAAGTCATGGAGGACAGATATCAGGGTAGATGGACTTTATTCCCTCATTTTTATTTTTATTGCCTTTTTTTACTTTTATATAATTAAAATAAATACTTTAATAAAATAATTAAGTGATTTTCAATAAACTATGTATATTAAAAACTATACCTGCTGCCCTATTTTGTGTAATATAAAAATGGCGATTATTTAAAAAACTAGAGCCAATTTCGATAAACCATTTGTTGAAAACCACTGATGACCAGTGTTATGTTTACAACATAAATTATATTTCCATTGACTATATTTTATTTACAAAAATTAAAGGAATCTAAAAAAACGCCCGTGGGCCGCTTTGTATTACAATGTA
Source organism: Cosmopolites sordidus (assembly GCA_031761425.1). NCBI lineage: Eukaryota > Metazoa > Arthropoda > Insecta > Coleoptera > Curculionidae > Cosmopolites > Cosmopolites sordidus. The sequence continues at coordinate 1,067,843 of JARFXV010000811.1, read as the reverse complement.
TAAAATGGAAACAAATATATATCAACGACCCTTAATGTACGAATCTTAAACATAAACAATGAACTAAATGAGCAGTTGTATACTTATTGAACCGCTGCAGTGCACAAAAAGCCTATTTTACAACTTTTTCTGATTTATGCGGTTTCCGCGAGACCCATTTCGGATAACGCGACAGTGTGCGTAACAACCCATAAAATTTTTAATTCGTCACCCGTCCCATAAACTCGTAATGGTATGCAAATCGGCCTTTGGGCAACATTAAGCACGACACAACAGAACGGCCACCGCTAGCTGTCCATTAAAACGGAAAACGTTCATTTCTGACGTATTTCCGACTTCCATTCCTTTCTTGTCGCTGAAATTCGTCTCTCAGTGTCACCAGTATAGCCGACAATGTGACGATAATGACTGCGGATGACAGGAATAGCTATCGCGATTATTCTCTTTGTGTCGACATAAATAGTTCACGGTCTGATTCGATGTTTCTTCGTTACGACCAGAAATTATAAGGATGACGATACATTCAAATTTCTTCTACTAGACAACTTCAATTTGGTCAGTATAATGCACACATCTATCTTGTAATTTCCTTTATATATACTAGTCATCAAAAAAAAACGTATATTTCGGATCTTGTATAGAATACCCTAGTATGTATCAATGTTGAAAAGATAATAAAGATAAGGCAACTGATATTAGACTTGGCATTATCAAACTACAATGTGTAGTTGAAGAAAACTTGAAGTTAATATGTAGTAGAAGAAAAAGAAAAGATCAATATATGGTAAATTGTGACAATTTATAGACGGTTACATTAAGATAACATTCATATTCCGTATCAATCTTAGGGCCTTAAGATACAGCTATGTATGCCGATAATATAGCATATGGGAGGGAAACGGGGGATTAGAATGATTCTAATTATAAATATAGGCAAAACATAGGTGATGGAAAAGATTGAGAACAAATACAAGAAGAGCACAGAACTGGATAATCAGATTTATATATCCGGAATTGGCAACAATGGGGTTTCTAGGCGCCATCTGACATATACATCGTAAAGTTTGCCATTGTTGACTGAATGCGTCCTCAAAACGTTTTGTCATAGGGAAGCTATTTGTGTTGATTTGAAAATTTCATCTTAATCAAAAAATCGAATTAATTCGTATGAAAATTTACAACGAGTTTTGATGTGGATTATCTCAATAACAGTGCATCGATCAACTCACTTCAACTTTTGACGATGAAGCACCGTCTAAAACCACTGTATATCACTGGTTTAGTGAATTCGATCGTGGCTGCCGTTTGCTCACGGGCGAATTTAAAGAAGCTCATCTAAGATCGGTGTTGCGCCAAAAACCATTGATACTGTGCACGAACTGATAAAACAAGATCGTCATGTGACATACCGTGAAATTGAGGCATCCCTAGCATTAGTATGACAAGAATACACAAGATTTTATATGAATATTGAGCCGTGAAAAAGATTTGTGCGCGTTGAATTCCGCATAATTTGACAATCGCACAAAAAAGGCTCGTGTCGATTGGTGCAAAAAAATGTAAAGAAATGAAAAAATATAATCACGGTGGGTCAAAAACAGTGTGTAAAATCTGTACAGGCGACGAATCTTGGATATATGCGTATTAGCCGGAAACTAAACAGCAGTCTCTATGGCTCTTTTAAAATGAGCCAAACCCAACAAAAGTTGTTCGCGCAAAAACTACTTAGAAGCAAATGCCTGTATATTTCTGGATAAATGGGCATGTGGCTTCAGCTCTTCTAGATAATCATAGAACGGTCAATTCTGAATGGTACACAAGCATTTGTTTGCCAGAAGTCTTTGAAGAAATCTGAAAAACAACCAGCTACGCAGGGTCATTCTGCACCATAACAAGGCGAGCTCTCACACATTGGACCAAACCACTCAATATTTGACCGGTCAAAACATCAAATTGATGGGGTCATCCACCATACAGTCCTGATTTGGCATCCAATGATTTTTTTTTCCCACCCGTGAAGAATAAAGTACGTGATCAACGATTTTTGATACCAGAAAAAACGGTTGATGTGTTCAAAATGCATGTTTTGGAGATACCTCAATCGGAATGGAAAAAGTGCTATGAAAATTGGTTCAAACGTATGAAAAAGTGTATCGATCATCGTGAAGAATATTTTGAAAAAGAATAAAACCATTTTCAAAGATAAATCTTTGTTTTTATTTGTTTGTCCGGGTACATAAATATAACCCTCGTATAACAATATTGAGGTTGTGAAGAAATTTACGTATCTGGTATTCAAACTTGACGAAAACGACATCACAGAATATATCAGATATCATATTATGAATTATACCAGGGGTCGCCAGCCCGTCTATCGCGAGCTACCGGTAGCTCGCGTGGACAATTTCGGTAGCTCACGGCTATAAGCAATCCTCAGGCGTCGAACTCATCATCTTTATAGACGCAAATATTTTCAGACATATACGATTTGTATGTTGTATTTTGTACAAGTTAAATAGCTCTCTGTATTTGAATATAATTAAAGTAGCTCAACACATTGAAAAGGTTGGCGACCCCTGAATTATACAAACAAAGTTAAGTAACTTTGTTACATTCCCTGCATTTTGTCATAAGGAACATGAAAGTTAGGATCTATAAAACACTAATTCGTCCAGTAGTCACTTATGGCTGCCAATCATGGGCCCTCACAAAGAAAACATAACATGCTTACAGTAATTGTAAGTAGAGCTCTCAGAAGAATTTTTGGTGCTGTGAATGATAATGGAGTTTGGAGGATTAGGTATAAATTTGAACTCAAGCATTTGTACAAAGATCTGGATTTTGAAAAATATGTGAGGGTTCAGAAACTCAGCTGGGCGGAACACGTGGCGAGAATGTCAGAAAACCGAATAGCAAGGAAAATCAAGGAGGGGCGAATAGGGGTAAAAGAAAAGCTAAAGTCCTACTGCACATCAAACCTTGGTAAGGAACTGTTGGGGACTGATCTGGTTGAAGGCGACGCGACGGTCGAAAGAGGTTAATGCTTGCTAACAGGTTGTAGCACCATACTAAAAAGAAGCTAATCCAAATATTCTACAATATATAAAAAATACTCATTACACGAAATATTTCTACTGGAATTCGAAATATTTCCTGCAGAATTCTGGATTTCAGCCTTGAAATATTTTGTGATGGGTTAACGCCAAAAGAAAATATAATTCAAATGCTGTTAAATATTCTCGAGATTTGGGAAACAACTGTTTAAAGGAATTTCTCGGTATAGAGCAGTCGCCGCATCTTGCTAAAACCTAATTATTTGTTGTGTGAAGGACGTCTCGATCATGATCACGTACAGAGTGAACTGATCTAACAGTGGTTACATTTTAATCAGCATCAGAAAAAAAGCGTATTTACCTACAGGATTTTCATCAAACCAATATAGAAAATTTTGTTTATTCACAAACCCTGAAGGAATAAATGTATTTCATTAGACATAAATAAATTGTGAATATGGTTTTAAATTCTGTTCAAAAGAGTCCAGAATTGATGACAAAAATATATATGGTTTATCTTGATCTATCAATTCATGCACTTCATGAATTTTGTATGGGTCTTCATATGTAGGGGACATATCTTGATGCAAAATGAGTCGTTGACTCATATCCGTGTATTACATCGAATACTACCTCTGTATTTGCAGGCGCACGAACAGTTCATTCTCTATCTGGAAGATTATTTTTCAGTTCAAAATCAGTTTCTTTAAAAATGTTAACCGATGTTTTGATAGGAGGACCAGACAATACAAAATCATTACTGTTAATAATAAATTGGCAACGAAATAACCATTGAGCTGTATAATACAACCATTATTTGTGTAAACGGTGGAAGTACGTTGTGCATCGTCCCCCCGATTCATAGTTACTAATTTTATGATGCTGCAAATACACTGAATGACATTCGCTTTACCTCTACCCGAGAGAGGCGCGGAAAATTTTATATTCACGCTGATACCCTCAATTTATTAGGAAGCTGGATTGCAAGAATTATAATTACAAGAAGAAAATATAACAAAGCATATAATGGAAAATTGCTATTTTTAGGCATGTGTTTAATATAATATTTTATTCATCTCCTGTCAAAAATGTGTTTCGTATAATATTTTAATCATACAATAATCAATACACGAAGAAAGTTTATAAATTATTGTTTTTAAACTAATTCCTAAAGTGGAATATATTGGAATATCAATGAAGAAAGATACTCATTCACAGACAACAGCAGTACCTTTCTCATCATCAGATAAATTACTTCCCTGTAACTTTATTTCGTCTTTATCGGGGAATAAAAGACCACCAGAAGCCCGATCAACAAAGAAAGAAATTACAAAAAAAAAAAAAATCAAAACTAGTGTTGTAGATGACAGCCATTCAATAAACTCTTATAAACTGGGACGTTATCATAATGAAACAAAAAAAAACCCTGACTCAATTTTCCTTGCATTCTTTATTGCTTCACGAACCTTCGATATAAGATTTGCTTATGGGTGTGCCCACGTAGTAAATAATCAACAAAAAGAACCTTATCAAAAAGTGGTCGGAAATTTTCAGGTAAGCGGTGATTAAAAAGGAGTTTGGATTAAAATGCTGGATCCAGGTTTCACAGTAACAAATATTACCAAAACTTTTCATAATCTGTGTTAATAACCGTCATATTGGCATTGGTGCTTTTCCTAAGGTATATTTAATCAAAATACAAAGGCATAAACTTTTTAAGACATCAATCGTGGTGAAAAATTTTCTGCTACAAATTCTTTCTGTAATCCCTGAATCTTTGTGTACTATGTCCTGAGTCAAATCAATATTGTTTTTGATTCAGGTTTGTTAGGTGGTTCAATTAAGACTTTGTTACAAGGTGGTTTGAAGTCAAGAAGTTTGAAGTCAAGTTTGAATGTAGAAAGTAAAACATTCACATAATTCAACTTTCGAATTTAAATGTCATATCACTCCTGGAGCTATAAACATCTTGGACACTATATGCTTAGACAGCAATGGACTGCTCGGAAGTTTAAATTCAGCTTGTTATGCAACTGTATGTATCTGCAACCTAATCCAAACATCTTTCAACAAATTAATGCCAGGCTCTTCCTAGATGAGCTAAAATATATACAAGTGATAAAGCACGTCCAAAAACGGCTTCCTCACTATCGTTTATTATAAAATAAATTTTGTCTAAAATAAAATTCTGAAATATGAGTTTCAGCAGTTTCATCACAACAGTTTACCTGGACATTTCAGTGCAATTACTCAACAAGAATTAGCAAAACATAAGCTTCGATTCTTCTGTATCTGCCGTATTCATGTATATCAACGGCGTCATATCAGAAAAGAACCATGGTGGTGTAAGAGGCACCATGGTCATTTTTGAGATTTTCGAGCGTATGGGTTTATTTGATCAAACCCCTTGATATATTAGAAGGACGTATGGTTTCATAAATATTAACGGCCCAATCTAAGTTGTTTCACTTTAATTAAGATTAAATCATCTCCTGATGATGCTAACATGGTTAGCGAAACGTGCGTCGAGAAGTTCTAAAAAATATGATTTGGTGTTTAGTGGTAAATCTCTTCAAGTTTAGTATTTCACACCAAAGGTTCCAATAGAAGAATCGATTTATTCAAGCAATAAAAAAAATTAGATCCGTTAGGAAAAGGCCCCGCGTCAAACGTCCAAGACCACTACGAAGTGCTGAAAATATTGCACTTGTGAAGCAGTGAACTTGTGAAGAATCTTTAGAAACGTCGATTCAATGATGTGGTGCATAGTCGGGAATTTGCTGTACATGTTTCTCTATAAGATTCAATTTGTCCAAGTCCTGTTACCTACAGACAATAATAAGCGATTAGAAAACTGTAACACCATCATAAACCACTTCCATCAAATTGAGACATCTGATACAAAATTAACAAGAAGCTATGAGTTCATTTTGATCTAAGTGGGCAAGAAAATAAACAGCCACTTCTAGGCAAGAAAGTATCCCCGCTAAATTCATCAAACGCCATTACATTCAGTTAAAGTTACCATATGATGCGGTATTCATGGTAAAAACATCAATAGGCCATATTTTTTGAAGACGATAATGAAAGTGCAGTTACAGTCAACAGTGTACGCTAGAGACCACTGATTAAAAACTGTTTGATGCTTCAATTGAAGGAGCAAGGACTGGAGAATATGGTGCTGTAACCCCATATTCTCCAGTCCTCCTGGTACCTCCAGATGGTACCAAAGCACACCTTTCACATAAAACAATCAACATTTTGAAGCACATTATCCCTAGTCGTTTAATTTCTTGAAAGGGAGACTTATTGTAGCCGCCTAAATCTCCTGATTAACGGATAGAATTATTTTTTATGGGGATTTTTGAAAGAAAAGGTATACTTAAATAAAACCTAAACTATACAGCAACTCAAGGACAACATCCATTCTGAAATAACGGCATTAAGACTAAAAATTTTAAAGTTACGGAAAATGTTTTAAAAAGGGCGTAAAGTTGCAGTGCTGTTAATGGACCACATTTGATTGGCATAATTTTCAAAAGTTAATTGACACAACATTTAAAGACGAAATAAACATATAGAAAAACTATTGTCTTGTTCTTTCTTTTAAAAGTTAAAAATATTTAAAATGGTAGCGTGACACTTGCCCCACCATGTATTTGTGCATACACAGATAACAACATTACATTTTTCTGAGATATATAGGTGTGTAGACGTAGTTTCAAAAAAGAAAGATGTTGCCCTAGCCATATTTATCTTACTATTAAGAATATAAATCTGAGAATAGATGGAACAGTATTTTAAAGAAAAAAATCTTGTACATAAGGCAATAACAGCTCCGGTTAGTAATTTAGATCCTCTGTATGGAATTTATAAATTGGTTTAATAATTAGTATCGGCATGAGAAGTCATATCATTAGTGCTGTTCTTACTTGATGCAATCAACAATGATGAATTATAACGCCTAATAACTATAGATGACATTGATATGATTTTAAACAATAAATTTCTCGTTTCCTCTTGCAACATTAACAAGCATTAACAAAATATAAATTATTTTAACCATTCAGACATAATCAAATGCAAAGAATTAACTTTTACCAGTAAAGTTTCATGCCACTATATAATAATTTTGCTTTCCACTACGTAGCAGTATCTATCACCCCAGTATCTATCAGTATCGGACTAAATTGTCAAAAAGAAGTTTTGAAGATCAATTCCGACATTGATATTGAGCTAACAGACCTTTATTTTTATTGACTATATTCACTAATAGACTTTTATTTTATTGACTTTATTCACTAATTATGTCTGCATCATCAGAAGATGATTCAATCTAATAAAAATTGATTTGATTTTAATTATATTTGAACCACGATTAGATTATATCAATCATTTCCTGATGATACTAACGTGGTTAGCGAAACGCTCATTAAGAAGTTAAAAAAGGTGCTTTGGTGTTTATAATAACAACAAAATTACTTTCTAAAATATTAAATAGTAATGATATGCCATTATTATTTAAGGAACAGAAAAAAAATTCTTAGTGACATTTGAGTCATACCATATGTAATTCTGAATAGTAAAAGCATCATTAATACACTATATGCACACTCTATGCAAAATTTCAAAGAGTAATTCTAAATGAGCCCCATTTAAATAATTTATACTTTCAAAATAGTATCCGTCAGAAGTCATCCACATTTCCTAAAATAGTTATTTAAATAATTCAATGGAATTTTTAGATCCTCGTAAAATAACAGAGGTTTCATTGTCATCTAATTATAAACGTAATATTTTCACAGGTCTATATAAATTAATGCTGGCTAAATAACAAATTCATAGAAACAGTTTGCTTGGAGTTACTGAAATTCATGGCGCAAAAAAATTAATAAAATATGTGTTCTAGAAAGGCACATATCAAAAGTTTGCAGTTTCTTTATATATTTTTCGACTTGGTGTATTTCCTTATTCTTAATAAAGGGTTGTCCAGTTAAAGTGTCAGTACTTTAAAATGAGGCAGAATGATAACTACAAGTGATAATCCAATAGCTTTAATTTTATCTCGAAGAACAAATAATGGTATTATGTGCTGAAAGTAATGTCGTTCAAATATCCTCTTCGACTTCCTCTGGTGGATCTGATGGATTCTGGACACCCAATTTTGGTGAGAAATAATCCGAAAAAATATACGAAAAAAAATTTCCGACGAAGAGCACATCTGGCTTAATGCATTTGTAAATAAACATAACTATAGGATTTAGGCAGATGAAAATCTTCAAGTAATTCAGGAGTTACCTCTTCATCCTTAGAAAGTCACTATTTAGTGCAGTTTTTGTGCTGAAGGGGTTATAGGGACTTTTTTTTTGAAGACGACGATAAAAATCGTGATAGTATTAATGGTGAAGAATATCTCTATCCTAAACTGATAAATATATGGTTATAAACAATATCTTCGTTCAATAAGATGGTGCGACTTGTCACACATCTCGTCAGACAATCCATTTATTGCAAGAAAAGTTTCCTGGGCGCGCTATTTCGCGAAATGATAATATCAACTGGCCATCAAGATCATGCGATCTCACCCCCCTGGATTATAAAAATATCTGGTTTACAAAAATAAACTCCGAACCATTCTTGACATTAAACGAAACATTCATTAAACAATAAAAATGATCGGTTTATTACTTGTAGTTATCATTGTATGTCATTTTAAAGTTCTCTTCTCTTTTAAACACTCTTATTATAAACACTCCCTTTATGAAATATTTCTCTGATACTTAATCTAAACAAAATATAACAATTTAAAATATGCAAAATAAACATTTATAAACAACGATTTCAAGAAAAAGTATGATCAGGATATTAAAGCAACAACTCAAAGTGTATTTTATGCAAGCCATGACAGTAATTCGTAGAAAAAAACATGGTTTTAGAAAATTTACAACACTCATAAAAACAGTTTACAACTAAGTGAAGATGTTATCAAAGAACAATAAACTTAAAAATAGAATATGAGGCGATTGAATATTGTGTGGTGTACGTTCAAAGAAACCCACAAGTAAAACTGTATTGATGTAAATTATGCATGAATATGTTTCTATTTATGTAACTGACTTTTAAACGATGTATTTGGTCAGTAAGTCGACGTACCAATGTCCAAAAACAAGTCTGAAATGCTTACCGTTATATTCTTTGATTGGGTCTATCTAAACCGATAAATATCGTTGAAAATTACCTGAAATAAAAAAAAACAGTTCATAAATTGACCAACAATATGAAATTAAGACGTAAATATTCAAAATTTCTCAGAGGACAATTTGCATAACCAATTTTAAAAGTTATGCTAGTATTGAGAGAATGATTTGTGGTCCAAAGGATTTTACGGAATTTATTTACAAGTTGTGTAAATTAAGTAATGAGACTAGTTCGAATCGAAGCGTCTGGAGCGTCTGCAACATCTGGCAACACTCTTGGCTTTCTCTCTGGAGGGGCCTGAGCTGATGCGTCTTCAATATAAGTTTGAACTCCCTAGCGTCACTTGGTGATCCATAGCAATTCCTTTCATGAACCGGATTATTTTAGTGCCTTCTAAAAATGAGTGCTAATAATTTAATTTTTTCATTTTCAATCCATCCCAAAAAGTTAAGGCATGTTTACATTCTATTGTCTTTTTGATCCTGCGAAAGGTTTTTCGCAACTATTTTGGCGCACATTCTCTTCATTGATCATAATCTAATAAACGATTGTGTGGGTCAAACTCAGCTCTTTCCCGATCATTCTGACCGTCAACTGACGATTAGGACAATACAAGATCCCAGACTGAGTAGACATTTTCATCATTTCTTGCATTGAAATCCCAACGCTACGAGGTTCATCTTCAATCGAGTATCGACCTTCTCAGAATGCCTTAAACCACCTTGCCGCTAATATTGCCGATCAATATTGGGTAATGTATGACGTGATTGTTATTTTTTAAGTGTTTTAACAATGGTCATTATTTTAGTTGTAATTTATTCGTTAAGTAATAACAAATTAATATTTGCCAAATATGCTTTTACACATATCTGGTTAAAATGGTAATCATAGCTTTTCTATTGGTGATTCAATAACATTGTATTTTTTCTCGGTAAACCCTTAGATTTTTTAACCTCATTTAAGGAACTTTATTCTCTTTAAAATGGCGTAAAGAATCGTTGGTTAAATTTTCGAAATTACTTTTCTTTACATCTTGTGTATCTAAAATCGTCCACAAAACTGCTATGACCATCAATATCACAAAATAATGGTATAGATCATCGTTTCGCAACCTGGAGGTGGCAACCTTTAGGGGATGGCGTTCAGAAATGTGGGGGGTCTCAATGTATTCAAAAAATAAGACCCGCATATGAAACATCCTTTTATTAAGGTATTTTTAATTTAAAAACCCGTGTTAGAAAATAAAATATTACCAGGTAATAACAACATAATAAAATAAACTTAGATAAAGCAAATGAATTTGCAGTGATAATAGACGATTTCTATATTTATTTTATAAAACCACCATAGACGAGAAGCTTTTTTTCACATAAGTAAAGAGTAGCGAAATGGATCAATATTTTCAAAGCTTTCGTTAATAGGCCGTAGTTCCGAATTTGCATCGTCGTGCAAGCCAAAACTTCTAAAAGTTGAGTTAAAAATTCTAGTTGTAAAGTTTTGTCCACTGATAGTTCAATAAGTTGATTTTAAATCTCAATAGGAAATTCAACAGCTGCAACAATATTTTCATCAACCGGATTGAGGGCCCATCTTTTCGACACATCATCGTAGCTATTTGGAAAATATTCCAGTAACTGAATTTTCAGTTCGCGTAAATGTATTTTCATGCTCTCCACCATGCGATCCTCAATAACAGAATTTTCTAAATCTATATTTTTGATAATAATTAAAACACTTGGTATTTGTTTCACAATATATTCAAGATATTCTCTAACATGTTTCGGCCTCGCGACCATTCTCAAAGAGAGTTATGTATAAACTATTATGTATATATATTGTATTATGTATTATGTATATATATAATGTATATATAGTTTATACATAATTCTCTTTGAGAATGGTCGCGAGGCCGAAACATGTTAGAGAATATCTTGAATATATTGTGAAACAAATACCAAGTGTTTTAATTATTATCATTGTTACTATGTTTCACCAAGAGCCAACCGCGCAATCAATCAATCTATATTTTTGGTAATATAAACCAAAGTAAAAGTGAATGCATCAAAATTACGTTTTTCAAGGCATATAATCCAAATACCAAGCTTCTTGATGAAGGCATTGGCTTCGTCTGTCATGTGAAATGTTTTTGTTACGGCCTTGTAAACTCGTACTCAAGTCATTCAAATGTGAAAATGTATCACTCCAATAAGCCAACGGTAATTTTTCTGTTTCTCTCTTCAGTTCAAAGTTTCTACATTTTGTAAAAAATCTGAAAATGAGCTATTTTTATCTGAAAAAAGATTTTCAATTCATTTCGCAATTCAAAATGCCTTGATAGAACTTTTTCTCGCGACAACCACCTGACTTCAGTATGGAAAAGCAGTGAGTCGTATTTGAGACCCATTCCTTCGCGCAATGTGGAAATCAATCTAGTCTACAATGGGCGGCTTTTAATAAAATTAACAATTTTTATGGCTTCTGACGGAACATTTTATAAATTATCTGCAGCATCTTTTTTGTAGCAAGCGCATTTCTGTGAAGAAAGCAGTGCGTCCATTTCATATGTGGCATAATGTCTTTCCAGATGCAGGAAGATTTGTTTTGTTTCTAGATGCTGGAATAATTTTGAAGGCTTCATGCTTTCCGCGGACAGAACTAAATAACAAACAACACATTGCAGCTTGTCATCCAAAGCAATGAATCCATATTTTAAATATGTTTCATTGTAGAATCTGGACTTTTTCTTTACTGTTTCATCAGATGTAAACGGTGCATTTCATTGTGTCACAAATTTGTCCATTTTATTTATTATTATTAATTTATTCTGTTATTCATTTATTTAACACTGAGTGAGAGAAGAAATCGAAGTATTTTTTTTCTTTATTTGGGAGATCTAAAACTCAAAAAATATCAAAAATGTCTGTTCTTATGTAAATAAAGAATCGCTGGGTAAAAAAAATCCAGAGACAAATTTCTCAGTGATTCTTTTTTGTAATAAATTTGCCTAACGAACAAAATTTTAAAAATATTAAAAATCTTCTAAAAAAATATACAAACTTTAACGTTAACGTTTTGGGAAGTATTCTCCTCCCGTTTTCAAAACGAATCTAAAAATAAATTATATTAATTTCTATAAATTCTGAAAAGATAGGAAGTAAATATATTTTTGTGTATGTCCATAATACTTACATTGACAATTTTTACCCAGTGATTCTTTATTTACATAAGAACTGATATTTTTTGAGTTTTAGATCGTGGCGAAAAATCCAAATAAAGTAAAAAATATGAACACGCCATAATCATTCAGATATTACTAAGAACTCGTAGTATTTAACACTGGGTGAGAGAAAAAATCGTAATACTTGTTTTTTCTATTTATGTAGAAGTTAATTGTTATATCACTCATATAGCTACGTAAATATTAACTCTTAGTGAATGAAATGATCGTTAATACTTCATTCGAGGTTTCCTTCTGGTTCAGTACTAGTAATTTTGTTTATTAACATCTCTATTAAAGCATTCGTCCACTTGCCCATCCAATATTTTGACGGGATGATATAATTTTAGTTGCTTAAATTCATAGATAGTGATTTATAGTTATGATTGTAAACAACTTATTTTGAAATCTGCACATATAATACAAGGTTTTGTAGAAAAATCCCGTAACTGTTATACATTCAGTTAATGTACAAGACATGTTTTGCATTTCAATAGTTTGTTTTAAGAAATTAATTGATAACATAAAACAACGTTGAGCAACAGTATTAATTCCCTATAAAACATTTATTGCATTTTCACGTGTATAACGTAAATATTTAAACAGATGGCATCAGTAATTTGACAGCGGACATTTCGTTGCACAACATCGGCGAAAAGCGCAATCAAAATCTCGTCATGACCATTGCGAAATAAGCAACCGTCTTTGTCAAGATCAGGTCACTTTCGCTTTCTCGCAGACACGAACAACGAAACCGAACGGATCAAAGAAAGCGCCGTAGACGCGGTATGATGAATTCAGCCGCTAACCCACTTTATCTAATTCTCTAATCCGAAAAACGACGGCGAAGGTTTCGATTATCAAAAAGAACCCACGCTCGAAATTCCAACTGAAAACAGATGCCATTACATTCCTGTCGGGCTTGTGGTGTTTCATTCATCCAACATCTTTTATTGCTATTATATTTTTATTGGTAGAAGATCCTACTGAATTGGGTCATGATACTAAAAGTCTTAAATCTTTAATTTAGGATTGGGATAGATTCAGTATCAATACGATTATATTGAAAGAAAACGTTCCTAAAAAACTAGGAAACGTTCCTAGAAAACTTTTAAATGATATACACCATAAAATATTAGGATAATGCTTTAATTTATGATTGTTTCTCTTAAAACCTCTACCCTAATTTACCCTATGTTATTGCAACTAAGAAAGAAAGTTCTTATTTGTATAGTATTATAGTCCATTAGTGAGCCTTGACTTTCTTCCACCTTCGTTTCCAACCGGAGCGATATATTAAATTATCCAATTTGAAACTGTGTATGAGGTACGCAAACAAAGCGACTCATGGCGTAGCGTTCTATCGGCCAACACTGTTAGCATCCCCTCTAGGTGGGGGGATCCAACATCTGATGCGTCTTCGGTGCGAGTTTTATTTCCCTGCAGTCATTTAGAGCCAAGTAACATTTTTTTAAACTGGAATTTTTTTGTGCCTTGAGTGACAATAATTTCGAGCGACAATGCGCTCTCAATTTTTGTTTCAGATTTAGATAAAGTTCAACGAAAATTTTTGCAAATTTTCAACATACAATGACCCGCATTTTCTGAAACGTGACATTTCTGGTGACGAGTCTTCTGATTTTGACCAATTAATTGTGTATGAATAAAATCTGCGCAAAAATACTTCCGAAAACTCTTTCGCATGATCAAAAGGTTGACAGAAGGAAAATATGTCTTAACTTCTTTGGGCGAATTGAAAATTACTCTTATTTTCAAGAACCTGTCATCACCCGAAAACGAAACGGTAGAGTTGGGAATGGTACAGTCCAACCTCACAATGGCTCAAAAAGACCAGAATGAGCAAATCAAAAGTATGCTGATTATAAAATTATATATATAAAAATAAATATATAAAAAAATATATAAAAAAAACAAATCAAAAGTATGCTGAACATAAAAAAAATTGTGCCTCAATGCCAAACGAAGAACCATTATTACTACAGAGAAGTTCTTGAATGACTTCGAAAAACGATCATTCGTATGAGTTGCTGAACATGACATGACTGAGTTTTTGGCAAGTAAGAACATAATTGTGGCCCCCGAGTCCCTTTATTCACCAGATTTCTTGCTTTTCCCGAGATTGAAAATTCAGCTCATGACATGTTGGGACATTGGAGAACATTGACAAGGCAGTAACGGACCAGCTAAAGACGATTCTAGAATCTGAGTTTCAGCACTCTTTTGAAGAGTGGACAAATCGTCTTCAGCACTATGTAACTTCCCATATAAACTTATTTGAAGGAAACAATGGTGAATTGAACTTTCATTTGAATAAAAAAAATTATTAAAGATCAGTCTTATTACAGAGCTCGCAATAGGTTACGTAGTGGCAATTGTTTTCCGCGGTAGGAATGTTGGGCCCACGCCAAGAAAGTGAATAAAGTTACAAAATAACGATCATCTGATTCTAGAACTCGATTATTGTCAATTTTTCAAGTTCATGCATGACTATTCTTAACAATAAAAATCTCACAACACTTGACTGAAAAACTTTCACGGAAGTATACTAATTAACAGAAAATATGAAAGTCGAATGGTCTAATAATGGTCTAATAGAGAAAAACTCACGAAACTCAATTCTGACTTCACCCAAATTATTGAACTTCAACACTTGTAATAAGTGTACCGCATAAAACAGAAAAAATAAAAGTCAGATAGTACAAAATCTAAGATAATCTTGATTAAGATAAGATAATTAGACTAACATTTAAAACACATTTAGATAGACTAACACTGCTCCAACTTTTTAATATCCTCAGTATTATCCGGATTGTTTAACTCTGTGAAAGCAGGGCTTTTACAGCTTTTATAGCTTTTACCTCAGTATTTGAAGTAATCGCTGAGAGTCAAAATCGGTGAATATAGCAAATGTGAAAACACTTAGAAGCGTAGATCACGAGGTTTTGCAGAAACAATCTGAGACGTGTGTAGAGACACATTACCATGGTGAAACAACACTTTCATTTTGGTCAAACACCAGAATAACACCCTTCAGTTGATCCAGAATTGAAGCATAACACTCCCTAGTTTATGAACTGCACGCCACGAAAACCACAGAAAACCATATTCGTAACTTGTGTTGATCCAGTATTGAAGCATAACACTCCCTGGTGATGGCCCTGGCTTTTGCCAAGTAGTTTATGAACTGCACACCACGAAAACCAAAGAAAACCATAACTTTTATCGTAACTTTTATCGTTTAATCGTAACTTTTCCGGCAGATGCAACAATTTTCTCCTTCTTTGGAGCACTTTCACCTACTCATACTCACTGTTTGGATTGCTGCTTCGTCTTTGGGATACGATGAATTCATGTTTCGTCTGCTATATAAAACGCCGAAAAAAGCAACGGAGTAAGTCTAAACAGGAGAAAGTTTCATTTGAAGATCACTTTGGTCGACACAGTTTGAACTAACTTAAACTCATATAAAATTGGTTTTAAAATTGATATATTCATTCGAGGACTAATAAATTATTTTCTAGAACATAGCATCATTTGTTGTAATCTGTAGTGCACAGTATGTGTAGTCAATGCGTTTATCCAGAGGATTTTTTACAAAAAAAAATAACTGATTGAAATGAAATGATTGAATGAAATAATGATAGCACAAATGCATTTAAATCGAAATTTATTTTAACTGTTTATATTTTGAAAGGGATTATCGAATAGTATGACTAAAATAATTTAAATAAAATTACTATAAATATAACAGAACAACGAAAGCTGGAGTTTAGTTAGTTGAAGTAGTAGTTATTCTGAATTTATTTCACCTTCGAAAGAATAACATCGGCCCACTGCAATAAACATCTATCGACACTTTTCCAAAAGGTATTTTTTCTTTCTTTTTCAAAAGCTGTTTTTTTTTAGGATTTTTTTAATAGTACTTCCATTGATACAAAATAGCATTAATTCGTAAAATGTTCTTCTCGCGGTATTACATCAACTGAATATGGAACTCATAAAATAATATTTCGTTTATAAGTTTTACTTTTTCCAAAAGGTAATTTTCCTTTCTTTTTCAAAACGTATTCAAAAGCTTTTTTCCAAGATTTTTTTTTAATAACATTTGCATTTGTATAAAACAGCATTTGTAAAATGTTCTTTTTACGGTATCATATCAGCTGAATATGGAACTCATAAAATAATAATTCGTTTAAGTTTTAGCCACAAAGAATATCTTATTTGGGACATTTATGTATCTCTTATTGTGAATTGTTAATCTTTGAGTAGTTTTGTAGCAAATGTTCTGCAGGAACATTTCTTCAAAACGAATACTGCCTTATGTGATCATATTTAACCAGTCAAATATATTTGTTACATCATTAAAACAGTTCTGTATCTTTTAGACTGTGTCTGTGCGAACAATCTAATCCCGAAAACAACAAACACAAACAAACAACAAACTTTTCAATAAAATTTCGATATTTTAAAAATCCATTTCGCTATGGAATTTTTAAATAGATAAATTTCGATACATAATGATTTAATTGACATAATTAATCCGATCCTAAAAATATTAAATATTATACACACAACCCATAATTAAATTTATATTTACATTAGGAATATTTGTTGTTAAATATTTACATTGATTTATTGATTTACAAATAAAACAAAATTAATGAAAATTCCACAGGAGCCACAATATAATTTCCAAAAAGAAGTTTCTAAAGAAAACTGCAATAACTTGGAGATTGTAATGGTTAGAACTTACAAGCAACTTGAAACGTATTTATACCTAAAGCTATTTCGGCTTACTGAACTGTAATTAACTGAACGCTGCGAGACTTGCTAAATTAACCAATAATGCATTTTATCGGAAACAAGTTCTTTGTACTATATATTTATTTTGTCATTAGATTACATGGGTTCAATAAAGGTTGTATCTAAAAGAATATTTATTTTGGTTTATTTTTAAGTATGAAACACGCAAAACAAGAGTTATTTACAAACAGGACCTACAGCTTAACATGGCCTCCGCACCACGGTCATTAGCTGCAGTTAAAAATGATCAACAATCATCTCGTGTTATCAAGCTTTGACAAACGTAAAATACATATATCTGAAAAAATATCCGGCTTGCATTTTGAAATACAGCACCTCGGTCGAGTTCCTGGCCTACAGGAGAAGCGACTTCTCTATACATAAACGATTATATTAACTATTCACATATCATATATTAGGTACATTAATATATTCTTATTCATATTTGAAAATACCAAGAAGTAGAAGGGACTAAATCCGGATAATAGGGTAAATGCCGCATCTATTTTTCTTCGTCTTATCCCTCTGGTGTTACAGCCCGTTAGTGAGCCTTGACCTTATTCAACCTTCGCATCCAACTGGATCGAGCCCTAGCAGCCCCTTGCCAGTTTCTGATATGCAGTAGTTCTTCAGTATCTCTTCTGACATTATCCTGTCATCATGTTTTTGGTCTACATCATCTACCGTGATGTTGTTTCCATCAAGTCTGCTTCCCAAATACGTAAATTCCTTCACAACTTCAATATTATCATCATCGATTATCCAGTTATGTCCTCTTCTTGGATTACTTCTTTTTTTCATCGCCTTTCTTTTGTTTATAAATACGACATCTATTCGTACTGCAAATTGACCAATTTCGCTGTTGCAATGGCAGATCAATGGGCGGGTGCATTGTCGTGGTAAAACAGCACTTTCTTCTTCGCGAAATGAGTGCTATTTCCCTATGATCGCCTCTCCTTTATCCAAATAGTCGATGATGATTTGCGATGGATCGGCCTTCGCTTTCTTCGGGGCACTTTCACCAACTAAAATCCACTATTTTGACTATTCCTTCCTGGTATCTGGTGTTTCTGGTATGTTGTAATGAATTCAAATTTCATCAACAATTACAAACAGCACGGAAAAGTAACTGATGTCCATTTGGATTATACATGTCTAAACACCTAAGGGAAGTTGTTACTATACTCAGTTTTTGGTCCATAGTGAACAAATCGATGCTGGCAGCTTTCTCATGGAGATATTTTATTATTAAAATTATCAAAAAAAAAAACGAATTTAAATTTAAGAATTAATTATTATTTACAAAATGTAAGTAAAAATGTCAAAGCAGAATTGAATTGAATAAAATACGAACTAAAAAAGTTAAATTTTTTTATTGTCTATTAATAGAAAGTATAACTTGAACTAGAAAGTATAACTGAACCATAACTTGACTAGAGTGGTCCTATGCAGACCATAAAGTTAAAATAAATAATAATAATAATAGAAAGTATAGTATATGGTAATATACTAATGGTGACATTAGTAATTTGTATTGGTAATACAATAATGGTGACATGTAATATTAACATGTTTAGCAAACTTATATGATGAATGATATAAAAGTTTCTGTTTCATTATAAAGACTATTTGATTTATAGTAAATAAACCGCAATAGAAATATAGAAGTGTTGTTACTGGTTTACTGAAAAAGGTAGAAATGATTGAAACATATCAAACGTCGAAACGATACAAATTCAATACACGGAGAACTGTGAATAAATGCCAGCTCCAAAATGTTATGAACAATACTTCACTGTAGCAATGAGAAATAGTTCGTGTAATTATGTCAGTATTTCAGTACTAGGTGATTTCTTCTTTAATGTTATTAATAAATGATAATTCATTCATTAGTAATTAGTCATTAATGTTATTATTATCTAAAATAAAGAAACCCATCGCAAAATGAAATGTCCCCGTGACGTTCGATGTTAGAACAACGGCAAAACAGTATTCCAAGGTTATCAAAAACATGATGTTAACTGAAACGGTATATTTTGAAGAAATAAATGCCTCCTATTCTGTGTTTCTACCTGCCGAATTCGATCCATTTTAAAAGCGTCCGTTTCTCGTATCACTGTGTATACTATCTAATAATTATAAAATTATTCCTTGTAGTTTTTCTTTCCTAGTACGATTACTTTGTAATCGATGCAATTATACTATTGAATACTTACTGTGGGAGAAAAATAGTATTTGAACAAAGAACAAAATTTAAACACTACAGTTTTCTCAATCTTTATTATTTTAAGTGTTTATTATTTTTGGTTTAAACCATTTATTAAAGATTATTAATATTATATAACATTATATATAATAAGTAATTAATATAATTAATTCATATTAATATAATAAGGTTAATATTCTAATTAATGTAAGGTTATACAAATTACAAACTATTTTCAACAAAACTATACTATAATAAAAACAGAATATAATTTAAAGAAAAAGCAGTTAATAAAGTATAGCTTTTTCATGTGAAAAACGTACATCACTATTTGGTAATAAATAACTTTAAAATATAAAAACAATTTAACAAATTTAATCCATTTTAACCAGTTATAAAGTAAGTATTGAATGTTAATGTTCTAATAATAATGACTAGAAAAAGTCGAGAGCTCGGGAAATTGTGAATATAAAAAAATTATATGGCTTAATTTCTTAATGGCTTTCTATGGCTTAATTTATCTCAGTAAATTTCATAGTCAGAGAATAGGAAACAACTGGTCACAACTGGTTGCAAATGACAAGTGGAAAACTTGATCAGCTAGAATTAGGAGGAAAATGTCAAATTCTATTAGAAAACATTAAAAAAAAAATAATGATATTGCTTCTTATTATGAATATTATTTCTTGAATTTTGATAAGGAATTTATTTTATAATGTCGGATATACTAGACTAATTGAAAAGTTCGCGAAGCGACACCTACAGAGCAGTAAAAGAAGTTTCGTCCTTTATATGAACATAGGTGAAGTATCAAGTCAATCTGTCAATTCATTCATATAAAAACAGCAGCTTAAAGTAAACGTATCAATGTTATGTTTGTTTGGGCTTGTACCCAATTGAAATTGGGAAATGTGAGGAATTGGGCTTGTACCCAGAAAGGTTTGTGCTCCACCCCCTACATTCGTCTGGGGGACTCAAACAAACAGGAAAACCCCGGTCGAGGCGACGGTCGCCCCGACACAGGCCACTCTCCCAAAAATCCAGTTGCCGGACTTCTCCGCAATGATGGAGAACATGATGCGTCAGATGGCTGCCATGGTACAGCAGCAACTGAACGCAGCCCTAGCCCTGTATCAAACCGCCAATGAACAATAAAGATTCATTGCGCGTTGTGACATGGAATTCCAACTCCCTGAGCGGGAAAAAGTTGGAATTAACGGCGTTTCTAGAAGACCACGGCATCGACGTAGCCCTGATTCAGGAAACTTTCCTCAAGCCGAGCCAACGGTTCGGCGTGAGGAACTTTTGCTGCTATAGGGAGGATCGCCTCGGCGGAGCGAAGGGTGGTCTGATGATTCTCGTCAGGAGAGGAATCAGACACAACCTTTTGCCTCCGACGGGCTTTACTTCCTCAGAGGTGATGTCGGTCCAAGTGGCTCTAGAAGGTAGTCCAGTAAACCTATCTTCATGGTACCAGAGAACCTGCAACAACTTCGATTCAGGTGAAGTGAGCAAGTTCCTGACTAACAACACTCCATTCATCATTGGAGGGGACTATAACGCTCACAACCAAGTGTGGGGTTCGAGATGGATAAACAAGAGGGGCGCTGACCTGTTATCTATGGCGGATAGATACGGGCTGAATCTGCTTGTCCCGGACGAACCATCCCGTCTCGACAGCTTCTTAGATTTCTTCATCGTGAGAAATCTAACGAATCATTGCACCGTCCAGGTTGTTCACGAGCTTACGTCGGATCATTACCCGGTCATTCTAACCATAGGTACCAAGGTGGACACCTTCCCACCGCGAAAGGTATCTAACATCAGTTGGAGCAAATTCCAAGAGCATTTGCAAAACAGCGGGCCCAACCCGCGCATTGATAACGTTCAGCAGCTAGAGGATGCGGTCGAGAAACTAACTAAGGATATAATAGAAGCCACGAAAGTGGCTACTAGCTTCAAGACGGACCCTTCTCGGACC
The DNA here is from genome assembly GCA_031761425.1 of Cosmopolites sordidus. Classification (NCBI taxonomy): domain Eukaryota; kingdom Metazoa; phylum Arthropoda; class Insecta; order Coleoptera; family Curculionidae; genus Cosmopolites; species Cosmopolites sordidus. The sequence continues at coordinate 1,046,364 of JARFXV010000811.1, read as the reverse complement.
ACCTTAGACATTCCGTCCGAGGTAAAAGAGAAGATCCGTCTGAAAAACCGACTATACAGACGCTATCGACTGACTGGCGACCCTGAGCTCGGGCGACGTGCAAACGAAGCCAAAAGGGAGTCCTTACAGGCTCTCGAAGAGTTCAGGATCGACAGATGGGACGATTTTCTAGCGTCAATCGACAGGGCCGATCGATCGATTTGGAAAACGGCCAATCACTTGGTGGGAAAGGCGAGAGCGCCGATTCCTCCCCTGAGGACGGGTGATACTCACGCCGTCACGGGGGCGGAAAAAGCGGAGCTCTTCGCCGTGACCTACCAAAAGCAGATGACCTCTCTTCGGCCTTCAGCCGAAAAGAGGACTAAAGTTGAACAGTTCAGGAAAGAAATTCTATCTTACCAAGGAACTCCTAATCCCGGCTACTTGATCAGCCAAATAGTCTCGCCGAAGATAATACACAATATTATCCGAGGTTTGAAATCTAGAAAAGTTCCTGGTCGCGACCGTATCTCTCCGATGCAGCTGAAACGGCTACCAAACAAGCAAATAGCTCAGTTGGCAAATATTGTCAACGCTTCTTTCAGACTTCAGCACTTTCCAGCTATATGGAAACAGGCCCAAATCATAGTAATCCTGAAAAAAGGAAAAAGCCCAAGAGAGCCAAGTAGCTATAGACCAATTAGCTTGCTTAGCGCACTCGGCAAGATCGTCGAGAGGGCGATTTTACACGCTCTCAACTTCGTTCTTGCCGACAAGAACATACTGCCGGACGAACAGCTCGGTTTCCGAAGGGGGCATGCGGCCGTCCACCAGGCGGCACGGCTCGCGACGGAAATCAGGCAGGGTTTCGGTGGTAGGCGCCATACGGGAGCCGTCTTCTTAGACCTCTCGCAAGCCTTCGACAGAGTCTGGCATCTCGGACTCATAGTCAAGATGCTCAGGCTGGGTATACCAACAGACCTAGTCAAGCTATTGGCATCGTTCCTGACTGGACGCACCTTCCAAGTGCTCGTCGATGGTACTTTGTCTTCAGTCCAGCGAATCGAAGCGGGAGTACCGCAAGGATCCCCTCTTGCCCCAGTAATCTTCAACGTCTACATGGCGGACTTTCCTAAAATTCCGCATGTAAAGACTGCATTCTATGCTGACGATACCGCTTTTTATACGTCAGCCCCCGGGACCTGGCTGATCACAACCAGGCTCCAAAGGCAGACGTTAAAAGCCCTAAAATGGCTAGCCTATTGGAGGCTAGCAATAAATCGCAGCAAAACCCAGGCTGTCCTCTTCACAAGAAGACAGCCGATAATCAGACAGAATATCCGCATCTACGGAGTCCCCATCAAATGGGCCAGATCGGCACACTACCTGGGCCTTGAGTTCGACAAGGCCCTCACGTGGGTGCCGCACCTAAAGAAGGTAACCGGGAAAGCAAGAGCCATGGCTCGTCTGCTTTACCCCCTAATGAACGGCAAAAGTAAGCTCTCGCTGAACATCCGAATAACCTTGTATAAAATCATGGTCCGATCCGTCCTCACCTACGGATCTCAGGCCTGGTTTCCGTACCTCCCCCCAACGTCGATTGCAATTCTGCAATCGTTCCAGTCACGCGTTCTTCGCACATTAGTAGGTGCCCCATGGTTTGTAAGGAATGCGCAAATCCATCGGGAAACTGACACACCAGTGATTCAGACATTCCTGTCCAGACTTCTGGACAAATTCCTAGCGACGGCGTCCCTTTCGGACAATCCGCTAATCAGAGCCACGGCAGCTTCATTGCCGGCCGTTGCCCCAGTATGACCATCCTCTTCGGTCATCACCTCCATGCCTAAAGGACGGCAGCTAAAACCCTTCGAACAAGCGACATTGTCGTGACGTTCGAAAAAATCAGCGAATACAAGTCAGGGCCTTCGGGTCAACTTAACCTCCAGGACAAGAAGAAGAAGAAAGGTTTGTGCAAGATGGGTGCTGTATTTGTTAAATTCTAATCCAAAAACAACGTCTAGTGAAACTTTCTAACCAACATTTGGATTTTTTTCGAAAGAATAAAATATATTTTAAACGTCGTTTTGTCACTATGGATTGAGACTTGGGTTTATCACTATGATCCTGAACTGCGACAACAAACCGCAGAGTGGACTGAGGCCAGTTGTTTAGCTCTGAAACAGCCAAAGTGATGAAAATCGACCAAAAAGTTCCAGACCATAAGAGACTCCAGTTCGCCAAAAAGTATATAAAATACCCGTTATATTTTTTGGAAATCAGTCATATTTATTAAAGAAAGCAATTTTTGTTAATTTGATTCCGATGGCCATAAAAAAAAGTGTGGAGAAAAATATAACCGCAATGGATCCTGGAAATACCATTCCCACCGTAAAGCACGACGGTGGAAATCTGATGACGGTGAAATGATCTGGAAGTGTGTCTTGGACTGGGAATGGAAATTTAGTAATATTGATTGATTTGTCCGTTACTTTGTGATAATTAATTTTTTAAAAAGCTAAAAAATAAAACAATTTTTTACTTTGTTATCTATCACTTTTATTAAAAAATTGTTTTATTCCTTTTTAGGAAATTTAGTAATCATGTATTTATTTTCTTATAATTAGAGGCGCATCAGCCACTAAAGGCTATTGGCGAGTGGACTTACAGCTTAACATGGGCTCCGAACCATGGTCATGGCCTGCCAATTAACCCCGGTCAGCAACCTCCTTGGACTATCAACCCTTGTTTTTGCGCTTAACCTTAAGTTTCTCGAGAAGCCTACCGACTGGCGAGTGACAGACAGCATTTCGACCTCCGAGTGGCCGGATTACAGGAGATGGCAACCTCCCAATCAGTAATGTAATCGTTTATTATATTTATGTCTATTTTAATCATTACATCTCCCCAATCGCCAGATATTAATTCTACTGAGAACCAATGGCATTTAGTGAGAATGTGAGAAATGAGAAAAACCAAGTGTACAAATATAATTTATTTATAAACTCTATTACTCCATTACTTCTATTACAATGGACAAATATGTGAATTAAGTGATATAACAAAAAAAAGTAGGATGTAAAAAAACTTAAGGAGTTAAACAAAATAAAAAAAAACTCAATTTGTTCAAAAAACTTTTTCCGTCACTGTATATTTCTCCAAGATATTTTACATAAAAGAAACAGAAACCTCATTTGAAAGTTCTACAGCACTATTTATGATGACAAGCTACACAGTTGAACAATCATTTCAAATATTACATCATCATTAATATCTGTATTATGTCAAGCTTAATTTAAGTTTTAAATTATTGGGACCGAACCTGAAAACGATTCGACCAATGAATCGAGCATCAATAAATTTTCAATTTATGACTTTCAGATGCAAAAAAACTGTTTTAAAATTAACACACTAACGATGCTAAAAAGGCCAAGGCATCGTTAACACTCGATTATAATATGTATACGCAGTTATTGCATATTGAAAGTCATAAGACAACCACAGGTACAAAAATAACTCTTACATTATTTTATCCATATTTGGTTTTAATCGTCTATTAAAGGCAACGCCTTGAAAACACCAAGAAAATCTGTCAAGCGTGGCATTTTATTAGGTATACAATGATATAATTAATTTACTGTCAAATAGTTCTAGATATTAACAATTACATAATAATTTTTTAGAAGAAAATCGGATTAATGAAAAAGTCCTTCGCATTTTCAATTCGCAAAACTTTCAACTAACTTTATGTAGCTAGGCTGTTATATATTGATGTTGTCATATTTATTATTTACAGATGGTGTGAAACGATTTATAAAAAAAAATCCGAAAAAGCGAAAAAAAGTTGCAGGCAGATGTTGATTATAATAAAAGCATATACAATTACTGTACACAAAGCTTAAAAAGTTTATGGGACTCCATTTTTTACGTTATATACTCGTTGCAAGGATACTCAAAGTAAGTGCCGAAAATAGAACCACGGTCATTACCATTAATATGGAAACTATTTGTGGAAATATCTACTTAGACTGATGTCTAAGCTAAATAGGGCTTTAGACTCACTTTGGAGACACCCTTCAAATATGAATTGCCAGGAGAGGATTGGTTTTTCAATTTTTCATTCAAACTAATTATATTTTTACTCTATTTTATATGTATCTCATAATTCAACATATACTATGTAATATAATATAGGATGTTTAGTGCATCATTTGCCAAATTAAAATGGCTGATAGGAGAGGTTTTTTGTTATCTCCTCAACCTCCATAAAACATTATTGGGCAAACAGGTTTTTTTTATGTTAATTATTGAATTATTTATTTAAAAAATTCCAAGTCAGCATTGATACTTGAATTAAAAAAAAGTTATTGGTATGGCCTCCAAATTATGTTTTTATTTTAATGTGTAATGTTATAGGAATCTATAAAAATCACATCTGGTTTTTTTCATAGACTCGCAAAGTTTTTGGAAGAAGTAAAAATAAATGTAAAGCTCAATTTTGAATTGCATATTAAAAAAAAACTAAAATCAATCATGGTGTTCGAATTATTTAAAAAAGTCTCTGGTTTATCCTCTTTACAACGGTATGCATTCATGCCATAAAAACGTTTTACTAACTTAATTTGCTAACTTTGTGTATCTATTGTGTATATAATTAGTTCATAACACAAAAGAAATTATTAAACAAATTTTGTAATGTTTGTGTACACAATAACAACATTATGTAATAATAAAAAATTATGAACTTTCATTTAAAATGAACAATTTTAAAATTGCACAGAAACAATATTAATAAGTATAGTAACCTCACTTATTGTAACAAGTTATAACTCTGTGAGGTATGGGCCGATTAGAGGATTGTCTTTTAGTGTTAAGGTATCCCAAATGTATTTTACATATGTTCTAGTTCATTTAAAATATAAGACATTTAACATATATAGGGTAATTTTTTTACTGTGCCCGAACTTAAATTCAAATAAAGCAACAATCAAATTAGATGCCTTGAAACTAATTATTTTAAGTGAAAAGCGTTCAGTGACATTATTGTCTGAAAACAATTACGGACAAATGTCAATTCTATCAATCCAATTTCCGACCAATTTTTCAAGCAATTGAGGATGGATATTGAACAAATAAATTGATGGATTTAGAACAAACCCAACTTCCTGCAAACGGCAGCGAATTCATAAATTTGTATCTTCATCAACACTGCGCCGATATTTTCTTCGGAACATACAGATTTTGTATTGTTTTTATTTTAATAGCGAGCAGCGTGAAATGTATTCCGAATTTGGCGATAATTCGGTGAATACATCGCTCGGTTGGACGATTATGTGCACCATAATCGTCCAACATTCATTTTTGAAGCACAAAACACTGATGTTGATAATAAATTTCGACAATTTGCAAGCGTTTTTCTGATATTAAACATTCCATGATTTGCTAGACTATACTGAATAATTACTACCCTAGAGGAAGGCAAACTCACAGTTCATTTGACAGCCTCTATCGGAAGTTCGGACACACTAAATAATTCACCCACTATCTATCTATCTATCTATCTATATATATATATATATATATATATATATATATATATATATATATATATATATATATATATATATATATATATATATATATATATGTATGTTTCTAACTATTCTATTCATTCCGGGTGTCGATCCGTTGATTCTGTGAAGAGTCACGACGTTTCGCCAAAATTTCATTTAGCATTTTCAAGTGTTGTCCGCTTCGACTGAAGAGTACAACTCGAATCATCATCATCATCATCATCAGGCCGTGTCGATCCACTGCAGGATAAAGGCCTTTTCAGCATGCGTCCAACCTTCACGGTCCTGGGCTCTCCTCTGCCACTCGGATCCAATATACTTAACGATGTTATCAGTTCACGGTGCTTTCAGTCTTCTTCGTGGACATTTGCAATCAAGCTGTATCCACTCCAAGATTGCCTTGGTCCATTTGTCGTCCCGTCGCCTCGCTATATGGCCTGCCGATCTCCATTTCAATTGCTTTACTCTTCCAATGATATCACAGACTTTTGTTTGTTCCCTGGTCCATTCGCAAGGTTTTTCTGTCTCGTCCTGTAACGCCAAGCACACATCTTTCCATTTCCCTCTGTGCTACCCGAAATTTTTGAATTGATTCCGATGTGAGTGTCCAGGTTTCACTTCCGTATGTCATACCATATGTAACGAGTAGAACACACTGATCGAAGAATTTTCTTTTCAGACAAAGTGGGAGTCTGCTCTTAAACACTATGTTGAGCCTGCCAAATGCCTGCCAGCCACATTTAATACGTCGTTCCACCTCCCGGGCGGTATCCCCCTCCATTAAAGTCCTTTGCCCAAGATATATAAAGTGGTTTATATATCTCCAATATATCTCCAAATATCTTCCTAAAACTCAAAATTCGTGTGTTGTGAGCCAATTTATTGAACATAACCTGACGCTTTTTCAGGTTTATTTTCAAGTCAAATGGTTCGCCAGCCATTTGCAGCTCATCTGGGTCTTGTAAAAGGAGAACGATATCATCTGCTAATCTAAGATGATTTAAGTTTGCACCATTGATCTTTACACCATCTTGTTCCCAATCCAGTTTACGGAATACTTCTTCAAGGCAGCAGAGAAAAGAATAGGCGATATTGCGTCACCCTGCCGTACACCTCGTTCTACATTAATTCACACTTCAAGATCATCAAGATATATCGATCCTAAAAGGTTTACATATGCTTTGTCGACCACCTTGTTCAGCAATGCATCCATTATGGCCTACTTTGAGATTAAGTCAAATGCTTTTTCGTAGTCGATAAAGGCCAAACACAATGGCATGGTGTATTCGTTGTGCCTTTCTATGGCCTACTGTACAACCTGAATGTGATACATTGTACTAAATCCACTTCTGAATCCTGCTTGCTCTCTTGGTTGTGCGTCATTCAGTTTTTTTAAAACTTTGTATATTACTGATAGGATTTATTAGACGGTAGTTCTTTAAATCCTCCTATGCTCCTTTTTTATGTAAAACGATCATTTCTGCATTTTTCCATAAGTCAGGTACATTTTGTTCTTTGAGGCATTTTGAGTATAATTTTGCCAGTGTTTGATGTAAAACCACCAGCTTTTAGCAGTTACACTGTCCTTTCCTGAAGCCTTGCCGTTTTTCATCGATTCTATAGCATTTATTACTTCCTCCACTAAGATATATGGCATTTGCTCTTCCATGGGTATTGTTGTCTTTGATTGGTTCTGATCTTCATATAACTGGGAATTAATTTATATATAACATCTATATCTATCTATATAATTATATATATATATATATATATATATATATATATATATATATATATATATATATATATATATATATATAATATGTGGTGAATTATTTAAGTTGTTGCGGGGATGTAAAATGTACAAATAAACCCGTTTTTTAATGGTCAGTTCTACAAACTTAAAAATTGGCAGAAATATTCCTTATACTTTACAGATATTTACTAAAGACGTGTTATATAAAAATCCGCCCCCAAGGGGGTGGCGGAGCATAAAATGTACAACACTACACTCTACTTACAGTTAGAAAGCGGGTCTATCGCTTTCAGATCTATCGCTACAGATTTCAAACTTGACAATAATTCTTCTTATGCTTCATGAAAATTGATCAACCACTGTTAATGGAAAAATAAATTTCTAAATATGGTAGAAAGAGAGATAAAAGAATTAATTCACGTATGATAATTTATATTAATATTAATAAAATGAAGAACACTGTGACAGCCGTGTCTAATTTTTAATTGTATTAGCCGGTTAATTTTTAATAATTTCTTTAGCTTTTAATTAAATTATTCTTGCAGATTATCAAAATGCAAAAAAATCAAAATTTAATAAAAATTGTAAAAATTACTATTTGTAATGAGTGAAAAATGTGTGACAATTACTTTAAATTCAGCTGTCAAAATAATGTTTTCATATCGATAATTATTATGAGAAAAATTAAAATGTAATAAAATTTGTATGTTCGACGTATGTAACAATGAATTTAAATTCAGCTATCAAAATATTTTTTTCAACGTCGCACTATCTTTAATAATGCGATTATAAAATTATATTTGTCGGTTATCTCTATATTCAATTAAGGCATTATTTATTGATATATTTGATTAAATTATTGTTTCCAATGACTTTTTTCCATATTTGAAGTTTTGATGAGTTTTTATTTGATTTTTATTATATATAATACGCAAACTTTTTATTCTGAATAATTTTTTTAGCACCGATTACAGTAAATTCTTAACTGAGAACATTGTTTGTGTCTCCTGACAGAAAATACTTTCTGTGATTGATTGTATTTCCATCAAAAACTACGCTGCACCGAAGGGGAGTGCTCGCTCTCCCCTCGGGTCCTCGCTGCAAATCCTTCGTTTTGAGTTGTTTTGTTGCATAAAACATGTTTTATAGTCCTACCAAGTGATGTTTCTATCCTAGAATAGTGCCTGCAAATGTTCGTAGAAAATATTTCAATTGGTGGATTATTTATTCCATTCAAAATTGTGACGATTCATCTAGAGGTTGCAACCGACTTATTGGTGGAGTACTGTTGGTTTGGTTGGTGACTCTAAACACATCTTACATGTTGTATTACGAGGAACACATGCAGATGAAGTCAAGGTCTATCTTAAGTCATCGGGTTTATGGTCTTATGTTAAAGTCCTATCTTTGAGAATTAATATGCGTGTTCATCTTCAACATGACTTAATAGCAGAAAAGTTTTCAAAACTACTTATTGATATAGGTGATGGAAAGATTCCAGAAGAAGAAGGTAAAGTAAATATTCCGAATAGTCTTTGTGACATCATGGGCGATTTGATAAACCTGACTGACAAAATATATCCAAATATCGATCAGGCTGAAGTAAATTGCACTTCATGGTTAAAAAAACAGCTATTCTCACTCCAACAAATGACCAAACCAACTAATAGAACCAACTAATAGAAAGTTGTTAATGTTATCATTATAATGTTATCATTATTATGTTCTATTAGAAAAGCTACCGACTGAACATGTGAATATGAATGTGAGGTATGATTCTGTGGACACGGTAATGGAAGTGGAGGATGCGGTCTATTATCCTATGGAGTTTTTGCAGACATTTACTCGGCCAAGAATACCACCTCATGTTCTTTACCTGAAGATTGAGACACCAGTAATGCTATTGCGCAATTTAAGCTCTCCAAAACTATGCAATGGTGCCAGACTTCAGGTAAAAGCTTTACATAAAAACGTAATAAAAGCCACGATTTTTACTGGAAAATATGAGGGAGAAAACGTATTCATTCGAAGAATTTCTCTAATTCCACCCGACTACCACTTTAAATTCAAATGTCTGCAATTTCCTATTAGTTTGCTTTACCATGACTATCAATAAAACATAAGAACAGAGTTTGAAAATGGCTAGTGTTGATTTAAGAAATGACTGCTTTTCACATGGTCAGTTTTATTCTGCATGCTCAATCAGTTGAATCAGTTATCAGTTCTCCTGATAACCTGGTCATTCTTCAGCCAGATAAGAAAACCAAAAAGTCGTAAGAAAACCAAAAATACAGAAGTATTGAGTATTTGATTTTACAGTTTTAATCGTTTCAATAAATATTGTTAGAAATAAAGACGACTGAACCAGTAAATGAAACAAAAACTCAGTCGATAGATACTTTTTAAGCTATTTATATTAATAACCAAAAATGTTCATTAAAAAAATAATGAAGTATTTATTTTTACTATTACCACAAAAATTTGAATTATGCACTTCAAATTTTCACAATGTTTGTTGGCAGGATAATTGAAATAGGTCGTATGTATTTAATGAAAATATACTAAGTAATAAGTTTGCTATGAATCTAAAATTACAAACGCCATACTTTTTTAAATTTCAAATTGTTATTAATGGAATATAACTAAATAGAAAGTGTTCAAGAATTTTTTTATGTGTAAAAATAACCTAATAATTTTGAGAATAACCAATGTTATCTTTGTTAAAATAAAAACAAGCTTACATTGAACGAAAACTTTTTGATTTTTGGAATTATAGTCCATCATTCTAGCTACTTCCGCCGAAGAATTGTTTGTTGGGACAATTTTTATTCATTTTTAACATAGAAGTCTGAAAAGAAAACTTGCGTTATACTGGCCTTATGGTAACCAATATCGTAAATGTGTCTAGTATATTTTCAAAGTTTCTTTGTTACTAATTAATTAGATTTAAAAGAAAGGTTTACCTATAAATGATGTCTGAATGATCCATAAAAGATGAAATTTGTTAATGTCTCATTTTGCATGTACTGTATTTAAAAAAATATATTTTCAATATATTTTACAATTTTTTCTTTGGCAAATAATTATTTCAAGTTACATCCAGTGATGTTGGCGGGTAACGGCTAATCTAATATATGGCATCTAAGAGTACCTGCTTACTATACTTACTATTTTTACAAAATATTAGAAGATTATAGAAACAAACGATATGTAATCTATAAAACAAAAAAATCATTTTGGATGAAAATCACTCAGGTATATTTTCACATCAACAGGTAGGTAATATCACAATGCTATCTACGATTTAATGCGCGGTAATTGATGAAAAAATGGACAGATTTCGTGCAACGGAAATACTATCTTATCAGATCAGATCTAGAAAATATTAATTTTCCAAAAAATCGTGTTAATTAAACTTTAACTTCAATTAGTTAACTATTAATAACCATGTATTAAACAAAAATAATAAAATTAAAAAAATCCTACAAATTTGCTTCGTAATCAAATCGCACCCTGTAATCTCTTTTTATCCATATCTCATACAGATTTCAACATATCCCATAAAAGTGTATTTATTAACAAACAATTCTAAAGGTCAGATATTTTCTATTTTTGTTTAAAAGATCTTACATGTTTATTTAAGTTTGTTGTTAAAATAGGTTAACATATATTAGGTGAGCAAAAAACTTCTGAAGCTTTAGTTACACACAACCAAAACTCCAATTAAATGATATTTATGTATTTTTCTCCACATTTGTATTTCTAAAGGGTTGACCTTTGGCTTTTTAATATAACAACAGATAACCTCATCAATAGTTTTCAAAATTGCAAGAACAAAATACTTCATTCGATTTTGCATCCACTTCGCGTTTCATCTGCAGAAAAATGCTCCAGGAGCCATTTAAACGATTTGTCTTGCCTAACGAAAAAACGCTGTAAGTCATGATGCATGTAAAAGATTATATCAAAAAATTTTTTGAGACCTAACGAGGTCTTTTAGATGAAGCTCATGCTAGATAATTTTAAATGATTCAAACAGACAAACTGCAAGCAGAAACTCTACTTAAACTAAAAGGAGCTTGCTCGAATAGAGATATGCTACAGATGATGATAAGTAGATTATTTACGATAACCTCAAACATAAAAAATTATGAGCTGATCCTAATCAACCTTCGATATCAATGCTAAAGCTGAATATTTCGGACAAGTGGAATTTTTTCGCTGTTTAACAAATCTTTGTTTTATAGAAAAAAATCAGAACCTAATAGTTACTGAATAGTAACCTGTTACAGTACCTGAATAGTAACCACCATAAACAAATAAAATTGATCCAATTTTATAATCCATCCGTGGAAATATTGCGAATATTTTGGATCGGTGGGAAAGAAACAAAAATATGAAATTAATGTATATTTTCAATTCAATTGCCTTAAAGATTCATTTTCTATGCATGTTATTTATTCCTTCATAAAATAGTTTCAAACATACCTTAGGGTAATGGGTACAAAGTTCCCACGCAAAAATATCCATAAGAGAACATGGGTCTCACTTGATGGACATAACACATCGGTCAATAATTCTGACATATAGATGGCATCACTTACGAAAAATCTTTACCAGTGGTCGATTATGCCAACCTTCAAACGTCATGTGTCAAAGTTGTTGTGCTGAAGAATAATAAATTGAAGCTTCCGGAGATAGATATCATGAAGATATCGAAAGGAAGTGTTGACATAATTTTGCATGAACATTTGGGTATGCGTAAATTGCTATCGAAATGGGTACCGCGTTTACTCACAGCTGACCAAAAACAACAACGTATTGATGATTCTGAGCAATGTTTGAAGCTGTTTAAGCAAAATAAAACCAATTTTTTCCTGCGGTATGTGACAATGGATGAAACATAGATCCATCACTACACTCCGAAGTCAAAGCGAGAGTCAGCTGAGTGAAAAGCAGCCGATGAAAGTAGTCCAAAGCGATCAAAAAACAGATATCGGCAGATAAGGTTATGGGACTCGAATTTTGCATTGGGGGATGCGCAATTTGCATTTTGGGGTGCCCATGGTGTACTGTTCATCGATTATATGAGAAAGATAAAACCATAGAATATCATAGCGTTATTGCTGCGCTGAAGGATGAGATCGAAAAAAAGGCTCCAAAGGAAAAAATTGTGCTGTTTCACCAAGACAATAGTTCGTATCACAAGTCGTTGGCAACGATGGCTAGATTGCATGAATTGCACGAAGAAGCAATTCGAACACCGCATTATCCATATCTGGCCCCTAGCGACTATTTCCTGTTCTCAGACCTCAAAAAAATGCTCGCTAAAAAGACATTTAGCTCCAATGAAGAGGTAATTGCCGGTGCAGAAATGTTATAAAAGCGTTGCAATAAGTGTATTGCTCTTCAAGAGGAATATATCGATGAATAAAGTCGAAATTTCAAAAAAAGTGTGTTTTATTTGTGTGACTTATGTGTGACTTATGTGTTACAGTATTTAAGTGTGACTTATGTGTTACAGTAAACCATATAGATCATGTCATGACAGATGGCCGATCGTACTCAAGTGTGTTTTGACGTGAGAAGCTAAAGAGGAGCATCATCGGAGTCGGGCCACTACTTGATAGTAACAAAAATACAACAAAGGATTTGTGTTACCAAAAATGAAAGAGAAACCAAGACAACGAATGGTACGACGATGAATGTTAAAATACTGTGGAGAATGAAACTCAGCCATTAGTAGAATTCCCATCATTGCAGGAGGCGGAAGAAAGTTTAATGAAACTGAAAAAGAATAAACCTCCCAGGAGAGATAACATACAGAACTATTGAACATAAGGTTCAATAGTTCAATAGGCAAAGAATTATATGAAGCCATTCATCAATTAACAGTTAATCTCCAATAATTAGCCGAGCCTGCAGAGAACTATCGTGGCATATCATTACTTTGAACAACTTAGAAAATTCTAACAAACATACTAAACCATCGGATATATGGTGCCATATATCGAAGGAATAGGTAAATATAAGGCAGGATTTAGAAAAGGACGCTCAACAATAGATCAATTGTTCGTAGTCCGCAAAAATAATGGAGATAACCACCGAATTTAATGACTAATGAGTAAATTTATTGCAATTGTTCATAGATTTCAGGTGTATAACCGTGTACAATCAGCAGTAATATACGAGGCCATAGAGGAAATGGGGGATAAATCTGCATCAGTTCTGTTTACCATAGTATTGAATAATGCCATCGGCGAAACAGACATAGTCGTAAATGGAACAATAATAAATAAACAAAAACAGATCGTAGGTTATGCAGATGATTATGTTTGATGTAGTATTAACACAATCGAATAAAAAATATTAAGAGAAACATATGATGAAATAAAGATGAAAGCCAAAAGAGCAGGTCTAGAAATAAATATAGATAAAACAAAGGTGAACGAAAAAAGAACCAATCCAATAAGAGAACAGAACTGCAAAATCGGCGATGCCAATATCGAAGTTGAAGGAATTTACATATCTGAGAAGCAAACTTGACGAAAACAATATCACAAAAGATAGAAAAATCACATTATGAAGGATTACAAAGTTACTCATTAACTGCATTCTGTCCTAAGGTCTAAACTTATTCAAAGAATAGTTACGATCTATAAAATACTCATTCGGCCAGTAGTCACTTCTGCCTGAGAGACGTGGATACTCACAAAGAAGACAGAATAAATGTTGGCCTCTATAGTATCTGAAAAGTATATCTGAAATAGTATCTGAAAGTATATCCTCTATAGTATCTGAGTACTCAGAAATATTTTTGATGCTGTGAATAACAATGGAATTTGGAGGATTAGATATAACTTCAAATTCAAACAATTGTACAAATATCTGGATATTGTAGGCTATGTGAGACTTCTGAGACTCAGCCGGGCTGGACACATGACGAGAATGCCAGAAAATCGAATAGCAAGGAAAATCATGCAAGGGCGAATGAAACAGAAAAATACGTAGACCAAAGGCACGATGGCAGGACAATGTAAGAAGAGATCTTGAACCACTGCAAGTAAAGGACTGATGGAGATCGATTCGATTGGAGTCAAAGATTGAAGGAGATTAAGGCTCACTAAAGGGATGAAACACTAGAAGAAGCAGAAAACCAAATAACAAACATATTTAAACCTGAAAACGACAATCATTGTATATTTCTCTAAGAAATTTTAATTTATTGGTCCTCGCTATAGTATATTTTATATAATAGTATATTTTATATATAAACTCAAATAGACCATTTCGCGTGTTTCAATTTCTGTGTCCATATATTATAAATATTTTCTAACAAATGCATTGAAATACATATCACAGTTAAAAGAAATAATACTGAGCTAAAAGCAAATATTGAAATTGATTAAATAAACTACTACACACTTTATGACGTTACATAAAGCTATGAATTCTCTAACCATTAACATAGCATCATTTGATACTATGAAGATCATGTGAAAAATCTGATTAAGTCCTCAACTTAATTCTCGGACCCTACGTTTCATTGGCTGGGAACCTCATTTTTAAAAGCACCATCGTTTAGCTTCAAAACGAAGTATAATATACGAGCGTACTGTGAACATAACCTGAATAATCAGCTGTAAACACAATATCGATCGAAAAGCAACATTTTCAGGGACTGCCTTTTTTGTTGTCTCTTACAACACTTATTGGAAAAAGTAAGATATTTTGACTTAAATGAGGCAGAACTTTCGACACAGACAAAAAAATAAAGCATGAAGAATTGAAGGACATGTTAGAGTTCACACATTGTTAGAGTTCAGACAGAAACATAGAATAATAATAGATGTCTTTTAAACATCAAAGCCAATAGAGTGCGAATAACAAATGGTACTCCCTAGATTCAAGAACAAGAACTTCCTGCCAATATATGACATTCAATAGCTGAATGAACTATTATTTCAATGCTGTCTATATGAATCGGGTTTAAAAGTTTATTTTACAGGAATATCATCAGGATCCATTACTTTTTAGCTTTTGCAATTCTTATGAAATGATCCATGGCTTTCGTAATTTGTCCTGATTTGTGTGACACAGGTTGTCTGATGTCTCTAGAATGCTCTTTCAACTATTTATTGCTCGATAAAAATTACTTCGCCTGAATTAACTGTGAAGATATTTGGAGCTCCCTTTTAGTAAGTACAAACAGCAATTTTTCTAGTTTTTTAAAATACATTGAACGTTTGTTCACTATATTATTGTATTTTGTTGAAAATATTCATATTATATATATATATATATATATATATATATATATATATATATATATATATATATATATATATATATATGCAGTGTTAGAATTCTTTTGACTGCGTCCAATGAGACAACAGTGCTGGATCTCATGCGGAACATACAATAGCCTGTCTCCGCCTAAATGAGCATTTTGTCGATTGTTTGACTGGGGACGGGCCCTATCCATCTCTTCTATTGGAGGGCACATGTTTCGTCTCTTGATGTTCAGACTCTTCAGAGCACCGACATGTGCTCCCTCATCAAGAATAGGAAGAACCGATCCACAGTCAATAACCCATACTTTTCGCCGACTTCCCGTCGGATGGCGCATACATGCAGTGTTACAATTCTTTGGACTGCGTCCAATAAGACAATAGTGCTGGGTGTTATCAGACACCCAACTGCTGGGTTCCACAATCTCATGTGGAACACACAACAACCTGCGTCTTCGCCTAAATGAGCAAAAGTATGGGTTGTTGACTGTGGATCGGTTCCTCCTATTCTTGACGAGGGAGCACATGTCGGTGCCCTGAAGAGTCTGAACATCAAGAGACAAAACATGTGCCCTCCAATGGAAGGGATGGGTGGGGCCCGATCCAGAAACTAAGCGCCAAAGTGCGGAATGGAATTCGAAAAACTTACCACAGCCAAAAAAAATACGAAAAATTCCTTAAAAAATCAGGACAATGTTCATTGTTTTCTTCATCATCCGCAAAAAGTTCATCATCCGCAAAAAGTTCATTCCAACTGGTTAAACTGTCACTGAAACAACTGATGAAACAATTGATGCACAGAATTCGTCGCATTCGGCCAGAATATCGCGATTCAGACAGCTGGAGTTTTTTTCACGATACACAAAGTCACACATCTTTAATCGTGCGTTAATTTTTGGCCCGAAACCAAGCCTGTGTATCAACCACCCACCGTATTCACCAGATTTAGACCCTTGTGACTTCTCCTTGTTCCCAAAGTTGAAATTTAAGTTGAAAGTGTGTTTTTTGAAGACATTCAGACCATCCAAACAGCTTCGATGCGTGCTTTGGAGGCTATTCCACAAAATGAGCTGGTGCACGCATTTGAATCAGTATTAAATCGATGTAACAAATTTATCGAACCGAGAGGAGAATACTTCAAATAAAAATTTATAGTATATATATATATATATATATATATATATATATATATATATATATATATATATATATATATATATATATTATATATATATATATATATATATATATATATATATATATATATATATATATATATATATATATATATACATATTTATAATTTATACATACATATATTTACATAACATTTTTTGAGATGGTCTCAATACCTGTGTATAAGAAATTTTGTTTTGAAGATATGTAATACAAAGTCGTTACACAGTTAAAATTTATATGTTTAAAATAATATACTTATTTTCATGAAGACGTGATATATATTTTTTTTATTTAGTTATTCCAAACTAAACTATTAAAAATGTAAAATTTAGCTTTAAATCTAATTTGAACGAATAATCAGACGTTGCATGGCAAGGAAATTAATTATGGACCTCACAGAAGCAAGAATGTGTTGCCAGTAAACAGAACTAAAATAGATTAAAACCTTTTTTCATAAATAATAGAAAAAAAGAATTATGACCGAAAAATGTCAAAAGGTTATCTTAATATTAAACACATTCAGGTAACGAAGCACGCACATCCTTCACATCCGCACTTCAAGAGGTTGTTAACTATAAACATTCATATTTAAATTAAAATGTTTAGTGGTTTTTCACAACACTTATTTTCAAGGCACCGATGACCGTTTCGCAAACCGTGTTAACATCATCACGCGATTAAATATGTAATCATGACGTAACAGCGTTTTATTATTACCCATACAGATAATAATGTATCCTCTAGCGAATAAAAGCATAAAAAGACGAATTATTTTTTATTGAAAGAAACTGAAGTTTTGTAGTATAACTGGTAAAAGCAGCGTTATTTCAATATTCACTTCAATTCAGAACAATGTTCTTTATCACATGAAATGTACTGGTTATTTGGAGACTGTTATTGTAAAAATGTGATAGAGTAAGACACCAACATTATGTTGTGTGCAAAACTAAAAAGAACCTTTACCAAAATATTTAAACAACCAAAAGATATTTGACTCTGATGATGACATAAAACAATTGTTGATTCTTAAAGGAATAGAAGTTTTTGACGATAAATTAATTGTTAAAAAAATGCATTAATCTCGGTTTTTTATAGATATTTTCATCGATTTTAACTCTACCTTCATAATAGACCAGATAGATCTGCGGTTGCCCAGCATATTTTTAAAACTAACTAAAGGGTGTTTCAATAGGTACTTCGGGATTTCCTTTTTAAATAAAATCAATAATTTTAGAAAAATAACAAGCTTGTTTTTTTTTATCTAAAAATAATATTCTCCAAATGTCCCCATTGGCTATTCCAATATTAAAATAAAATAATTCCAAAAATTATTTTCCGACGAAGCTCATTTCCACCTCACAGTTTATGTGAACAAGCAAAATTGTAAAATTTGAGGAAATGAAAAATTCTCGAGTGATTGCAGAAGAATTTTTACATCCTCTTCGAGTAACACTGTGGTGTGCAGCGTAGGCTGTTTAAATGTAGATTATATGAATCTAAAAATTACTCAATACAAGAACATTAGAAAATTGTGTAATATATGTTGTAATGTATTAAAAAAGGTGTAATATATGTTGTTGTTGTTGTCTAAATAATGACAAAGCACCAATCCCATACAATCTTTTGTTGGCTTTAATTACAGATGAGTAATTTTCTGCAGGGAATTTAATAATTTTCACCGCACTAGATGTAGGTATAGATTATGAAGAAAATGTTAAGTTTTTGATATGATACCAACTAGCTCAGTGAAAAGCTCGTTAAGTAATTTTACTGCGCCTTGGGGTGAGTGGAAAACCCATAAAGTATTTATTTAATACCAAAAATTCCAAAAGTAAAATTATCAACGATAATACTTCAACATCAAGTCATTCACAAAAAACGCTAATGGTAATAAAAGTTCACACAATATTTTCACAGTGCACAGTATTCATTTTTTAACATAAACCACTCCCGATATTGTAATCCTAGTGCAAAGATAGGACCTACATGTCCATATCGTATTTTTAATATTTCATATTGACTTAGTTCTTGAATTAGTAATATATTTTTGTTGCAAATGGAATTGTAATTAAATATACATTTGGTTGAAAGTACCACGACATATATTCTGACAGAGGATATTTTGTAAATATATTTCATTTGTTATGAAAAATAACGAAAAGGTTTAGTTTGTTTAATGAAAAACCATTAATAATATTATTTATGAATGATAACAACTCTCAATGATTTCCCAGTAAAATAAAGTTAAATATAATTTACAAATCGAAAATGGCTTGCAATAATATGAATTTAATAATAACTTAGCTTCAATAAAACCTTCACATCATTTTTTTAGCTGAAGAATAATGTTTTATCTATATAATTTGCCTCTGAAATAATCATTTAACTTCAAGATGCAATATAAACTTGTTAAAACAAACAAACATAATTACATACAACAATACAATACTCATGTCACGAAGTAACGGGACTGGTTCATTTTAATAACCCTCTTTAATTGTTTAATTACATGGAAAGTCACGGAGATAATACATCGTCTATTATCAGAAACAGAAGAGCTGACATCGGGTCTGACCATGATATACCAGTAGAAGATATAGAAGTTGAATTGCTGAAGTTAAAAACACACTACATTAATAAAAGCCTCCAATTTAAAGAACTCAAAATAGCATCGAAACAAAGCATCTAAATAACCATATAGACAAAAGAGTTGGGGCTAAAATTAATGAGGTATGGCAATGATTAAAAAAGATGGGAGAAATTAATAGATCAAGTGTTACAAAAAGTAAAGAAAAAACAGGAATAAAATGGAATAGAAATAAAACTGCTAAACTCCATGGGACGGGAAAAACTTAAGGACAGCTGGAATGGAATACATAGACAAACACAGACCAATACAAAAAATAAACGAAGTTAAGAATCAGTGGAATACTGAACACTGCAAAGAAATGAAAGATCTAAAGAACAAACATAACACATTCAATACGTTTTAAAAAGCTGAGAAGTTGCCGGTTTATGTAAAAATTGAACCACAAATATAACCACAGAAGATTCGGGTAAAGTAATTCTTGATGAACAAAAAATACCTGAAATTGGGAGCGCATATATTACAGAGCTTTTTAAGGATATCGGATTATAATTCAAAAAATCGCAAAGGAATAAAAATAATAGTCTGGACTGAGGTGGTCCATGACATAAGATACCACCGCCAATATATTAGTGACGATAATGTTGTTAGTGTTTTTGTGGACCTAAAACGTGCATTTGAGACTATCATCTAAGAATATCTGATTATGAAGTCGCTGTGCACGGGGTGATATATTGTGTTATAAAATGGTTCAAACATTATTTGAGTGGCCGCTTTCATCGAACAAAAGTAATTTTGGAAAATGATATTGGTATTCCACAAGAGACCATATTGGAGCGTATTTTTTATTATATACATCAATAACTTTATAATTTTTTAAAAAAAAGTAAACTTAAATTTGTTTACAGACGATACGATCCTTACAATGAAGGGACAGAACTATGACCAAATGGTAAAAGATATTAATTTAGAACTCTATATTAGATAATTGGCTATGTGTAAATAAATTAAAATTAAATTCTGAGAAAACAAAATATATGATTCTAGGAAAAAGGGCTATTTGCAAGTCGTTTGTTGATTTCGTTGTTTTTGCTTCGCTATTTCTTTTGCTTTGTTGTTTTTGCTTCGCTATTTGCGAGCCGTTGTTTGAAATTATAATATTTACATCGGGAATAATAACATTGAAATCGTTGATCAAATTAAAGAGGTAATTCTTGATTCTCAATTAAAGTTTTGTGCTCGTATAAATTACGTGAGTAAAAAATAGGTTAAAAAATAGGGTTCTTTCGTAATTTCGTAGCTTAAGTAATTGGTTAAAATTGATATATAATATATAATTGATATTAATATATAATACCATAATTTATCCCCATTTTAGTTATTATAGCTATTTGTTGTTAGGTTGTAATAAAAATGAAATAAATAGAGTGCAAATTTTACAAAATAAGGCAATGCAAATTATTTTGAAAAATATTATTATTTTATAATAATATTTATTATTATTATATATTATTATTATTAATAATAATAATATTAATAATAATAATAATAATAATAATAATAATAATAATAATAATAATAATAAATAAGTGGCGGTTCCCAACTCTATGGCACCACAAGAATGGCAATGAAAGAGGCACTCGAACAACAATTAGATCATCTAAGTCTAGCAACACCAAAGACTTTACTACAAAATCAACAGAGAGCGGAAATTAATAATGGAGTAGAAGATCAAAATACCCCGGTACTTGCTGGCTCGCCCCTAATAAGGAAGGCTGTCACTAGGACCGAACGCACTCCACGTATCAGATGGACACGCGAAATGAATATTGATGTAATGCGTGCCTATTACTACGTAAACCAGTGCGGAGATAATCTGCTCCCTGGATGGAGGCATGCACTCCACCAAGAATATAAAAAGAGGTTCCCTGAAACTCAGCTGTCGGAACAAAACTTAGCCGACCGTAAAAATGTAATTCTAAGGAAAAACTATCTAACCGAATCGGAATTAATGAACATCAAGAGAGAAATCGGTAATGAACTACATCAAAACATTACATATCAACAACATAAAGAAGATACTATAGACGTTCTTAACTCGAATACAGAGGAGAAACAAGTAGAACAAACTCAAAATGTATCACCAGAAGCATCATCGTCTAAAAATGAAGAATCAATCTCGCAACGTAACTTTTCTAACATACGAGAGAAGTTTTACAGCAATTTGACCAGTTTTACTGGCTCAAACCCATTGAATAGACCAAAAATTCCAGTACTGCGTAATATTGCAAAATCACGTATTACTCTAATGCAGATTAATAGAGTTTTGGAATCACATCTATCTGGGATGACAGATTTAAGCGATATACATCTTGCATTATATTGTGCAGCAGTGACTGTCATCGAAATTTCAGGTCAAAAGACTTACACCCATAATGCGGCTGGTCGTAGTATCCAGAAAAATACACCTGTCTGGAAAACGCGCCTTGAAAACAATATCAATGAGTTCCGGAGGAAAGTTGACATTATCTCAGAGTATCTTTCTGGTAATCAGTCAAATAAAGTAGCGAGAAAAGCAAAAATAATTGCCAATAAATCTGGCATTGACTTCGATGATTCAAACCTGACAGAAAACTTGTTGGATCTAAAAGATCGGTTTAGGCAAAAAGCTAAATCGAAAGGAGCCAGGCTAGCAAGATATAATGAACTAGAAAAGCGAAAACATCAAAATTCAGTATTTGCAAACAGCCAAAAGAAATTTTATAGAGAACTCGAAGCAGAAGGTAACAGCAAGTCAGAACTTAAGAATATCGATGTGTCTTCCTTTGCGGAATATTGGAGATCGGCTTGGAAAAAATCAGACGGCTACGAAAAATTGGCTCCTTGGGTTAAAACCATTCAAGAACAGACAAATGCTCTCCCAGATATGGAGTCTAACGATTTCACAGAGATTGACATTTGCACTGCTATCAGGAGGACTCATAACTGGAAGGCGCCTGGACCAGATGGATTGTATAACTTCTGGATTAAAAGCTTTACAGCCGCCTATCCCGTACTTGCAAATGCATTTAAAGAGGTTTTAATAAATCCAGACACTTTCCCTGACTTTCTAATGGAGGGCAATACATACCTACTGTTCAAAAAAGGGGACGTTAAGCAACCCAATAACTACAGACCAATCACATGTCTGTCAGTGTTATATAAACTGTTCACAGCCCTACTCAATGAAAAAATCTACCAACATTGTGATAAAAACAACATTTTTGAAGAAGAACAGAAAGGATGTATAAGAGCAAGTATGGGCTGCAAGGAACAATTGACGATGGATGCTGTAGTTCTTGAGCAAGCGCGAAAAAGAAAACGCAACTTAAATATCTGCTATATAGACTACAAGAAAGCATTCGATAGTGTCCCTCACGATTGGCTGGTAGAGGTTCTGAATTTCTATAAAATTAGCCCCCAGATTATTAATTCTTTAAAGTACCTGATGGGGAAGTGGAAAACGAATCTTTTTGTCGGCCAACAATGCATTGCAGCTACAAATATCGAGAGGGGAATTTTTCAGGGAGATTCCCTTTCTCCAATTTGGTTCTGTTTAGCATTGAACCCTTTGTCCACACTACTCAACAACAGCAATATTGGATATAAACTTAACATGAGGAATCCAAGAAAGCTCTCTCATCTACTATATATGGATGACCTTAAATTATATGGAGAAACTAGATAAAAATTAAATTCATTGATAAAAACGGTTGAAAGATTCAGTAGGGATATCAGAATGTCATTCGGACTGGACAAATGCTCTACCATTAGTATACAGAAGGGAAAGGTTCAGAGTCAACATTCAACACTTTGTAACATACAACAACTAGCACCAGAAGAATCCTACAAATATTTAGGAATACCCCAAAAGCATAAACTTGATCATAACCAGTTAAAGAAGGACTTTTCCACTCTATACCAAAAGAGACTTACAAAACTTTTAAACACCAAACTGAACGGAAGAAACCTCATTAGAGCGATCAACGGTTGGGCGGTGCCAACTCTGACATATTCTTTTGGCATAGTTAAATGGTCAGAAACTGACCTTGATGAACTCGATAGGTTGACGCGCCGAACATTGACAAAGTTCCGATGCCTGCATCCAAACTCATCTACGAAAAGACTATACATCCCAAGAAAGTTGGGGGGTAGAGGCCTTGTAAACGTAAAAAATCTCTGTCTCAATCAGGAAGAGAGAATGAGGAAACACTTCCTTGATTCAAACAGTACGTTAATGAAATTGGTTGCAAATGAGGATCGGGGTTTCACCCCACTGAACCTAAATAAACAAAATCGTATTGATAGCAGAACAACACTCACGGACTGTGTTCGAGAATGGAAAGGACAAACATTGCACGGAAGGTTTCCTAAGTCACTCGAAGATGACACCATTGACGAACAATTGTCTCTGAAGTGGCTGACCGATGGACTCTTGTACCCAGAAACAGAAGGTTTCGCGATATCTATTCAAGATAGGGTAACAGAACAAAAAACTATGAAAAGCACATACTGCATTTGGACGTAGTCGATAAGTGCAGGAAATGCGGTACTTTGGGGGAAACAATTGAGCACCTTATTGGCGGATGCCCGGCCCTTGCTCCTAATGCTTATTTAGGACGGCATAATCAGCTGGCAAAAATTATACATCAACAAATTGCAAAAAAATACTCGCTATTAGAAAATGCACCTCCTCCATATTATAAGTACTCGCCTTCTCCTGTACTTGAATCATCCGATACCATTCTTTACTGGGACAGACCAATCACTACTGATCGAACAGTTGATTATAACAGGCCGGATATTGTTCTAATCAACAAAAAGGACAAGAGGGTTTTTATAATTGACATCGCAGTGCCACTATCTCACAACATTAGAAAAACTGAGATAGAAAAATCCACAAAGTATGAAAATCTGGCATACGACTTGAAGAACCAGTGGAAACTGAGTAAGGTAGATGTAGTGCCCTTCGTTATATCCGCCGAAGGCCTGATAAGTAAGAGATTTTCAAAGAACCTCGAGAGCCTCGGGATCTCGAGATCGATTGCCATAGTGGGACAGCGTGCCGTGCTCTTGCAGACGTGTCACATTGTTCGTAAGATATTATGCTAGGGTGAGAGGAGCTGAATTGCTTTTTCATCTTGGCATTGGAATACCGGCCAGCATGAGCTGAGATTCTACAGTAAGGATGAGCAGAATAATAAATAATAAAAAGAGACTTACAAAACTTTTAAACACCAAACTGAACGGAGGAAACCTCATTAGAGCGATCAACGGTTGGGCGGTGCCACCTCTGACATATTCTTTTGGCATAGTTAAATGGTCAGAAACTGACCTTGATGAACTCGATAGGTTGACGCGCCGAACATTGACAAAGTTCCGATGCCTGCATCCAAACTCATCTACGAAAAGACTATACATCCCAAGAAAGTTGGGGGGTAGAGGCCTTGTAAACGTAAAAAATCTCTGTCTCAATCAAGAAAATAGAATGAGAAAACACTTCCTTGATTCAAACAGTACGTTAATGAAATTGGTTGCAAATGAGGATCGGGGTTTCACCCCACTGAACCTAAATAAACAAAATCGTGTTGATGGCAGAACAACACTCACGGACTGTGTTCGAGAATGGAAAGGCCAAACATTGAACGGAAGGTTTCCTAAGTCACTCGAAGATGACACCATTGACGAACAATTGTCTCTGAAGGGGCTGACCGATGGACTCTTGTACCCAGAAACAGAAGGTTTCGCGATATCTATTCAAGATAGGGTAACAAGAACAAAAAACTATGAAAAGCACATACTGCATTTGGACGTAGTCGATAAGTGCAGGAAATGCGGTACTTTGGGGGAAACAATTGAGCACCTTATTGGCGGTTGCCCGGCCCTTGCCCCTAATGCTTATTTAGGACGGCATAATCAGCTAGCAAAAATTATACATCAACAAATTGCAAAAAAATACTCGCTATTAGAAAATGCACCTCCTCCATATTATAAGTACTCGCCTTCTCCTGTACTTGAATCATCCGATACCATTCTTTACTGGGACAGACCAATCACTACTGATCGGACGGTTGATTATAACAGGCCGGATATTGTTCTAATCAACAAAAAGGACAAGAGGGCTTTTATAATTGGCATCGCCACTATCTCACAACATTAGAAAAACTGAGATAGAAAAATCCACAAAGTATGAAAATCTGGCATACGACTTGAAGAACCAGTGGAAACTGAGTAAGGTAGATGTAGTGCCCTTCGTTATATCCGCCGAAGGCCTGATATGTAAGAGATTTTCAAAGAACCTCGAGAGCCTCGGGATCTCGAGATCGATTGCCATAGTGGGACAGCGTGCCGTGCTCTTGCAGACGTGTCACATTGTTCGTAAGATATTATGCTAGGGTGAGAGGAGCTGAATTGCTTTTTCATCTTGGCATTGGAATACCGGCCAGCATGAGCTGAGATTCTACAGTAAGGATGAGCAGACTAGTAATAATAATAATAATATTATTATTATTAATAATAATAATATTATTAATAATAATAATATAATACCAGTAGTCATATCTACAAATGGGTTGATAACAAACGACTGGAAAATCGCCAAAAACAAGCCTGAATTACATGATAGACATATGGCAGTCATGCAGAAGGCTGCTTTACTGGGTACAGCAAATATAGTCAGAAAATTTTTAAGCTTGCATTGAGCCTCGGCTGAACCCTTTTATTTAGTGCAAACATTGTAGTCTTGGGTTACAAACCCCGGCTACCGTGGATATGAATAAAATTTAAGATGAACATAATAACATAATATATAACATATAAACATAATAGTATTATTAATATTATGTTCATCTTATATTTTATTCATATCCACGGTAGCCGGAGTTTGTAACCCAAGACTACAATGTTTGCACTCAACAAGAGGGTTCAGCCGAGGCTCAATGCAAGCTTAAGAATTTTCTGACTATATTTGCTGTACCCAGTAAAGCAGCCTTTAATATTATTATTATTAATATTATTATTGTACAAATGTAAATCAATTATAAATTGTATGTAGTAGCCAAGTGCTAAATAGAGAATATTATTGTTATTCTGCTCATCCTTGCTGTAGAATCTCAGCTAATGCTGGTCGATATTCCAATGCCAAGATGAAAAAGCAATTCAGCTCCTCTCACCTTAACATAGTATTTTACGAACAATGTGACACGTCTGCAAGAGCATGGCGTGTTGTCCCACTATAGCAATGAATTTTGAGATACCCAGGCTCTTCGACGGATATAACGAAGGGCACTACATCTACCTTACTCAGTTTTCATTGGTTCTTCAAGTCGTATGCCAGATTTTCATACTTTGTGGATTTTTCCATCTCGGTTTTTCTAATGTTATGAGAGAGCGGCACTGCGATGTCAATTATAAAAGCTATTTTTTTTTTTTTTGCATACATCCGTGCTGTCCGCGATGCACGTGTCTGCTATTTCATCACCAGTTACGCCAACATAAGTTGCGCAGTCACCTACCAACATAAAGTTGCGCAGTCACCTACCAACATAAAGTTGGCTAGGTGACTAGGCGAGAATGGAGATCATGATTACACAATGATGTCACAAGGGGGATCATGATTACTTTATATTTTGGATATAATTCACTTAGACTGTAAACGAATTTTTTCTGCTTCTTTTCTAGATATATTGATATCTGTTGAACACGAGTACTCAATCACATAAAAGCTTTCTTTTAAATCCTGTATCAAAGGATTTAAAGCTATTATTATTATTATTCTGCTCATCCTTTCTGTAGAATCTCAGCTCATGTTGGCCGATATTCCAATGCCAAGATAAAAATGCAATTCAGCTCCTCTCACCCTAGCATAATATCTTACGAACAATGTGACACGTCTGCAAGAGCACGGCACACTGTCCCACTATGGCAATCGATCTCGAGATACCGAGGCTCTCGAGGTTCTTTGAAAATCTCTTACTTATCAGGCTTTCGGCGGATATAACGAAGGGCACTACATCTACCTTACTCAGTTTCCACTGGTTCTTCAAGTCGTATGCCAGATTTTCATACTTTGTGGATTTTTCTATCTCAGTTTTTATAATGTTGTGAGATAGTGGCACTGCGATGTCAATTATAAAAGCCCTCTTGTCCTTTTTGTTGATTAGAACAATATCCGGCCTGTTATAATCAACCGTTCGATCAGTAGTGATTGGTCTGTCCCAGTAAAGAATGGTATCAGATGATTCAAGTACAGGAGGAGGTGAGTACTTATAATATGAAGGAGGTGCACTTTCTAATAGCGAGTATTTTTTTGCAATTTGTTGATGTATAATTTTTGCCAGCTGATTATGCCGTCCTAAATAAGCATTAGGAGCAAGGGCCGGGCAACCGCCAATAAGGTGCTCAATTGTTTCCCCCAAAGTACCGCATTTCCTGCACTTATCGACTACGTCTATTATTATTATTATTATTATTATTATTATCACAAACATGATCATCATCGATCATCATCATTCATCGATCATCTCAGCCTAGGCTGGTCGGGTTTACAATGCCAGAATGAGAAAACAGTTCAGCTCCTCCCATTCAGCTTAGTACCTTACGAACAATGTGGCAAGTTTGTAAGAGAACTGCTCGTTGTCCTACTGTGGTAATCGATTTTGAAACACCAAGAATTTCCAGATTTTTGGAAAAGGTTTTGCTTACTAGGCCTTCGGCGGATATAACAAAAGGTAACACCTTCACTTTCTGGAGTTTCCATTGATTTTTCAGATCAATTGCAAGATTTTCGTACTTCGTGACCTTTTCTATTTCAGTTTTTCTGATGTTATGAGAGAGTGGTATCGCAATGTCAATTATGAAAGCTCTCCTCTGCTTTTTGTTAATTAGAACAATATCCGGCCTATTATAGTCAACCGTCCGATCTGTTGTAATTGGTCTATCCCAGTAAAGAATTGTATCGGCTGACTCAAGTACGGGGAAGGCATGTACTTGTAATCTGGTGGAGGCATCTTATCAAATAGCGAGTGATTTAAAGCGATTTGCTGGTGTATAATTTTCGCCAGCTGATTATGCCTGCCTAGGTAAGCATTAGGGGCAAGGACTGGACACCCTCCAACAAGGTGTTCAATTGTTTCTTCTACACCACCGCACTTCCTGCACTTGTCGACAACATCCATGTGTAGAATATGTCTTTCATAATTTTTTGTCTTTACTACCTTATCTTGGATAGCTGTCGCGAAGCCTTCTGTTTCTGGATATAATAGTCCATCGGTAAGCCAGTTTAGAGACAAATATTTGTCAATGGAGTCATCCTGAAGTGATTTAGGAAATCTCCCATGTAATGTCTGTTGTTTCCATTCTTGAACGATATCCTTCAGTGCTGTTCTACTATCAACACGATTTTGTTTATTTAGATTTAGTGGGATGAAACCCTGGTCCTTCTTAACAACCAGTTTCATTAGTGTGCTATGTGAACTAATGAAGCGCTCTCTCATCCTATTCTCCTGATTGAGACAAAGATTCTTGACATTCACAAGCCCTCTGCCTCCCAACTTTCTTGGAATATATAGCCTTTTTGTGGACGAATTGGGATGTAAACATCGGAACTTTGTCAATGTTCTTCGTGTCAATCTATCCAGTTCATCAAGATCTGCTTCAGACCATTTAACATTGCCAAAAGAATATGTCAGAGTTGGCACCGCCCAGCCATTGATCGCTTTAATGAGGTTTGCACCGTTCAGTTTGGTGTTTAAGAGTTTTGTCAGTCGTTTTTGGTACAAAGTGGAAAAATCTTCTTTAATAGGCTGTGATCAAATTTATGATTTTGAAGCATTCCTAAATATTTGTATGAGTCTTCTGATGCTAGTTCTTGTATACCGCAGACTGTTGAATGTTGTTCTTTTATTATTCCCTTTTGTATGCTGATAGTGGAGCATTTCTCGAGTCCGAATGACATTTTGATATCCTTACTAAATATTTCGACTGTTTTTATTAATGAATTTAGTTTCTCTCTTGTTTCATCTATTGTCATCCTGTGGCGGACGTTCTCAGCAACCTAGACCATGCCAACCGCCCCTAATAGAATACCAAATATGCTAAAAAAGTTTCACAGTGGGCTCAATCTTCACCTATTCTCCACGTGGATGCTTTTAATCAATTTAAAGTCAAAGTAGTGAACCCAGGTTATATCCAGCCTAACATGTATCAATTACCGCTAGATTTATCTTCATAATGATTTGCCTGATGTGGTTCTAATTTAATTAGTAAGATGGTCATAAAAAGTATCTACTTCTATCCTACTTTCACTCAACTTGAATTAAAACTTAGTAACCAACCACAAGTAACCAACGCAAGTAACCAACTTGTAACTTTATTAGTAAGTAACTTAAGTAACTTAAGTAACTTAATTAGTAAGTAACTTTATTGCATAATACTTTTGTGCATTACAAATGAAAGTTTGCAAACTCTTTTTTCAATCTCTTTTCACAAGTTTTAATAAAAATGTGACATTAATTTAATACACTTAAATAGCTTGTAAAGACGAATACTTTGGAATCTTTTGCTTAAACTGTTTACTTCGTACAGATTTATAAGTCCTACATTATTAGTTTATTCTGAAAGTTTTCATACTATCTCCCACCACTGTATATATGCAATGTCTTTTATTTATTTATTGATACCAAATTCATCCCACATAGACCTTTCTATAGAATTCGCTTTATTTCTGTATTGTAAACGGCTTAGGATGCTTTGGAAACTTTTAAATATATTCAAAAAGTATAAAACAGTTTTTGATATATTTTCGAAATATTATTCGCCTGCATTTATGTCCCGCCGTTCGTGTTTTACATTATAACTTTCTGCGGTTTATGTCGAACGAACCTATAACTTCTGTTCGAATTGAATAATAGAATAGCCGAAGACAATATATATATAGATACAGGAAGTTATAAACTGTTCTTTGAGTATTTAAATAAATAAACCAACAGCCTACCAAAATAAAATTAATTTATTGCTATTATGTTTGTTGTTATAAAAATATTTATGTTAAAATACATCATGTTCAGCAACATTTTACTTGAGCAGAAGAAACTCAATTGAAGCAATAACATATTCATTCAGTAAAAGTGATTATTTTATATTTCTTGATCAGAGAGATGCATATCTCGATGATTCCAGTTTTTTTATTTTCATTTAATAAACATTTATTTTAATATAATTAGTGGTTTTGATTTACATTACGCATGTATCAGCAGCATCGCATTTTCTTTTTTATATAAAATAAACGGCACAACTGGCAAGTTTAGTTAAAAAATCTTGAAAGGAAACTATCCATTGATAAAACCTGATTATTAAAATGGTTTTCCATTTTTTAAATAATTTCAAAGTAAACCCTAAAGTTTATTCATAACTGTAAAGCCATCTTGGCTCAATTGGAAATTTTGTCATATGTTTATATTTTTTTACAATTTTTCTGCAGAAAAAGAAGAAAAGGAAGAGGTTGCTTGGAAATATAATGTTAAATCTTGGATAGCATCTGAAATCATGAAGAAATGATTGTGAAGTTTCGACTAGATAATTATTTTTAAAAGAAGAAAAGTTTTATTACTGCTAAAAGTGCGGTTCTCGTCAAAATGAGATTCACTCGAGAAATTAAAATAATTTTTGCATATCCGTTAAATTCTGAATTACTTAGTAAACATTTAAACTGCCGATATTGCCCATGATTCGGTAAAACTAATAAACTTATTAGATACCCTATATTTCATTAAAAGTGAGATTTCATGCACTTAATTAGCGCCGTAACAGGTAAAAATACTATTTTCCTAATGCCAGATGTCAGTATGGTTATCAAGAACGTACATTAGTGTCAAAAGAGGAATCTGTTATAATATACGACTTACCACTCTGCCTTCTCGGTTTTAATTTAAACATATTTAATTTAATAATATAAATTTAAATTTATAAAAATAAACGACATTATCTCAACTAGAATTTTACAGCATCCTTCCGGATTCATAATACTTGGTTTCCACAGATTAACATTTATTGTGGTCGTTGTACACGCAGATGGAAAGTTGGCTCAAGTTCTTGTAAACTAATGATGTGACAAGTATGTAGCCAATATGTGGATGCTCAGTTATGGCCGTGGAAAGGGCGGCCAACGTTGGATCAAACATTGGCCTGGCTGTGTGGGCCACTGTGTGGCATCGGCTTAACACTGTATGTAAACCAAGTTTTTGGTGGTTATCGGTTGGTATCGTACCATTTGGCATTCATGGCTATTCGTAATATTTTGTTTTGAAGAACTTGCATGTTGTTCACATTGGTAGGTGGAAAGTTGCACCAGATAACACAAACACAAAGAAACCAAATCCACCATTCTTAAATATTTCTTAACAAAATTGGGTTTAGAAGTATTCAAGAATGGCGAATTCAGCTTTAAGTATTTGTGCTTGTATTATCTGGCAGAAATTTATCAAATTTCACATTGATACTACTTTCTTCACGATTAAATCAAGATACATTTCCCAAGTAGAAATGTCACAAATACGAATATTCTAAAAGTTTTTTTTTCTCAAAGATCATAGAAAATATAATGGAATTATCGAAGCAATATATATTGTTGCATAGGATTTTTAACTAAATAATGATTTTTCATTTATGTTCCAAAAATGTTGTCATAATTTGTCAAATTAACTGATTTATAAAAGGAAATGTCTATAAATGACACTTTTCTGAAAGTTGTAATTTTTTTTCGTCAAATATTCAGTACCTAAAAAAATTATCAGTTAGGGTCTACGCCATGTTTACTGACAACAGTTATATAGATGATGACAAAAGCATAAGCTTAGATGAAGGAGATGACGAGGAATATATCAAACCTCCTAGACTGATCGCTATCATTGGCGATGAAGACACATGTGCCGGATTTGTTTTAGGTTGTTCGTTTTTCTCTCTCTTAAACAAATTCATTATAATATATATTTCCAGCTGGAATAGGTGAAGTGGACGATTTAGAGATACCAAATTTTTTTATCGTGGATTCAAAAACCGATGATTATCTTGTTGAAAATGTATTTGAAAGCTTCACTCAGCGCAATGATATAGGACTCGTACTGATAACGCGAGAAGCAGCGGAGAAAATCGGTAACAAAGTTAAAAGCTACAAATCGGTAGACCCGGCAGTATTGGTTTGTTGTTATTCAATATTACTAAATAAACTATTATTTATTGGGTCCTTGAAAAAGGAATTTCCCTTTAATAGTGAATTAAACAAACTATCAAAAATGGAAAGTTAAATCGTCAGTCTTCATGTTGTAAAAATAATACTAAAATGTCCGCGTCTTGCCTTTTGACACTAACGCCGTCAATCATCACCATCATAAAGAAAAACCAACCTAATCATCAAAAAAATAATGAAGAGTAACTCCTCCAGACCACAAAATACACCAAACAGTGAGTGACTTTTGAGGATGTCATGGTGGTTCGATAACCTCTTTTGAGGTTTATTCACTTTTACTGTTTATTGATGTATCAATTTAATACAAAATGCACCACATCCCAAAAGGACAAAAATATTTTCATAGAACGACCATATTTATAGTAAAGTTCAACAAATTGTATATACTGTTTCATAATCTACGGCACCACTCTAAAAATTGGCAAGTATTATGTTTCAGAGATAAATATACAATTGCCAAACATATAAAATGAGAGATAGTTCGAAAAATTCTTGACCTGACAAAGAAAACACAACATTTTTGAGACTTTTTCTTACTTTTCAACATACCATTTTCCCTGCATTTAAGCCAACCACATTCCACTAATGCCCTCAGTATAATGCGATTTATCCAACTCTGCAAGATAAGCGCTTATCTCAAGTTTGACATATATTCGTATGGGAATATATATACATTCATATTCATATTCCATGGAAATCTTCATGCCCCCGAGCCATTTCTTCAGGTTTGAGAACAGGAAGCAATCGCTGAGAACGAAATAAAACTGTTACTGATTACGGAGTTTTATAGCAACAAACTAATTTGTGAGCAAGGGCATTATCGTGGTAAAGGAGAACATTGAATCGTTTTCGCTTTCTTTAGAGAACTTTTACTTGCTCCCACCCAATGTTTGAACTGGCACTTCGTCTGTGACATATAACCATATAACATATAATCATGACATATATTATGACATATAACCATATAACCATAAATCCATGTTTCATCTACTGTTATAAGATGTCGAAGAAACTCAACATAAATGCATGTAAATGAGTCTAAACACTCCTGAGAAGTGTATATCAGAATATGTTTGTCAACTGTTAACAAACATGGCACCCATCGAGCGGAAAGCTTTTTCATAGCCAAAAATATTATTTAAAATGTAGTTGACACGATTAATCGAGGTGTTTACAATATCAGCCAGCTCACGTGCTTCCAGTCAGCGATAATTTAATACGACATTTTCAATTTTTGTAACAATTTCGTCGGTCATAGCAGTTGTTGCGGCTTTGGGGTTAAACCCCGTGAAACAAAGTGCTTTATAACAATCTAAACTTCAATTTTATCAATTTTTAATGTCAAAACTTGTTTGCTTTACTCAATCGTAACAAACAAGTAACTAAACTGATCTTCATCCATCTGAGACTTCACAGTATGTCATCTAAGAAATACTTGACAAATATAATAATTTGACCATACTTAATGTATTATTGCCATTTCTCTGTTTCAGTGAGAAACCTTTTTAAATGATCCTGGTAGATTAGCTCTAAAAAATTATATGTTGTTGAAAGACCATATACATTTAAAGAATTCAGAGAATTCAAAAAGACACATTAATAGTCATATTAATAGTCATTCGATAAATTTAAATAAAATATTTAAGTATCACATTACCTAATTGTAAACAAAAAAAATAAAATATAAATAATTGGTATTTCGGGGATTTTTTAACACCAAAGATATTTTTACCGAAAACACCAATTAAACAAACTGAGTCACATCGGTTATTGTTGAAACGATTCTCTACTATACCATTGGATGATTTGATTAATTCACTCTAATTGCTTACCTAATTTATTAATATATTAAACCATTTAAGGTTATACCAGGACATAATGGTCCGTACGAAATTGATCTTCCTCAAAATGTACAATTAATCGAAGAACGAAGGAAACAGGGAAGTAGAAAAAGTTCAATTGGATCAACTGTATCCATTAAAACCATTCATTCCCATCACAGTCAAACCCTATCGAGAAAAGGATCATCTCACTCCGTACGTTCATTGAAATAGACGAGATTAAATTTAACAACCCCAAAAGATAACTACATCAATAATAAAAAAAACTAATAATGAATATCGATAATAAATTCATCTGACGATCGCCCAAGAAGCTGTTTAATTCATCTATATCAAAGATCTCCAAACTACAGCCCGCGGTCCAAATCCGGCCCATCAGTGTCATCAATCCGACCCGTAACTAGCAAATTTAGCAAACGTATGCTCGTTTAGGGCGCGTACTCGGCGACTAGTTTAGAAATTATAGATAATGACGGGAAAATTAAAACGGTTTTGGCCCTTGGAACTTACTGAAGTAATCAGTATGGCCCTAAGGCTGGAAAGTTTGGAGATCCCTGCTCTATATTATTAAAACTATATTAGTAGCCATTATTGGAAAAAATCAAGTAAAAGTCGATAATCTGAAGGTAAAATGTTAGTGGTTGAGGTTGGGGCAGGGTTGGAGAATAGTAGAATTTATTTCTGGTAGAATGTATTTATTCAGCCGAAATATTTTTTCCTCTTTAGTAACATTCCAAGTTCTTGAATCTCTCTGCATAATTCCTCTTGATTGGATATTCATTAGCCATTTTCTATTTTAAGTTTTCTTTTAATGACTGATAAAATCATATTCATTTAAGTGTTTTTTTTTCATGAAATACAAATAACTATAATAACAAATAACCAAACATGATATTAAAATATAGTATTGAATAAGTCATTAGTGAAACAGACATAGACGTAAATGAAACAGTAATAGATATATAAAAAATGGAGGTCAGTGGAGTGGAGATGTGAAAATGGAGTTAACACGATCGAAAAAGTAATTAAGAGAGGCCTATAATATAATTAAGGTGAAAGTCAAAAGAGCCGATTCAGAAATAAACATAGGCAAAACAAAGGTGATGAAAAAGGAATCTGATCCAAGAAGAAACAGAACTGGATAACGGCGGTAACAACATTAAAGTTGTAAATTAACTTACGTATATGCAAAGCCACAAACGTATATGCCAACTCCACAAAAACCTCACAGAAGGTACTAGAAATTGTTTTATGAAAGGTAACAAAACCCTGCAGGTCCCGCAGTCTGTCATAAGATATAAATGTATGCAAGGTACACGAAAGTTAAGATGTATAAATTCATTCAGTCAGCAGTCGCTTATGGCTGCGAAACGTGGACCCTCACAAACAAAACAGAAAAGATGCTTGGAGTATTTGAAAGAAGAGTACTCAAAAGAATTTTGGTACAGTGAATAATGGGAATTGGAGGATCAGGTATAGCTTTGAACTCAAACCATTATACAAAGATATTGATATTGTAGACTATGTGAGGGTTTAGCGACTCACATTTGCAAATTGTGACAATGGTAGAATTTCAAATACCAAGAAAAATTATGGAGGAACGAATAGTGGGTAGAAGAAAGATATGGTGAATAAAGAGGAAATGCGTAAGAACTGTTGCACATTAAAAACTGGTAAAACTGTTGGAAATCCATCTGGATGGAGGCAAAGGTTGAAGGAAGTCAAGGCTCATTAACAGGCTGTAGCATCATAGGAGGAAGAAGAATATTAAAATATCAGTTTTGCAAACTTCCTTTTCGTAATATTAAGAATGCTAATTAGCAGGTTAGACTAGTCTCTAATAACATCCGAATTAAGTATAATATATGATTAAGCTACTTAAACAATATTGAAAACCACAATATATCAACAAACCACGAATTGTTTAAATTAAGAAATAAAAGATTTAAAAGAGAAAACATGGGTATTATTGCTACAATAACTAATATTGCTAATATCGGTATGTCAATACATTATTGACGTGTTCTTAGTGGACTAATGCACCGATTTTAAATCATCTATAAATTATTAATAAAAACTTTTGAATATTTATAAGTTGTGGTTACCGTAAAAGATTGTATAATTGCCAACATTTAGGTCAAAGGATTCCGAAATTATTATAATGAAATTCAATATTTTGACTATTACGTTATAATAAGTAAACATACTAATGACAGACAACAATAATTCATTGACTACAACCCTCAGCCAATCATAATCATTCACTTTTGACTGGCGTGACTAAGTCTAAATCCATTAATTTATCTCCAAAGAGAATTAAAAAACATCTGCACCAACACTAATTTGAAATAATCTACTGTTATTCTTTTACTTGCATGTTCAGTGTGTGTGTATGTGTGTTAGCCTTAACTAACTTTGGATATATAAACAATATTTTGTTTATATAATAAGCTGCAGTTAAAAATTCTGATAGTTACCAGGGGCATCTTGTATCTCAAGCATATACCCCCCCTCCCCATGCCATTGTAGCAAGATGCCAGGAATGCTGGAACCGATCTATGTTGTGGGACTACTGTTGGTTTTTAAAAAGAGATGAGGCTACAGAACACAAGAGAAAAAATTGAAAGTTTTTGTCGCTGTATGACATCTCATAACATAGTTTTTATTCGCATAATCCTCAGTAATGTATTTGCATAGATTTAACACGTTTTACATGTTTATATTAAATAAATATTAAATTGTAAAAATATGTCGTCTCCTTTTTTTCCTCACCACTGACCTATAATAAAAAAACTGTACGTGTTACAGTAATTAGAATAATTGAAATTATCATTTACGAATTTAAAACCATACAATATTTCATTTACACCTATTTTCATCAATGTTACATCAAGAAAGTCTAAATTTGTTGACCTGTGTAACAGTCAGTGACTTTTTGTGTATAAAAATGTAACTCCCGAATCCCAAATTGACCCAAATCGATTATATTGACTAGTCTCGCGAACTAAACAAGCGTGTATCTTTTAATGGTAAATTGACAAAATGTACTGAATACAATAATTTATGAGTGACATTTGAAAGTTCTAACACTATTATTGGAAAGCTCTTTATTTATATCCATGAATAAAATGAAATTATTGCAATATAAATATAGTATCTGGATTAGTGAGAACAAATAAATGTAATAAATTAGCCAATGAACCTTTAAAGTTTTAAAAGAAGCTCTAGCACGCTAGATTAGTGTTAATGCCTCTTGATTCCCAACTAACGTCAGGATTAAGTAAAATTGTGAGAAAGGTAAACAAAAAGATCTCTACAAGTCTAGTAATAATTTAAGAGCACTCTTGGAAAACACACAATACAGAGTTGATAACAATGAAAATTTGTAAAATTATGAAATTAATTTTAATGATTGTGATAGAAAATATAGTGTATAAACAAGATGTGTACGAACTTATACTTATGACGATATAATTATGCATGAAATGCATACAAATTAAAATAAACAAAAGGAATATACAATGGTGTCGAAAAACTATTAGTGATAAGAAATATGGTGTATAAAATAGAAAATGTATACGGCTAACTGAAAAGTTCGCGGAGCGAAAATAATAAAACAAGCTTATAGCTGAAAAAATTACTATATTCTTCCGTATATTCTCTTTTAAGCTTAATGCAATTTTCCCAGCGGTTCTCCAATTCATTTTTTCCATTTCTGAAATGATTTTCTGGAAGTCCTTCAAAATACTCATCTACGGCTGCTATAACATTTTCATTTAATGAAAAACGCTTGCCACGTAGAAACATGTTGATGTTTGGGAACAGATGAAAGCCAGAGGGAGTCAGATCTGGTGAATGTGGTGGATACTCCAGCAATGCGTACTGTAACTCCTTCAATTTGGTTATTGCAAGAATACCTCTGTGAGCCAGTGCACTGTCTTGATAATTTTTTTTCTTCGCTAAACCAGGTCTTTTCTCACGAATTTTTGCATCCAATTGGTCCAAAAGGTTTGAGTAATACTATCATGTTATTGTTTTACCGGTTTGAAGGTAATCAATTAACAATATGCCTTTTGCATCTCAAAAAATTGTTGCTATAACTATTTTTGGTCGATTTTGACCACTTTGGTTGCTTCGGAGCTGAACAACCATGCTCAGTCCACTCTGCGGTTTGTTATCGCAGTTCAGGAACATGGTGATAAACATAAGTCTCATCCATAGTTACAAAACGACATTTAAATCCATTATATTATTTTGAAAAAATCCAAATGTTGGTTAGAAAATTTTACTGGAAGTCGTTTTTGATCAGAATTTAACAAATGCGGCACCCATCTTGCACATAGTTTTCTCAAGTCCAATTTCTTTTCCAAAATATGAAACACCCGTTCAGTTGAGATGTCCATAACCTTAGCAATTTGACTCAAAGTCAGTTGTCTGTCATCAATAACCATATCATGTATAAAATTATTTATTTGTTCAATAGTTGCACTTATAGGACATCCAGAACGAGTATCATCATCCAGGCTTATATGACCACGTTGAAACTCACCTACCCACTTACAAACCATTGTTTTTGAATGAGCCGACTCCCCTGATATATTTATCATTTCACTATAATTTTCCATTGCCTATAAACCGTTTTTTACAAAGAATTTAATCACTGCACGATTTTCAAAATTTTCTATTTTAAAAAATAACACTGATACGCTTACTTTAAGCTGCTGTTTGTGTACCAATGAATTGACAGATCGACTTGAAACTTCACATATGTTCGTATGAAGGATGAAACTTAAAAATATAGTAGATTATATAGTTATTTTACTGCTCTATAAGTGTCGCCCCGCGAACTTTTCAATTAGCCTAGCATAAAAGATATAATTATGCATTAAATGCATACAAATGAAATTATCAAAAGTAATATACCATGGTATCGAAAATCAATTTGCGTGTATTTTTCATTTGTTTATAAATAAAGGATTATACTTCACGCCTCAGAGGTTTAATCTGATTTCAACGTTTTGCTCAGAGAAACCAACATTTTTTCTTCAGTATTAAAATCATTCCACTAACGAAATATTCAGGTGACGATTTTAAACAAACACATTAAAATGGCTGAAATATGTCGCGAAATTAAGGTAATTTTAAGACATTGCTTCAAGCAAAAATTCCGGGAGGGAGACGCGACTCTTGAAGATAGGGGAAGGTCGCTCGAGCGTTTTAAAAACAGCCGTGGTTGAACAGGCACTAGGAAGAGCAAATATGGATTGAGGTAATAACGGCTTATATAGTATTTCGAAGAATAATCTTTTTTATTAATATATCTATATATATAATCGTTGGTGCGTCCGTTAGTGATCGTGTAACTTCTGAACGACTTTGCCGATTGAGGTCATATTCCCAAAATATATTTTTTTGTCGAGACTATGGTTCATAGCTATAAGCTATAGCTATAAGCTTAATATATATATATATATATATATATATATATATATATATATATATATATATATATATATATATATATATATATATATATATATATATATAATATATATATATATATATATATATATATATATATATATATATATATATATATATATATATATATATATATATATATATATATATATAATATATATATATATATATATATATATATATATAATATATATATATATATATATATATATATATATATATATATATATATATATATATATATATATATATATAGTAAGTTATTAACAAAACATATGGCAGAACAAAGTCTGCCGGGCCAGCTAGTTATTTAATTTTTAATTAATTAATTAATTATATAATTATTTAATTTTTTAAATAGTGAATATCTAAGTACTTTAACAACGCAAATCGAAAGCAAATACATGTTACACCCTAGTATTATGAATGCATTCCTTGTCCAATATACAGTCACACATTTGGCTCTTTAGTCACCAAAGATCTATATTTATGAATTATTAATAATCATAATAGTAGTAATTAATATAGGACCATTATTAGTTTTAATATAGGACCATTAATATAGAACCACCTCTTGAATTAGTAGATGCTCTACTATTTAAGACGAAAATAGACTTTAGCTTATTTTGGCATTTTAGCATGGTTAGTGGAACCAACATACTATTGATTTCGTGTTTTGTAGCGAGTATATTACCATGATTAGGCACTAATACAGTAAGCACTAGATACAGATTAAATGAAATATGATTTGATTAAATGAAACATATGTACAATACAATTAGTTGAACCATTTTTCAACATTTCAAGCCTTCCAAAAAGTACGACTTGTTGAACTCTGCAAAATAGACCTTTGTTTTGGCTGTGATCTCTTCATTTGATGTGAATTTATTTCCAGTTTCCAGAAGTCGGAGGAGGTCAAATCTGGAGTAGCTAAGTGGATGTAACATCAATTCAGATCGCAAATTGACAAATTTCCTTGTTGCAAGAACGGATGAATGAGACGGTGCATCGTGGTGAAACAGTAGTTTTTTTTCGCAAATTGAGGGTAAGTTTCTATCAACTTTTCGTGAAATACGTGATC
The DNA here is from genome assembly GCA_031761425.1 of Cosmopolites sordidus. Lineage (NCBI taxonomy): Eukaryota > Metazoa > Arthropoda > Insecta > Coleoptera > Curculionidae > Cosmopolites > Cosmopolites sordidus. The sequence continues at coordinate 1,005,314 of JARFXV010000811.1, read as the reverse complement.
GTGAAATACTCTCACGTGATCGTCTTACCCTTTTCCAAATAACCAATGAAGATAAATGCTTTGCAAATTACAGAAAACCCTTACTATGACCTTACCAGCCAATGCAAACTGCCAATGCAAAATTCAGCAAACTGTTTTGACTGTTTCATTATTTCTGATGTACAGTGACAAATATAAATTTCATCAACATTTACGAATGGCCGGAAAAACGACTTTTTTTTCAATTTAGTATATACAATTTTATATATTATTTAAAAACTTAATTACAAAATATTGTGTTATATTACAATATTAAAATCCCATTTGTGACACTTAATATTAAATATTGGTAAAATAACACTAGACGGGTAGGATTGACAGTAGTCAATCCTAACACAACAAAGTCCGCTCACATGTTTTTATTTGCATTCCAATCAAATCTGATTCATGAACTTAGTATCGTTTAGAAAGCTTAATAAATTGGGTATATATTTTATTTAGAATATCACTAAAACATTGTTTTAATTCAAATTATTTTTCCATCGTACTTCATGTACTGCATTGTAATACCTCTACATTCTCTTAATTACCAGCACTACCCTGCACACTCTACATTTGTTGATAATACATGGCAGTAGAGAATAATACGAGGGTTGCTATTTATGTATCCGGAATAAAAAATAAAAACAAATATTTATCATTGAAAATGGTTTTATTGTTTTTCAAAATATTATCCGCGATGATCGATACACTTTTGCATACTACCAGTTGCATACACAAGTTTTGCATACTGAACCAGTTTTCATAGCAATTTTTCTATATCCATTGAGATATCTCCAAAACATGCACTTTGAACGAACGATTTTATCGAACCGCTTCTTCTGTGGTCGAAAATCGTTGACATAGTTTATTATTCAGAGACAAGAAACAAAAGAAAAATAGTTGGGTGCCAAATCAGGACTATACGGCGGATGACCAATCAAATGGATGTTTTGACCGGTCAAATATTGAATTGACCGGTCCGATGTGTGAGAGCTCGCGTTGTCTTGGTGAAGAATGATCCTGCGTCGCTGGTTGTTTTTTCTTATTTCTTTACAAACTTCTGCCAAACAAATAGTTGTATGCCATTCAGAATTGATCGTTTTATGATTCTCTAGTGGCACTGTAGCCACATGCCCATTTAGCCTAAAAAAACAGGGGACCATTTGCTTCGAAGTGCTTCTTGCGGCCGGTCGCGTTGGTGCGGACGGTAAGAGCAGCGGCCTGCCGCTGCTGTGCCGAAACCGCATCGGAGCGGTAGTTGGTTCGATTCCCGCACTCGAATGGTTGTTTTTCTTTCTTTCTTCTGTCTGCTTACTTCCTAAATGTTTGTGATTGTTTCTAGGCAAAAGTGTAAAATCCGACAACGAATTACCCTTCAGTCACGCCAGTTAAAGGCTGGGTAAGGCCGGATGCCTTCTGAGAAGTGTTCTACGTTGGTCACTCGCCAGTCGGTAGGTTTCCTGATAGACTTATGGGTAAGCACATAACCAAGGGTTCATAGCCCGAGGGGGGTGCTGGCCTGGGTTTGTCGGAAGCTGATGTGCCGTGGTTCGGAACCCACGTTAAGCTGTAGGTCTAGTCGCTAAATAGCCTAGTTGCTAATGCGCCTCTAACCCTAACACTTTACCTTTACCTTTTGCTTCTTGCGCGAACAACTTCTCTTGGGTTTGAATCATTTTAAAAGACCCGTACAGTCAACTACTGTTTACTTTCGGGCTCATATACATAGATCCAATATACGTCACATGTATAGATGTTATACACGGCTTTTGACGTACCACGATTGTATTTTTTGAGCATTTCTTTGCATCAATCTTTTCTTTTCTTCTTCTTTTGTGAGTCTTTTTTTGAGCGATTATCAAATTATGCAATCATTCAACGCGCACAAATGTTTTTTACGACTAAATGTTCATGTAATATAATGTGAGTGAAGTGAGTTGATCGATGCACTATTGTAGAGATAATCCACATCAGAAGTCGTAGTAAATCATGGCATGAAAATTCTCACGAGTTAATTCCATTTTTTGACTGCGATGAAATTTTCAGGTCACTTAAACAACACAAATATGACAAAACGTTTCTGAGTACGTATACAGTCAATAATGACACATTTTACGATGTATATGTGAGATGGCGCCTAACAACCATATATACGGTCGCTATAGAAATAGCAACCCTGGTATCAGTCGAAGAATTTGGAGAAAATGAAACAAAAATGCAGGTATCGGTTTATCCTTTCACAAAACGCTGAACTGCACCTAATTTTTTGTTTATGTAACGTGTTGTAGCAATTAAAGAATACATTTTGTTGATTATTGTTATTGAATATGAAACGATATGGAAAGAAAAGCCCTTCTGATTTCAGGTTTGATTCTCCTAGTAAGACTTGCACGAAAGGACTAGTCATAGAGATGTGTCTTGTACTTAGTAGAGATAGTAGGATTTTGTCCAAGAGACATAGACATACAACATACAATAGCATTGCATACGCAATAGATGCATAACATCGATGTGAGATTCTTGATCCTACAAGAGTTCGGTACAATTTTAATGGGCCAGATTAAGTTTCTATAAGTAGAGTTAGTATGAAAATATGATACAAAGCACCCCCACGCTTTTTTTACAATGACACATTAATTTTCTCGTTAAATCACTTTATTCTTATACTAAAATTTATTTTTTATTTTTTAAATTTTTTAAATTATTATTTATTTTTCGTCCTGCTGCCTTTCTTGGACGTTGTAACCGTGCCTCAGGCTCCCTCTCCGAAAGTAAATCCTTGATCCTGACGAATCTATTTAAGAGAATGGGACGAGCTTATTAAATTATTGTATTGTTATAGGTCATTGATAAGTGTGCAAAGTTTCAATTTAATCTGACGTTTTGAAGTGGGTGAGAAGAACATTCAAAGATTCCTTACACAGGTAGATGCAGGTGAAGCCAATTAAAGTATTAAAAATAATTGAAATTGCAGTGACTATGAGTTTCATATTGTTTATGTTATAATTAGTGCAGAATTTCTGGTTGTGAAGTATAAAATTTGTTAAATCAAAATGCCTCGAAAATGTGTAAATTTAGTAAATAAATTTTGTTACATTTGTAACAAAACTAACATTTTCGTCACAGAAACGTAAAATAACACTTTCGTCACAGAAATGCAATCTGACGCCTATTGTGAAGACTGCCTATTATCCATATTATCCATATATCCATATATTATACAACCATAATTTTTATCCCAATTTAAACAAAAATATTCCTATTAGAGTTTAACAGACATACATAAACTATTTAACTGGGGTAAATTAATTTTAAATAAATAAACAAAGATTAATATCTTTGCCCAGTAGTTTTATAGTGCCCAGTATAGTTTGTATTTGAAAAAGGCACTGTGTGTCAAAACAATTGTTATACATACAATTTTAAATATAGTGGAATTTTTTAGATATTAATCTTTGCTTATTTATTTATACATACACTATATAATCGATAACCAAACTGTCATATTACTATAAAATAAAAGATAAAATTTATTAAAATTGTGAAAATTTCATTTAATTACCAAATTGTATATTGTGTACAGAAAGTACTAGAAACTCATTAAAAACAAATTAGAGATCCCGTAGAATTTATAATGACATGTATTAATAATTAAGTAAGTTTTATCTACTAATCCAATATATGAATTTTATTTAATATTTGGCTGGCAAATAAGTTAGTTTAGTTTTAGACCGAAGAAAACATAATTTATTTAATATAAAAATACATTTGAATCCATTACTTATTGTTTGTTGTTGTATACGCTAATTAATTTTGTTGTATACGCTAATTTTTTACTTACTGCATGATGCTGCGTTCGTAAAACGTTTGAGACTTTAAGACAGATAATTATCCAAGTTGATAATTAGAGAGTAACAGGTCTGATAAATATGGAGGATGTGGTATGATATGAGTTTAAAAACTTCGTTCGTATGATTAATTGTGTACAAGATCTGGTGTTATCATTCGTTCCTTCCTTCTTGTTCACCAATCTTAGACGTCTTGTGATCCAATTTCGTGGTATTTGTTCAAAAAACTGTTTCACAGTAACAATGTGTTACTGTGAAACAGGTACAAATTGCAATATATTGAATGAGTATCACTTTTACCACCACACAGAAAGCATCATGTAAACTCAAAGAGATTTAGCACTAAGCACCAAAACACTTGGGTATACTTTTGCAACTCGCACTTCGCAAGTTATATCAGCATCATCAGGAGAAGATTTAATCTTCTTAAGAGATGCTTCAATCTTCCTAGAAGATGATTCATATTCTTAGGAGAACATTCAATCTTCTTAGAAGATGATTCACATTGATTTGAAGTTTAGTTATAAATCTCTTTAAGATTAGTGTTTTACAGCAAAGGTTCCAGTAGAATAATTAATAGCACGTTTGCAACCAATTGCAAGTGGGCTCCAGAAACAAATTTAACATGGGTTAATTTATGTGGCAGTTCAACATTAAGTCACGAAAGGCAAGTGGAAATGGGTTATATCGAAAGATGTTTCACATAAAATTAATTTTTATCACAGACATTATTGAGAACATTTGGATAAATCTCTATTGAGGGACCAGAATATAAATAAAAATATCAATAGAGCATATTATATTGTTTTTTACTCGATGTCAATTTAATAAAAGTTTTATAGCTCCACTGTTTATATGTTATATGTTGTTTTATTTCATTAGAAACATTTATAACATGTCATCTAATAAAAAAAGAATATAGAGAAATAATCATTTTAATGAAACCATAAATAAATTTTCCACTATTCTCTTTTTAATAAAGCCGTTTAAATTGTTTATTTTTAATAAATTGTATTTTGTTATGAAATATCAATGACAATATTCACACATGCCAGATTATTGGGATAAACAAGCATATAAATTTTGGCATCCAAAAACTATTTTCGCCAATGTACATCCTTAATTACCAAACCTTCAAAAATATTCATAAATACTTGAATATTACAGTCATCGTTATCATACTTTTCATTAACAGATTAGTACAATATGACCTACTTTTCTCGATCTCCTAGTGATAAAAATGAGATAAAGTCAAGATTCGAATAAAGTTTTAAAATAATATAATTTAGAGTAATTATTTTATTCGAATATATGATATTAAAAACATTAAACAATCAAATATTGTATGAAATATTTACTGAATAAATACAATTAAGTAAATGATAATAATTTTTGAATTTAATTTATAATTTATTTATAGATTTATAGAACAAATTTTAAAATTATGAAAATAATACTAGAATGTATACGAAAAAATAGAACTATTAAGTTAAGTTAAGCTATTAACTAAATTAGCTTCAATTTTTGTGTGCTAGGTACGAAGTTTTATTTTATGACGATGTTAGGATAAATGGTGAATGTTTATTTTGTTAATAAACTTGTAAGAAACTAGTTACATATCAAATTAAACTACTAATCCAAAACAAAATTGTTCTTGAAATATTCAGTTTCTTGAGACAAGACACAATAACAAAATATAAAAATGTACTATTTTAAACTTTTACCAACAAACCTTTGAAAAATTAACAATAGGTATAGCCCAACCAACATAGTTTGACCTTCGAGGTTTGGATACGCAGTAGTATAACGCCCGAGAGCTCATTCACAGCAGTGCATTCGTCGTGTTAACATCGATTAAGTACTGTACATTCGAGGAACTCTCCGTTCTCGTTCTCTGTTAGACGGTGACCCTCTCACTCTTTCTTTCGCGCATCAACGAGGCCAAACTATGTTGGATGAGATGTAGGTGTCTCCACAGTTTTCAAAAAGTTATATAAAAATTAGACTTTGTCTATAAATCAGTAACATCAGTCTGCGTTCAGTGCTTGAGGTGAACGGTTGTGTTTCTCTCGAGTGTCCTTTGCAGGTTAGGTTTTCCTGGTGGTGACAAGCAGCGAGCGTGGTGTTTTTCAACGCCCCCACTGTGACAGAAGCTGAAGATTTTCGGCGTGTTTGACTCCTCCCATTTGTGGGCGGAGTAAAACCGCAATTCCGCAGTCGGTTGTAAGGTCGACTGTGGACGTGATCGGAAAAAAGCGCGATTTCTGTAAAATAGCGGTATAGCTGACTGTTTTTGCAGCCTAGCGATTTCGAAAATTTGAAAAATTTTCCGATCGTAAAAATTTGAAATAGTAGGCACGAGAAATTAGTTGGCAGTTTCGGAACTGCCGGCCGTTATTCCGTGCCAACAGGTGACGACGCGATAGACATCACTGCAATTGCAGGTGATGTTTATTAAGAAAATTAGTGGAAGTGACGGTGCTAGTGACAGCGGAAAAATGTCGAAAAAGGAGAAGCACGAAAAAAGGCAGAAGGTTCAGTGGATGGAGAACCAAATTGCCGAGCGCGATGCCCTTTTGGATAAGCAAAAGGAGCAAATTGAAGACCTCCAGGCCAAGATAAAGAGCCTGGAGAAAATGGTAAATGCCCTGACGGCAAAATCAAACGGCACAGTACCAAAGATGACTGTAGCCGAAGTAGTGGCCGGACCGTCCGGCGCCTTGAAATCGGCGAAGAACAAGAAGAGACCGGCAGTCTCCACCGACGACACGGAGTCGGATAATGAATATCCAACTCCACAAGAAGCGGCAAAAAAGGCAAATAAGCCAAAGGCAATTGCCAAGAAACCAAAAAGGGTGGAGGCCGATAGGCCCACTCATGACATCGAGAAAGCTGGAGAAAAAACTCCCGCAAAGGGAGTACCACCAGTGACCGTGGCGTGCCCGGACTGGTCCGCTTTCTCTAAACTGCTTAATGAAAAGAAGATAGGTTACACCAAAGCAAAGATGACGAAGGAGGGAATCCAAATTTTCCCCCAATCAGCCGGTGACCATAGAGCGCTGGCAAAGGTGTGTGAGCAAAAGAAGCACAGCTTCTTCACGTACACACTCCGCGAAGATAAGAAATTTCAGGCAGTCTTGAAAGGAGTGCCTGAAACAACAACAATTGAAGACATAAAGGAGGCGCTAGTGGAGCAGGGCTTCGCTGACGCTGAAGTGGCGAGGTTACGCTCGCGAAGGAAGGAAACGAAGGGCCGTGCACTCCCCATGGTCCTCGTGAAGACCATTAATGAAAAGATTTTCGACCTTCGGTATTTGGACAGATTGTCCGTGAAGGTCGAAAGAAAGGAAAAAGCTGACAGGCCGGTGCAGTGCTACCGCTGTCAGCGCTACGGACATGTACAGGGCAACTGCGGATACCCTGTACGATGCGTAAAATGTGGTGAGGACCACCGCACCTCAGAGTGCACGCGCCCTCGCGAAGAAAAAGCCACGTGCGCGCATTGTGGAGAGGCGCATGCTGCATCCTACTTGGGATGCAAGTATGCACCCACCAAAAAAGGAAAGAAGACTAATAGGCAAGAGCCTGTAAAAACAACAGGCAAACGAAATGACGTGCTGTCCGATGAGGACATGCAAAAGATCATTACACAAGCGGTAGAGATGAGTGTCCGCGCCATCCTTGAAGCCAGAAATGCCAGGTAGAAGAAACAGACCAGCGAACCTGACGATTGGATCCTGGAATGTAAACGGGATCCGGAATAAGAAGATAGAAGTTGAACAACTTCTGGCAGACTACGATCCGGATATTCTTGCTTTGCAAGAAACTAAATGTCCGGAAGAGTTCAGGATAAACTTCCCGAACTACCGGACGTACAGATTCGACAGACGGAATCCTGTCGGGGGTGGCGTTGCCATTCTCGTCAGGCGAAGTCTGGAATCTGAACCACTTCGTGATAACGAAGGTGAGATAGAAGCCATCGGGGTCAAGGTAGAGATGGCACGTGCACCCATAGAGGTGCAGTCCGTCTACCACCCCGGTAGGCGGGATCAGCTGCTACAAGAAGATATCCAAGAACTCCTACAGGGAAATGTAGGGAAAGTTCTCGTAGGGGATTTCAACTGCAAGTCACCGAGTTGGCATAGCAGGTTGTATAATCCCAACGGAAGAAGATTGGAAAGATACGTGGAGGCTATGGGAGCAATCGTGATTGCTCCCGAAGAGCCCACATATCAGCCGATTGAAGGACTGCCGGACGTCTTGGACATCGCAGTCATCAAGGACATCCCATTGGATATGGAGATAGAGACTGCTTACGACGGGACCTCCGACCACAACCCGATCTTCTTAAAGTTGGGTTCTGGTGACGGGCATAGGGATCATGTGGTGAGGAAGTGGGTCAACTGGGACATGTTCCCAGAAAAGATCTACTCCAAAATCCAAATCCCGAAGATCGACACAACGGAAGAGTTGGAGCATGAAGTCGAGATACTAGAAAAGGCCATAGTCGATGCAGTAGAAGACTGCACGACTAGAAGAGTAGAAAGGCCATCGAAGCACCCCTACGGACCTATTCCTCAAACCATACGGAGGATGATAAGAAGGCGTAGGGCCATCAAACGACGATACAGAGCAAATAGGACGGCCGATCTGGCCAGGGAGTTGACCAGATCGACGAACGTCCTGAGAAAAGCTCTGAAGGATCTGAGTGAGAAGAGGTGGAACGATCGCCTCACGGAACTCGGCAATGATGATGGCACACTATGGGGAGTCTACAGGGCACTCAAGAAAAGACCAGAGCCGAAGATGCTGCACGGAGCCAACGGGCTTGCTTATAGCAATGCCGAAAAGGCTGACGCCATGGCTGATGCTCTCGAGAGAGAGTGCATCATAAATGAGCACGATGACGATGACGAAAACCATGAGAGGTTAGTCAGAAGAAATGTAAGAAGCTTCAGAGAAAGGATAGGACCTAGGCCGCTGACGGAGTTCACAACTCCGAAGGAGGTCAAGGAAATTATCCAAAGGATCAGGCTCAAGAAAGCTCCAGGATGCGATGGTGTAACCAATCGCATGCTGAAGAAGCTGCCCAGAAAGGGCATTGCAGCCATCACCGCCGTTGCAAACGCAGTCATGAGATTGCGGTATTTCCCAGATAGATGGAAATATGCAACGGTGAAAATGATACCGAAGCCAGGAAAGGACCAGAAGTTCCCGCAAAACTACAGGCCGATTAGCTTATTACCATCAATAAGTAAGGTCGTAGAAAGAGTGATTCTAAAGAGATTAGAGAAGGTGCTCATAGATAACAGCATCCTTCCGCCCGAACAATTCGGGTTTAGAAAAAATCACTCTGCGGAAGATCAGATGCTATGCGTAACAGAATACATAGCGGAAGCACTGAGTAGAAGACACGGAACGGCAATCGTCCTACTCGATGTCGAAAGAGCTTTCGACAGGGTATGGCACGACGGGCTTATCCACAAGATGATAGAGATAGGAATTCCTGAGTGGATTACCGAGCTGACTGACTCATACCTAAGAGACAGAAGTTTCTCTGTGAAAATGGGTGCAGTCAAGTCAGCACGAAGATGGGTGGAGGCTGGAGTACCGCAGGGAGCGGTACTAGCGCCCCACCTATACAACATATACACCAGTGATATTCCCAAGAGGAATATCACTAGGTTAGCCCTGTATGCTGATGACACCGCCATAATGGCTAGACACTCGCGACCGGACCACGCCGTCAGATACGTCCAGGAACACCTGGACGATCTGATGGAGTGGATGATAGCCTGGAAGATCAAGGTGAATGTCACCAAGACACAGGCTATCTACATCACACAAAGAAAAAGAAGACCCGAACTCCAACTGGAGATAGAAGACCAAAATGTGGGGTGGCAAGATACTGTAAAGTATCTGGGCGCCACATTCGACAAGAAGATGACGTGGAGTCGACATGTCAAGAACGCACGGATAAAAGCCGTGACGGTAACGAAGATGGCTTATCCGCTAATTTGCAGAAATAGCAAGTTAGACGTGAAGCTCAAGATGCTAATGGTCAAAGCATTAGTGAGAAGTGTAATGATGTTTGGATCGACCGCTTGGGGTTATGCGGCAAAATCCTACATCAAACAGCTTGAAAGCTATGAGAACAAGATATTGAGACTGGCTCTGAACGCCCCATGGTACATCTCCAATGTACGATTACACAGAGAGATGATGTGGACTCCCTTTAGGCAGTGCATGCAGGAAAAGGCAGAGAAAGCCTTCCTGAAGATCACTGACCACCCAAATCAAGAACTGCGAAGGTTAACGGACTATCGTCCGGAAGACCTAGCAGCGTTGGGTGGCAGAAGGCACAGAAGACCGAAACTCCAACTTTTGGAGGACTAGGTCGACTGATGTCCAACGAGGGATCTACCGCCGTGGGAATGAGACCGCCAGTCTCACGTACGAAAAAAGAAAAAGAAATTTGGTGAGGTGAAGTTAAAGTGCTTCTCTTTCAGGAAGTGCCTTCCCTTTCAGGTCACAAGGTAAGTGAAGATAAAATAAGCTGAAGCACCTTCAGTGCCTTCGGCAATGAGATACATAAAGCAATATCTTAAGATACACCCCCCTCTGGTACTTGTCCCCCAGAGGGGTGTGGTGCGAAGCGCTTGGCCCACCCCGTCCGGCGGCCAAGCTGCGGAAACACCAAGGAAGAGAAGATAAGGGTTTTTTTAAGTGGCAAATAGCTACGGAAACCTTATCCCATCTACCAGCAGTGAAGTTTCGGGATTATTTTAGAAAATAATCTCGGGTGGATGGAGGGCGCGAAACGCGAAAAAAAATAAATCAGTAACATAACAAAAATAGGAATATTTTGTAACATCTAAAGCTATCATATAAAAATTAGACACTCTCCTTTTTGATTAATAACTTAAAACAAAAATAGAATAATTTTGTAACATCGGTCTCACTTTCAGTAATGTGGTAAATTGTTGTAATACTGGCGGTAATCTTCGGGCAAAGACTGCTTTAAGTATTGCTGGTCCTCAAACTTCCTTGCAGTGATTTCTCTTTTATTTGATGCAATTGTTGCAAGCGAGCAAAAGGCAACAGTGCGACCTGCGATGATTTTCTTTGTGGTATTAATTTCCACTTTTTTGCAGTTTGAAAAATATATACCGTAAAGCCCGAAATATTAGTTACTTTCGCATCACCTTTTTCACGACCAAAACGAATGGACTTAAAAAAACTGAACTTCATTGAATTTATTGATTGATTTGTCCGTTACTTTGTGTATTCATTTTTTAAAAAAGGAATAAAACAATTTTTTACTTATAAAAGTTTAAAATAAAAATGATAGATAACAAAGTAAAAAATTGTTGTATTCCTTTTTTCATTAAATTTCTCGAAAAACGGATAGTTCCAATATCATACGCCGAAAGGTTTTGGCTTTTTTCTAGCACTTCTGCAAACACCTACATAATTCGCAGGAACATTGTTTTGTTCCTCAGAGCCCACTCAATAGTGGAATGCATACAGTCTGATTCCATTTAAATGTGCCCAAATTCAAAAAACTTTTGTTCAATTATTATGTTGTTGTTCATAACTGTTGAAAGCAAGGGATTAGAGCAGTTTAAAAACTACTATAAAAAAATTTTTTGGCCTTCTGCCATTGGTACTTTTGATTCATTATCTGCTTGCCCGATTGTCTTTTTAATGAAATCAACCCAAACACTTGCAAACTCTTTAGCATTCAAGCCTTTTTCAATTTCATTCGATAAATAACAGAATCCATATTTGCTCTTTAAATTGTAAAACATAAGATTGTATACTTGAAGTTTTGTTCCATAATACAGATTACTGATATTTGACTTCAGTGCCGTTAACACAGCCTGTAAATCAATCATGAAAACAATTTGTTCATAATTTTTGTCTTTGTTTTTTTTCTAATCTAGTTGCTTCATTGTTTTTTGAATGTTTAAATAGTCCGCTTCAAATAGATTGCCAACTTTATATAAAGCACATTTCTCGCATTGACCCTTCTTGGAAAAATATAAAGCATAGTTTTTGGAATTAAAAACATTATAAAAAACATCGATAGATAGAGACTGCGTATCTCATGATACACATCAATCGTTTTTGTAATCATATTAAGCTTTTTTCGTACTCCACTCTGGCAGAACAATATGTCTTCTCGGTTGTTACACGACAGTAATGAGATTCCATTAAAGGCAAAGAGTCTAAAAAATATTCCAATTCTCGACGTTCTTTACCAATGGCTTTGGTTTTGGTCAAATGGCTTTGAAGCAGAACTTGCATTTTCACGTGATTGACGGGCATTGGAGGCATTATCATGTGCAATATTTCAATCATTAAACCCTCGAAACGACACAAAAAAAACACTATTAATTGAAATAATTACGGCTAAACTGGCGCTAACAAAAATCAGTACAAAATGGGTCAGTCACGGATTTAACTGTCAATTTTCACATGTAAGAATTTAGCTATTATACTCATCACGCGATTTCGATAACTTACGACCATTCTTGCATTTAGCTGTTTTGCCTAGTCAATATGATATCCGTTTCTCTTTCGAACCGTATAAATATGTCATAAAGGACAAAATATGAATTTTGCAGGTTTACGTTCTAAGCTGACGTAATGATTTAAAAAAAATCTTTTATTCATGTTGAAAATTATCTTTCATATCCTACTAAACTAAACAGTAATATTGTGGTTCTGTTAATGTAGATAATGATAGAAACTGAATATGAAAACTATGATAATAGAATATGAAAACCGATAAGCTATTGTCGGAATAATAGATGCTTCTACTAGTATGAGGACAAAATGGATATTGGATACTTGGATATTGGATATGGATACTTGTGAAGAGTTATGCACAAATATAAGATTCTAGTCATCTTAGAAGTATCCATAAATGGAACACATGACTTTTTAAACATTTTCCTGTACGAAGTTTATACTAAAATATCCGGCAAGGGCGTGATGTTGCAACTGCAGGCAAAACTGTTTCAAGGATAACTATTAATCGGCATTTGCTTGACATGGGAATGCATGAATATCATTCTCATTGGGTGCCGGGCTAGAATTGAACGGGACGTGGAATGGAACTATATTTGCATTAGTAAAGAGTTTATAGATTTGTTTTGTAATAAGCGTACACGATTCAGACTTTTCAGGAAAAGGCAAAAGTTAACTTACACTATATACTAGGTCGCCCCTATTATCTAACAATCAGAGGAAGTTAAGAATTTGGAAACCAAAACATTACAGCCCTTCATTAGGGCGTATCTGCAAGTTTATTGGAAGATGATGAAATTATGCAAAAAATAGCATAATTTGTAATAGCGTTGAATATGTCTAATTTTGTGCCTGGAAACTACGATTTGTGGACAGCATTGATTTTCTGTTACCATTTGAAGAAAACTGCTGCATAATCGCATCGAATGCTTGTCGAAGCTTACGGTGAGCATGCCCTTGGTAAATCACAGTACTTTGAGTGATTTAAAAAATTCAAAAGTAGCGATTTTGACTTGAGAAACGAAGAACGTGGAATACCACCGAAAAAAGTTTGAAGACAGCGAATTGTTGGATGAGGATCACGCTCAAACGCAACAACAACTCGCCGATCAATTAAATGTAACACGATAAGCCGTTTCTATACGTTTAAAAGCCATGGAAAATTGAATGAAAAATGAATTCCACATGAACTAAATGAAAGACACCCGGAAAACCGAAAAACCACTGCTCGCCAGGTATCAAAGAAAGTCATTTCTCTATCGAATTGTGACTGGAGATAGAAAGTGGATATATTTTGAGAGTACTAAGCGTAAAAGATCATGGGTAACTCCAGGCGAACCATTGACATCGACTGCAAGGTCAAATATTTATGGACGGAGGACAATGCTCTGTGTTTGGTGGGATCAGAAGGGTGTCATCTATTATGAGCTGCTAAAACCTGGCGATATCATTAATAATGAATGCGACCAACAACAAATGATCGATTTGGATCGTGTTGCGTGAAAAACGACCAGAATATCAAAAAAGGTAACAAAAGTGATTTTGCTTCATGATAATATACTAGCACATACAGCAAACCTGGTCAAGGAAACGATTGAGGCGATTTAGTTGGGAAATATTTTAACATACGGCTTAGTCAGCAGGCTTGGCTCCGTCCGATTACTACTTATTTGCATCGATGGGACATGCATTTGCTGAGCAGCACTTAACTTGTAACGAAAATGTATGAAAATGGCTCGATGACGGGTTTGCCTCAAAAGAGCAACAATTTTTTTGACGTGGCATCCACAAATTGTCAGAAAGGTAGGAAAAATGTATAACTAGCGATGGGCAATACTTAATGTGTAAAATAAACGTGTATTTTTCATACAAAAATTCCGGAATCATATTTACATGCCTGGAACATTTTTTACAGTTTTATTAGGAGTATTTTTTTTACTGCAATAAAATATATTTTTAACAGTGTTTCAATTTTATATTCCCATTATATTTATTATATTTCCGAAAATAATATTATCTACTTAACGTTATTTAAAAGTATAAAAGAAACTATTTTTAGAATATATTATTTCAGTAATTAAAATAAATGTATAATGCTTAGTCGAAGTTAATACGAATTATAATGGCTTCTATTCGTGAGTTTGTACTTGTGGGGCTGTCGTTTCGATACATGTTTCCAAAAGTCTTTTATACAACATCCCAATTAAATTGGATATATCATAATTATATATAATTATCACGTTTATTTATTTTTTTTTATTAACTGACATATTACCCAAGATCCGTTGAGTTTTATCGTATTTTTAATATATTTTTATTATCCAATAATTGATTGAATTTATTAGAATAATTAATATATTATGTGTATTGCCTTTGAAACTACTATGCGGAAATTTGTACAGCTTATTGTAATTGATCTTTAATGCTTAACATATTTACACTTAACTCGAAGAGTTTTATCAGTAACCACTAAATCACGTTTTTAAACTCCTCGATAATCATCACTAACCCCGATAATGATCGTGATGATGCTAAAATGATTAGCGAAACGTGCACCAAGGAATTTAAAAAAAGTGATTTGGTTTTCGGAGATGAATTAAAGTATTTTCTAATTTAGTGTTTCACTCCGAAGATTCCAATAAAAAAAATTAATATTTATACTTAATTTGTTGGTTTTAGGTAAAACACGCTTTTATCCCTACAGACCAATCAGAAAAGAGAGAGTTCATTTTGTGATGTATCCTGGCCCTGATGAGTAAATATATTGTAATAATCCTAAGTGGAATATATCACTGGATTATTCTGGCAAACCACCAATATCGACAGTAAAGAAGAATATTTACGGTCTTAAGATATTGTCCTATATTGGACAAGACAATATCTAATACATATATATATATATATATATATATATATATATATATATATATATATATATATATATATATATATATATATATATATATATATATATTAGAAGAGTCTATCATTAGGGATGATGAAACTTTAGCAACTCATGGGGGCCGGCCATTTACCGATTTTTGACACGTCTTGTCAGTTGTCTTCTGAAAGGCTTTCAATTAAATCATTCGTTTCACATTAGAAGAACGTTTGGAATTTGTCCAGTTTTATTACACAAATTCACGGCCTCCTCGTGCTACTCAACTAGCAATTCAGACCCATCGTGGTGATCCTTCTGAACAGGCTATTGATCGTATTATTAGAAAATTTGAAAGTGAGTTTACTCTCCCCGATAGTGTGGTGCTTGTACGACAAAAAAAGCCAAAAGTGTTGCCGCCTTTCAAGCAAGTGTAGTCGAAAATGACGTTTCGGTTGCTCGCGGCTCGCAAGAGTTAGGCCTCTCGCCAATGACAACCTGGCGAATTTTGGGGTTGGGCTTAGGTTTACATCCATATAAGATGATACTGGCAAATCGAAGCCAACCGATAATCGTATTCGTTGCGAATTTGCGGATTGAGCCCCCTCCAAATGAACAGGAAGCCGACAACGAATTTCATCGCAAAATCTTCTTCTCCGATGAGGCTCATTTCTGACTCAATGGCTGCATCAATAAACAAAACTGTCGGTATTGGTGCGAATCTAATCCACACGTGATACATGAGAGTACTTTGCATCCGCAAAAGATCACAGTTTGATATGAATTTTTGCATGGAGGAGTCATCGGTCCTTATGTCTTTAAAAATAAAAAAATGTGCGTTTTATTTAATTTTGAAGTTCAATCATTCTTATTGGTAGACCCTTTACCCGGTAGACTTCCCGTCGGATGGCGTATATATGTCGTGTTAGATTTTCTTGGACTGCGTCCGATGAGACAACCGTAGCTGAGTGTCATCACTCACCCAACCGTTCAGTTCCACAATATACGTTGCATATATACGCCATCCAACGGGAAGTCGGCGAAAACATGGGTTGTTGGCTGTGGATAGAGTCTCCCTATTCTTGAAGGTATGCTATATGTCGGCGCCCTGAAGAGTCGACACAGACATCGAGAAACGAAACATATGTCATCCAGTTGAAGGATGGGTGGGGCTGGTTCCCTGTCAAACAACCAACAAAAATGTTTATATATATATATATATATATATATATATATATATATATATATATATATATATATATATATATATATATATATATATTCTGAATACGGCAAAAACCAAGAAGCAGAAGAAATAATCTTCAATGTTAGTGGAAGAGATACATGTTAACATTAACAAAATTATCATTTCCCCAACTAATCAGGTCTTTCACTAACGTTCTCCTTCTTATATTTCACAATTCACAAACAATTTCAATCACTACAAAGCTGCTGCTGCAAAACTTATCAAAACGAGGAAGCGTTTAATGAAGAGAAGTGGGTTGAAAGACACCACCATCATTTCTTTACATTTAACAAACTCAGTTTAATTAAAGATGGAAGGACGTCAGAAACGTTAGAAATTAAATAAACTACAGCAACTCAATATTTCGCTTATTTTTTTCCTTTCAACACACAATTTTGAGATGTTAAAGAACTTTCAATCAATCAATTCAGATCAGATGAATGATAAAAGTTAGGCGCCACTGCATGTACTTTTAAATGTTAAATCATCCGAAGTCTTTAACAAATCACCTCATAAATATTCAAGACACATGAATATTTCATTACATTACTCCGCCATTACAAAAAAAATGTTCTATATTTAAAACACATAGAATGAACCATAATATCGCTGATGTCACTGTATCACAATTGTCGGATATGTCGGGCCATTTTGGTGAAAGAGTTTGGTTTCAGAGGAATGTGTTGAATTTACAAACAAACGACTAAAATTCCAAGATAGATTAATGAATAAGCATTTAAAATAAACCGAAATGAATTGAAAATATTGTAGGTGTAAGCTGTTATTTTCTAAGAAAACATTAGTTTATAGTCCACCAACTTTTCTCATGTAATTTTTTTTATTATACTTGTAAAATATTCCCGAGCAGTTTATTTTTATAGTCTAGCTAAACAAGTTTTTTTTAGCAAGATCTAAATCATTCTAAATAACAGTTTCATAGCTAAATATATTCTTAGAATAGCATTTTTGAATGAAATAAGATAAAAAATAAAAATAAATTTTAAAGCAATATTATTTCTTATTTTAAACTCCTCGATAATCATAGCTAAGTCCGATAATGATCATGATGATGCTAAAATGATTAGCGAAACGTGCGTCAAGAATTTAGTTTCTTGACGCAGTGATTTGATGTTTGGAGATAGATTAAAATATTTTCTAGTTTAGTGTTTCACTCCGAAGATTCCAATAAAAAAATGATATTTACACTTAATTTATATTTTTTTATTATTTGGATTTTAGTAAAAATGCAACAGAAACCTATCTAATATTATCTTAAATATATGTTGGGAAAGCTTCATAAAATTAAAATGCAAAAGACGGTTCCAACTTGGCAAGTAGGTTCAGAACTGGCGTTTCAATATGGAATATAACGAACAGTACGGATATTCGTAAAAGTATATAAACGCAGAATACGCTTTTGCCCGTGCAGACCAATCAGAAAAGAGAGAGTTAATTTTGTGGCGCATCCTGGCCCTGATGAGTAAATATATTGTAATAATCCTAAACCGAAAATATCACAGGATTATTCTGACAAACCACCAATATCGACAACAAAGAAGAATATTTACGGTCTTAAGATATTGTCCTATATGTGATAGGAATTGAAATAAAAATATTGCCAACGAAACAAATATATATATATATATATATATATATATATATATATATATATATATATATATATATATATATATATATATATAAAAGGGGCTACCATTAGGGATGATGGAACTTTGACAGCTCATGGCGGACATATTTGTTTACCGATTTTTGACATGTCTTGTCAGTTATTTTCCGAAAGGTTTTGGTATAATATTCGCGAGCAGTTTATTTTTATAGTCTAGCTAAACACGTTTTTATAACAAAATCTAAATCATTCTAAATAACAGTTTCACACCTGATTGTGGAACTTCGTTATTCAATAACACCGATTTTTCAGAATCTCTGAAACATATGCTCGATGAAAAACTCAAATTTGAAGAATAAGGTAAAAATTCTTAGATTTATTTTCACACATTTCACACATTTATTTGATCTTTAGAAATACACTTTTGCATTTTATTTTCTTATAAAAATCAAATTCAGCGTTTTTTTCATCCAACTGGTTCTTGATGCAGTTATTGTAAATGATTGTTTAACAAGAGTGTCAGAACTTTAAAATTTGACATCATTATCAGTACAAGTGATAATTATAAGTACAAGTGATGGTTGAAGTACAAATAATGTCGTTCATATTTCCTCCTTAGCATCGACTGATGGAATGCATTCTGAAGACACACTTTTCGATTACTCTTTCACACATATTGCGTGCTATATTTTCAGTGGAGACCTGAACAATTGTTGATCTTAAATCAAGAATTGTTCAGGGTTTATTTCCAAATCCAAATGCGTGAGATAACATGATCTTGGTAGTCGTTGATATTACCATTTGATGAAATATCGCGCCCAGGAAACGATTGTTTGTAATAACTCGATTATTTGACGAGATATGTGACAAGTTGTCCTGTTGAAAGAAAACATTGTTTATATGCACAGTTATCAGTTAAGGACAAAGATAATCTGTTAGTATATTCCTATAGCGTTCACCATTAACAGTAACATTATTTCCATCGTCGTTTTTATAAAGGTATTATCACTCTTGCAACCCAAAAATGGCACTAAACAGTGACTTTTTGATGATAAAGAGATAGCTACTGCATTACTTGAGAATTTTGATTGGCCCAAATCCTAGTTATGTTTGCTCACAAACCCATTAAGCCAAAAGGGCGCTTCGTTTAAAAGATTATTTTCCTCCAAAGTAGAGGGTCACCTTCCAATTCCAATCCTCCAATTTCCAACTTCCAATTTCTACGCGCATTGACACAATGTACTGAACACAGCAGTCTATAAATGAAATGATTTCGGGTGCAATTAGTACCCATAAAGCTCTAGGCCTAAAATGACCAGTTAACGGAACAAAAATAAAGGAGACGCTTGCTAGCGTTTTGGATAGCGGATGGGGAAACGACAAAGCAACAACATGGAGCGCGGGTGTATATTCTTTGTTTTTGATATCTTTCTCCACGAGCCCACTTAATCACATATATATATATATATATATATATATATATATATATATATATATATATATATATATATATATATATATATATATACATGCATCATATCATCATATATTTTTTCTCCTTTATTTGGGTTTTTCGCCACTATCTAAAACTCAAAAAATATCAAAAATACCTGTTCTTATTTAAAGAAAGAATCACTGGGTAAAAACAAAAAACCAAACGGAGACAAATTTCTCAGTGATTCTTTTTTGTAATAAATTTGCCTAACGAACAAAATTTTAAAGATATAAAAATGTTATAAAAAAATTTACAAACTTTTAACGTTAACGTTTCGGAGGGTAATGTCCCCCTGTTTTCAAAACTGAACTAAAAAATAAATTATATTAATTAATAAAGGAGAAAAAATAT
Organism: Cosmopolites sordidus; assembly: GCA_031761425.1. Classification (NCBI taxonomy): domain Eukaryota; kingdom Metazoa; phylum Arthropoda; class Insecta; order Coleoptera; family Curculionidae; genus Cosmopolites; species Cosmopolites sordidus. Next base: position 985,313 of record JARFXV010000811.1, on the reverse strand, counting down.
ATGAACACGCCTCAATCATTCAGACATTACTTAAATGCATCATAGACGGCATGCAATCCTTTGGGCATCTTGTAAACATAACCCCATAGCACCAGTAGTCGTTTACATCATAAAGTTATTCGCGATTAAAAATGTCAGTTTATGAGCCAAATTTTCGTCATTTACGGGAGGTGTTAATTCATTTCTTTAATATGAAGAAATCTGCGGTTAAGGCTCACCGAATGCTCTCAGGCACTTATTAGGAGGCCGCTATGAGTGAAAGAATGTGTCGTGAGTTTAACGTTTCAAGTGCGGTGATTTTCACGTTGAAGACCGGCATAGCGATGGAAGAGCGAAAGCTTTTGAAGATAAAGAATTAGAGGCATTGCTTAATAAAGACTCGTGTCAAAACCAAGAAGAGTGGGCAAGTTCATTGGGAGTGACTCAACAAGCAACTTCAAAACGCCTCAAAGACCTGGGAATGACCCAGAAGCAAGGATATTGGATGCCATAGGAGTTTCAACTCGTTCGGTTTCAACCGAAAGATGTTGAAGGTCGTTTGTTTGTACGTGAAGGCAAAAACGGAAAGGATTTCTGCATCGCATTGTGACTGCGGAAGAAAAATGGTTTTATTACGATAACCCCAAGCATCGAAAATCATGGGGATATCCCGGCCACGCTTCCACGCCGACGGCCAAACCGAATATTCACGGTTCCAAAGTCATGCTCTGTATTAAGTGGGTGTATGAGTTGTTAAAACCGTCTGAACCAATCACAGAAAATCGTTATCGAACGCAATTAATGCGTTTGAGCTGAGCAATAAAAGACAAATGGCCGCAGTATAGCGAAAGGCAAGATAAAGTGATTTTGCAGCATGACAATGCTCGGCCTCATGTTGCGAAAGTGGGCAAAACATACTTGGAAACGTTGAAATGGGAAGTCCTACCACACCCGCCGTATTCTCCAGACGTTGCTCCCTTTGACTATCATCTGTTTCGATCGATGGCAGCCGGCCTGGTTAACCAGCACTTCCGGTCTTATGAAGAAGTCAAAAATCGGATCGATTCGTGGATCGTTTCAAAGATGACCAGTTTTTTCAACGCGGGATTCAAATGCTGCCCAAAAAGTGAGAAAAAGTGGTGGCCAACGATGGACAATATTTTGAATCATAAATGTATAACCAGTTTTTACAATAAAGCCTTTTAATATAAGAAGATAGTGTATGTATTAACCAGCCATCACTGAAACATACGCAACAATACAAATTACATCCAACAAGATTTAAAACAAAACTATTATAGAAAGATGTGGATTGAATAGAGGCGAAAAGTTTTCACCAATCGACAACGACAACATTATTTCTGCCTTTGGCGCCGAAAGCAAACACGCCTTTAACATTTCCACTTTCAAGTATAAATTCCTCAATGGCAAAGTGAATAAGTTATGAAGTCGACACAACGTAATTCACATGTCCAAACTTTCGAATCAGGATGGGAAGACCCCGCCTTGCGAGATTTTCGGTCCACGATGAAAATTTAATAGGATTCGCACGTCTATGCATCCGGAATTGGCTGGCTGGATGTTACACAGTTGACGGTGACTGTTAAACTTTCAAGAAAATTTATATAATGCATCGCACCATCACTGAACAAGAATAAACTTCAAAAATCATAGCAAATTATCTTTAATTGCAATTGTCAATTTAAAACTGATTCCAGTAAAATCTGCACTACATTGGTATATCGCTAACTATCGACATTTAATGCAAGTTAATTGCTTCACAAAAATTGCACTTCACAATTTAGTTTAAACAATTTTTGATTTGAGTATAAATCTTAGTATATACGTATTTGCTTTTTTTCTATACAGGGTGTAAGGAAAATAATTTTCCTAAATTTAATCAAAGATCATACTGATAAACATTATTTTTATCACACAAATTTTGTAATGATATTTGATTGTACTTATCTACTCTACTACTATAGTCATAGATAGCTATCATAGTAAAGAAATTTGAATTTATTGATATTAAGGCTGTAAATATGCCAAGAAAGTGTTTAAATCACCCGGAAATATTTTTTTTTTGTCTGTGGAGAATTAACTTTTACCTCTCAGCGTCGAAATTTCACACCATTAGTAACCAAACATTGTTTGCGTTACTTTGGTTTTCCTGTGCGCCATTCAGATAAATACTGAGTCCCACATAGCTGCTGAGTAATATGTGTAAGACTTCTGCTGGGTTGGGTTAAAGGCCCCTTTGTATGCCTTTTGCTGTGCCAATGATTTGGAATCAACAGATCATGTAAGTGATTGTTATTTTTGTTTGACTGCTACAAAGGGTACCACAACTAAGTCGAAACACACCATAAAGTACCCAGACATGTCATCCACTAAAACACAAATCCCACATAGTGCTGAATCGCCTGAGCCAAAAACCTCCAAATCCATTAGAAACAAGCTGTTGCTAGTCAAGGCGATAACTTAGAGACAGAGTGTGATCCAACTTATGAACCAAGTACTTCAAAAGAACCACACTATTGACATAAGGTGATCTAATTGATTTAGGACGTGATTTACATTTATCTAAAAACAGGCTGAGCTTTTGGGATCTAGATTAAACGGTTGGAATCTATTTTCTCCCAGTACAAACATTTTCTATTTTCGCCATCGCGACGATAAATTGAAACCTTATATTTCAAGTAGATGATTTGGTCTGTTGTAATGATATTCATGCACTAATGAATTTGTTAAATTTTGATTGCGATTAAAGTCACTGGCCATTGTTCATTGACTCATCAAAAACTAGTTTGAAAGCAGTATTGTTACAAAACAAAAACATACTTCCTTCAGAATCTGTAGACCATGGTTCTAATATCAAAGAAACCTACGAAATATGAAATTTATTCTGGAAAAGATTGAATACAGTAAATACTCCTGGAAAATATGTGGATTCTAAAGTCATTACTCTTTTGTTTGGTCTGCAGTTTGGTTAGAGAAAAAATTGCTGTTTTATTTGCGAATGGGACAGTAGAGATAGAAAAAATTACTATATAAAGAAAGAGTGACCCAAGCGTAAGTTACATTCTCCAGTACAGAAGGATATTAAAAGTACACCTCTAGTGAACTCTGATGATGTACTCAACACCCTTGCATATAAAACTCGACATCATAAAAAAATTTGTAAAAGCGATAGACAAAAATTGTAGTGGATTTTTATATCTGTAAGAAAAATTTCCCAAAACTAGCGACGCAAAAATTAAAGAGGGGATATTTGTAGGGCCTCAAATAAGGGAACTAATTAAGGATAACAACTTTCAGGGCAGAACAATATGCCCTTGAAAATACAAATCCTGAACTCACATTTGGATTTTTCCCTGAAAACCTAGGTGCTGTGAGCGACGAACACGGAGAGATATTCCACCAGAATATTTCCCTCATAGAGATGCGATATCAAAGGAAATGGAGTCCTGGTTTGTTAGCCGATTACTGCTGGGGATTGAAAAGGAACCTACTGGAGGCTAAGTACTCGCGAAAATCATAAATATTGTCTATAAGTGGATAATTGTGTAAGTATAAGTGTGTTTTCGTACATTTTTTATAAAAATATATATTTGAATGTCACAAAGAAACCTGGCGTTTTTTTGTGTTTTTTTTTTATTAATAATATATTCTTTAGGTGGCCATGGTACTATCTAAATTAGACAAACCTTTTTGAGTGACAAAAAAAATTATTTAGACCAGTGTTATATACATTATTTGGAAGAAAAAACTTCCTTAAAATAAGAGTTAAAATCCAAATTATTACATTTCCAATCGAAAAGCTAGAATAAAAATTAGCATTTTAAGCAAGTATGTATAAAATCATTTTTAACAAATATTAATTAGTTATTTTTTAAGCAACAAACTACAAATAAAATAATGAACATTGTTAAAACACTTTTTCAAAATAAAGAATCACGACATATATCAGCCAAAATGGATGTGACAACGTCGCATTAACTAATTGTAATGATCCCCACCACAAAGAAAGTTATTTTAAAATGGCGATAAAAATTATTTCAGTACACCATATGTCAGGGCGTGTAGTTAAGTTACATCTAAACCCAAAACTATATTCTGTACGCGAATATCACAATATGCTTCTTATGTACGGAACAGCTCGTATTAAGAAGAACATAATTTTGCTACCAGCCAACCAGATTAACACTTAATTTGGCAGGACTTTTTCAACGTATTCGAGAAAACAGGTTAAAGTGGTGTCAAGTTTACGTCGACTCAAATGCTGGACATTTTGATATTAAATTTAATAAAACAATTATTTATGGTGAAAAATTAGTGTTAATAATTTCAACTTTGATATTAAACCACAGTAATATGTAAGCTTTCCTTTTTTTGTTGCAACACAAACTAAATGTATACTGAAACGTATGGAATAAATGGCTATAAAAATATTACTTTTTGTTTTCAAACAATAGCAAATCAAACAACAAACTAAATTCCATTAGACCCATTCCATTTTTTGAATGATAACGGAAGCAATGATATAAAGATCTGGATATTGTAAACTATAAGAGAGTTCAGGGACTTAGATAGGCCGAACACGTGGCGAGAATGCCAGAAAGCATAGGCATCAGAGACTCATGAATGAACAAATAGGGGCTAGCAGTAACAGAGTTACACTCTAAGGCAGGACAATGTAAGGAGAAGATTCTGAAGAACTACAAAACATCAAAAACCGGTAAGCGACTGCTGAAAATTGATCACTGAGGAGCTATAGCAGAACAGAAAGAAGAATATGGTTCTTGAATCCTTATTTACTCGTATAGGACTTGTACTACTTGTACTTGAATGTATATACCGAAACGGGTCTGACAATTAAAAATTGGGAATCCTCTACTTGGTTCTTCAATCACAAAAGAACTATGTCGAAACATCGCGCAGGTGATTTCAAAATATGGAAAAACCAGGACCACTCCGATTTCTCATAATACGAGGGTAAATCAAATATAAACTGAAATTTTACAATTACTTTTCTCAGTCAATCACGAGCGGGCTGTCAGTGTGGGACGTTGCAGTGTAATGTAATAAGAGTGAGCAAAACGCTCGGTGAGCTGTTTTACTCAGTTATTTTATCAGTATAGCCATAAGTGAGCAACACGTTCCACTGTCCATTGCGCAACGGATTATAATAAAGTTTTTAATCAAGGAAGGTGTTAAACCATCCGAAATATTAATTCAGTTGAAAGTTCAGTATGGAGCCTATACCCTATCTAAGACCCAAGTGTTTGGTTGGGCCAAAAATTTAAGAGTGGACAAGAAAGTGTGGTAAATGTAAGTCATAATCGACGTCCTAGGTCAAGTGTTACTGCTGACAACATTGGTGCAGTTCGCGATCTTATAGAAGGGGACCAGCGGCTCACTATTCATGAAATCGCTTTAAAGGTGGGTTAGCTTTGGAAGTGTTCAAACAATCATTAGAAATCATCTTATCTTCAGTAAAATCTGTGTCCGATGGGTTCCGAAGTTGTTGACCGAAGATTAAAAAACATCCGATTGCAAATCATTAAGAGACTTCTGAATCGATTTCGACGAGAAGGAGAGATTTGTTGGTGCATTATTACACTCCAGAATCAAAAATGGCGTGTAAGGAATGGCGAAGAAAAGACAAAACCTGCCATGTAATGGCTAAAACCCGTCCCTCAGCCAGTAAAGATATCGCTACCGTTTTTTCGACTGGAAAGGATTTCTGATTGATTTTGTTCATGATCAACGTTACTGATGCTTACTACTGGCAGATGTTGGAGGCAACAGAATCCACTTACAGGAGCAAAAGACCCGGTATTCCCATGACAACCCCAGGCCACACACGGTGGTTTTAACGAAACTAAAACTGGAGAATATGTATTGGGAAACCCTTGAACATCTTCCATATAGCCCAGATTTGTAACCCTGTGAATATTTTTTGTCTGCGCCCTTGAAAGATGCACTTCGAGGGGTACGATTCGACAACGATCAAGATGTTGAGGACTTCGTGCTTCGGCCCAATTGGCTCATGACCCAAACTCAAATATAAAATATTCCGGTTTATATTTGATTCACCCTCGTATTTCCGTTTTCCCAACAATGAATAAGAAAAAAGCGCCAAATTACATAACATTATTAATAAGAAAAACATTTTAAAGTCAATTACTGGCATATCAATAAATTCGATACTGACTAAAGGTAATCCCTAAACAATCGACTGCGACATTTAAACTTTAAAGAAATCTAAATAATGCATGGAATTATTGAACGAAAATAATTCAGCATAAGCTGTTTTTATTTGTTTTCTAATCGTGGCACCGGTAATTCAAGTGATGCGACAGAAACTCGTTAGTTCAGGTATTATTTACCGCTATGATTAGAACAGGATTAAGTGACAATGTGCAGCTGAACACAAATAATTGTAAAATACGTGTAATGCATTATTAGATACTTCAGAAAGTTCAGCATATTACGAAACAAAATTAAAAGTAACATACTAAACAAACCTACTGATTTTTAAATATACTTTTAATATGAGAGATGCAGACGTAATAGAAAATTCACGTCGTAAAATAATGATTTAAAACATTAGGTCCACAAATTAATCACTATATTTTTTATAAGAGCATATTTAGGATATATCTACAAATAGACACTTAATTTGATCGTATCCGAGCCTAATGAGTACAGTCGTCAAAGAAACTCTGCAGTACTTAGTGGATAAATTAATAAATACTTTTTTCGATCTCTTTGAAGTGCTCTTCGGCCAAGTAATGTAACAAGATCTGGTAAATAAGCCGCCTTAAAAGCTAGCCTATTTCAACTGTTAGCAGAACGTCTCTTTTGCTCCAACGCATCATTCAAAGGATAAATTAATAGTAAATACTCTAGCCACAGTAAATGGTATATTTAACAATATGTGATTCACACGTATCCATCATATTACATCAGATTCCCACATAATCTTTGAATGGATATTGTGCTGCATATTCGAGATCATTAGATATCCGGAATTCATCCATGATTGTTTATATTTCAGGGTACGGAATAATGTAGTCACGCCTATAAGTTTTCTCCGAAATTCTGCTTTCGATATTTATTTTTGGGACTATTGTTGACGAATGCAGTCAGTATTCATCTACCGCTACGTAAACACTTCAGTTTATAAACAGAATATATATATATATATATATATATATATATATATATATATATATATATATATATACATAAATACAAAATCACTATTATGTATGGAAACGGCCAAATGTCTCGAGAACACTTTGAGATTTCTTAATGAAATTTTGTACACAAATATAAGGAAATGTCTGAGTACATTTTCATCTTTTTTTCTTATCGCTTATTTGAAATCCAAGGCTAACTTAATTTGTTTAAAATGACAACAGTACTTGAATTTGGCATTGTGGGAAAGAACATTTTTTTCTGAATTCAACGAGATAAATATTGTAGGGATTTTTTTTCAAAATAGATTTTAAAAAATGGCTACAAGTGTTTCGGTCTATTTTAGGATAAATATATTTTTCATTTAGTACGCTATGAAACAATGAATGACAGATGAAGAATTTGATTAGAGTTGGCAACTATTAACGTCAATTTGTGAATTTCAATTTTTTTTCAATTTTTATATGGAATTAATATGTATTTAACTGAAAGAGGAAGACTTAAAATACTAACAATTGTTGGATACGGTGACAGAAAACGCAGTTATGCTGAAGTTTCGCGAAAATTCGTTGAATGTTTTAATTGATTTTAATTGATATAGTAGACAATGATTTTCTGTGAGACTCTTAGGCAGTCATAGTTCTTCATAGACGAATTTTTGATATTCATCTATACGTCCTTAATCCGAAAGACCAACATTTTTATTTGAAACCACCAATTTAATACTGTTTGAAGCACAAATGCTGCTTAATAACAGATCAATATCTGTTATTAAGCAGCAACATCACATTTATAAACACCATTTTTTATGACGTATTCGACCTGATTTATTAAGACAAATACTACTTTAAGTTGATACTGATTAAGATAAAACAAATTTGTCTTCTAGTGTCTTCTACTATTATGTCTCCTTCAAAGTAACATGCAATAAACTCTCACTGCAGGGCATCAATTCTAACGTTTTTCCCAGTCTTCAAAGCAATTTTTATACTGGACTAAGTGGTTTATTCAATCGAGGGAACAGAGAAAAGTCGCACCATATCCTATCTGGTGAATACGGTGCTTGTGGAACGCAATTCGTTAAAATTGACGAATAATTATTACGGTGTGCAATGGTACGTTATCTTGATGCAAAGGCCATGAATTTTTTTGCTGAAAATCTAACGTTTTATCGATGATATATACTCTACTGAATAGTAGAGTCATAATACTTGATACAGTTTCGATAATAATGGTAACAGTGCAGTAAGTATATTTGATCCATGACAAACTTTAAAACTGATAAAATTGTAGTGTCTAAGTTAGAGGCATCCTTTTTTTTCTGAATATGATTAAGCGCTAACTAAATAACGACATCAAATAAAAAGTTATTGCTGAGATTTTAGTTTCTTAAAAAGCTGACTACATCGTCGAACGGAAAAAAATATAATTTTGAAATTGTGATATTCAATATTCATTATTCAATCAATAATTCAATTCAGATGACTGAATATAATTCGATCAAGATCTTGAGGACTTCGTGTGCAATTGACTGATAACCCAAACTCAAAGTTTCTGCAAACAAAAAATTCACAAGCTGCCAAACCGCTAGGAAAAATGTGTAGAGCATGGAAGAGATTATGTCGAAAAATGATCAATATATTTTTTTAAATTGTTTTATAAATAATAAATATGTATAAAATAATTCCGGTTTACATTTGATACACCCTCGTATTTCAGTTTTCAAATTAAATAACATTATTAATAAGAAAAACATATTAAAGTCAATAACTGGGATATCAATAAATTCGATACTGACTAAATGGAATCCTTAAACAATCGATTACGACATTTAAACTTTAAAGAAATCTAAATAAAAAAATTGAAATATTCAATACTTCAATTCAGATGACTGAATATAATTGTCAGTAATTAAGCCCAAGTAATTAGCCCAAGAAACTTTTTGACGTTAATTTACATAATATTGTTTATAACCACACTCTATCATTCCTCCATTATTAATATCTTCACTCTGTATGAATTGTCAATACTTTTGAACCTAAGATAATAAATATTTCAGCATACTACGAATCATATACGTGCGGTTATTCTGGCTTTTAATTACACAACGTTCTCGTACATATTTTTCTTGTAAGCTAATGAATATATGCAATTGGCCAATAGAAATAACATAATATATAACTATGCTAAATATAAACATCAGTTTATAGCTCAAGCATTTGTTTATGCGTTCAACAATCTTTATTACCTGACCCATTTTATTAATCGTTTCGAATGCAAGGAAATTGAAAATTTTACACAAAACCAAGAAGCAAAATAATAAATTTTTGGTTACAAATTATTTATAGTTCTTTTTATATTATAATTAACTACTAAACTTACCGCTGATGAACTATATTAAATAAAAATACATATGATACTCAGTTTTACTAATAAAAATGCATTAACATATGCAAATCACTCTTAAAAATGTGTCTCTTCTATAAATATGACAAAAATTGAAGATTGTCTAACGCAAAAAAAGATCTGAATACAATTTATAAAAGATCTAAACCTTCGGTTATACATATTTACATAATATAAAGTGCAAGTTTTTTTTCGTAATATTAGTGACAGTTCGGGTTCGGCTGTTGCGTGATGCAAACGTACAAGTTTTATTATAAAGAAATACACCCTAAAAACGCAGTGAAATGGTTGAAATTTTCATTATAAAAATCAATTTTTGCAACTCCAAGTGAATTTTGGTGAAAATATTCTAATTGTACGGCACTTCATAAAACGACAATTTATCATTTATTCAAGCAACTTCAAGGATGCGGAATAGTTGGAGATAGGCCGAGCATCAGAAGTCCAAGAACGGTGGGAAGCACTTATGAATGTTGCATGTGTTAGCAAAGCAAAGTGTGGAGGAGTCTCTAGAAACGTCGATTCGACGGCGTGATACACAATTATTAGTTTTTCCACGAAGTTTATACTGAATTTTAAGTAAGTAACTTGCACACATTTTCTGAAGACAATAATAAACGATTTAAATACTGTAATGCCACAATGCCACAATTTAAATAAATAAACCACTAACAACAAATTGACAATTTTCATGAAAAACTGATAGCTTCGAATTTGATTTGATTCGCTTTTTTTTTATTTGATCTGATAGCTTCGAATTATTCTTTATGGGAATTTTTGAACCATACGGCAACTCAAGGAAAAGATCCTTGCTGAAATCCCTGAATTAACACCAAATATATTATTAGCAATGCTGCTAATGGTTACATTGCTGCTAATGAATAACGCACAATTTCCAGAAATAAATTAACACAAATAATTTAAGACGAAATTATTATCATATTATAGGAAAAAAATTATTCTGTTTTGTTTCTTTTAAAAGTCATAAATAATTCAAATGGTAATGTGACACTTACCCCTCGTTTCTCAGAGAAAGAATGCGAATAAAAAATATTGAACAAGGAGAATTATATATATTATAATATGTTTTTTAAGATAATTAAACTATCCAGATAAATAAGAATTCCTCTTTAATAAACAAAAAATAATAACAAATAATAACCAATCAAATACATCCCAAATTACAACAAAACGTGAGAAAAAATAGGCAACATTAACATAGGAGTGTCATTCAACAAGTCCTTAGAAAAAGATAAGTTATTTTAAGTATATTTTTTTATTTTTCAACATAATCTCCTTTTAGCTCTCTAGACTTTTCCAAGCGTTTCTCCAACTTTTTTAAACCGTCTAAAAAGTAAGATTTCGGAAGATCCTCAAAATAAACATCTGTTTGGGCGATGACCTCCTCGTTCGATGTGAACCGTTGTCCGCTGAGCCATTTTTTAAGTTTGGAAATAAAAAAGTAAGTGGGGGCCAAATGCGATGAATACGGTGGATGTTATAATAATTCGAACTTTAATTCCATGATCTTGGTCATTGAAACTGTACAGATATGCTCCCGTGCATTGTCTTGATGGAAGAGGATCTTGTTATTTTTCAAATAATGATGATTTTTCTTGATCTCTTCGCTAAACCGGTGCAATAACGACGCATAATACTCTTCAGTTATTGTTTTTCCTTTTTCGGAGATGATTCCGCGTGCATCCCAAAAAATTGTGGCCATAACCTTGCCGGCCGATTTCACTGTCTTGCCCTTCTTCGGAGCTCCTTCGTCTTCAAAAAACCCACTGTTTTGATTGTTCCCTTTTCTCTAAAGTGTAGTTGTATGTTTCGTCCACAGTCAGGTATCGACGTAGAAACTAATCAGGATTGCGACGAAAAAGCGCCAAAACAGCCTAAAAGTCGATCACAGGATTGCATTTATTTTCTACTGAGAGCAAAAGCATCTTGCGGAAATTTTTGCACATCCAAATTTTCATGCAAAATTGAAAACAACGTACCTTGCGATAAGCCTGTGGTCTCAACTATTTCGCGCACTGATTCGTCGATCGCTTAAAACCATGTCGTGGATTTTGTCAATCATTTCGGGAGTAGTCACTTCCAATGGACGTCCCGAACGATGTTCATCTTTTGTGGATGTACGGCCACGTTTAAACGTATTTACCCATTTATAAACAATTGCAAACACAGGAGCATACGTGCCATGACTTCATCCAACTTAACTTTGATCTCCTTCGGTGTTAAGCCTTTTAAATATAAGTGTTTAATAACCACTCGAAACTCACTTTTTTCCATTATTCTAAATCAACAAAAGATTCTTGCTTCCATCGACAATAAAAATGAAACCATATTATGAATATAACTGAGACTTTAACAGCTACCTGGTGAATAATGATGCTTACTAAAAACAAACCATCTCTTGGATTTTCTAATGATTTATTCAACGACCCTCGTATTTTATACCAATTTCAAACAAAAATTAATTTAAATCTACCATTTAAAATAGCTTAAATATACCAATTGACACATCACAAAGTCTTGTTTAACTACTCTTAAATTTCATAAAAAAAATCCAACCAAACAAAATATCCGGAGTTTGAGTTCAGCAAGTTTTAATGAATGTAATAACAGCCGTATATACGACGAACAAGTAGGGACACAAACACAAATAGGGATCCAAATTTGAGTTCTCTCCGTTTAGGTCACCATCCTTCGAACTACTTCAACAACGTAATATAATTTAATAATATTTATTGACTTTCCAAGCAACATATATTCTGATTTAGAAAAGTTTATATCCAGTTAATGCAAATCAGAGCAACTCATTTCATCTACAGAACTCTTCAACGATCTTATAGGTTTCAGTCTGCTCATGAATTCAAAAAATTATGTAACTGATTGCAATTAGTACAAAAATGAACCACGCAAACTCGTATATATCCCATTAGTTTGTTTGTACAGATGCTTAAAAGAAGAGTATATTTATACAGTTATTTTAATATCTTTGTGAACCATACTTTAGGTACTTTTTTACAAAACATAAAGCTGCCTCTGGAAATCCAAGGTAATTACTTTAGCAAAGCCCTTTAAATAGTCTAATACAAATAAATGAATTACTTTATCAATATAACTGGCCTTGAATAAGGCTGAATATACCACCCTATTATATACCAAAACAGTGGCGGTCCTCCCTCACGAGCCGCCCCCTCAGCATTTATCACAGTAAACAATTTTTCAGAGCAAAACACCAAATTTTATTTCCGTTCAGTTTCTTTCCTTTAACTCATTTTTAAGATATTATTAAAAATTAAACTCTCCAAATGTAAAAGAATGTCTGTCGACCCATCACACCAAATAATGCGGATAAAAATCCCATCCTCTCGCCACAATTTTTACATCATTGGTCGGACGTTTACTTCCAGCGACCGTACGCCACGTCATTTATCTCGTCGTTGGCGTTACATATTTTATTGGTTACCAGAATTCGGGGGTTTAACTGCTTTCTAAAACATGCGATTTGGATATAGATTCCCTGCGATCGAGCGTATCGGTAAATAGTTTTAAACGCTGATTTGACGGATACGGAGCGTTTGATATGTCTCGCATCACGTATTTCGATTGCATCGCGAAAAATTGTTTTGAATTGGGATTTGCTACGTGAGTATACACTTTTCTTCGGGAAACGGTAAGTACCTACTTACTCATTCCTTTATCTGCGCAACAAGCAGCAACCCATCCTCCAATGTCCTTGTAAGTAGTAACAATACAAAATTTTAATGATTTCTTGGATCACCTTCTGTATAGGGTTTCAATAGTGCGAAAAGTAAAAAGGAGAAAGGGAAAAGCAAAATAAAATTTCAGCAGCACTATTTTCTTCTATGCCCTCCCACTTTAAAAACCCACGAGCCGCCATTGAACCAAAACCTTCCTTAATATCTGATTGTTGAAGGGGTAGTAGGTTATATAAGTTGAAATATCATTTTATTTGCTGTTATATTATTTTTTCAAGCATATTTGAGACAGACTGAAATATATATTAGACTATAAATGGATTAAATATATACTAGACTAGAGTCTAAGATAGAGATATAACAGTTTTTTTCAAATTCAGCATTTTTTTCAATTCTTGAATAAAAGACAGATGGCGTTGTGAATATGTGATGGCGTTGTGAAGTCTAGTCTCATTTCAGAACTGTAGTGTATTACATTTATAAAAATGGAGTTGTACGCAATATAAAAAACGCGTTAAAATTGTTGAATTATTTTTTAAAAATGGGCGTTCAGTGAAAAATATTTTTAGAAATTACGTGATATTTATGGTTTGCACAATCGTCGATAAATCGAAGATAAAAGAAGAGCAATATAGTCGTAGTGGTCGGCGTATTTTAAGAACGGACTTAGTTACTAAGGTAAATAAGGTTCAAATAACAGCAATTAAAGCCACTCGATCATTCAAAACAAATGATTTTTCTTTTTTGATGATTTTGAAAATCACCTTTTCCATTAGCCCATTTTAAAACTGGTAGCTATGTTAATAAACAAAATTGCAGCATTTAGGATGCGGCAAATCCATGACTGATTCACGAGTACATCCTAAACGAGTGCCTGTTTGGTGTGCAGTATGGTCAGGAGGTGTAACTGGGCTGTATTTCTTTCAGAATGTTCGTGGTGAAGCTGTAACTGTAAAGGATGTGGATATCGTCGGGTGATAACTGGATTTTTGTGGGCTGAATTGAATAATATTGATCTGGAGGATATGTGGTTCCAATGGGATGGCACTACAGCTCACTCTGCTGGAAGAATTTCCTGGACGAGTTATTGGGACGGTTATACTAATTGGTCACCAAGATCATGTAATTTGACACAGTTGAACTATTTTCTTTGGGGTCACGTGAAAAGTCAGGTCTAGAAGAACAACCTACAATCGATTCCTGAACTAAAGGATGAAATTATTAGAGCCTTTGGTGAGATACAGCCACGATTGTGTTAAAATGTCACAAAAGAGTGGACGTCTGTGGAGCTGCAAAATGTGGTCATTTGGCAGATATTGCCTTTCGTGTTTAAATGTCATACCCCATGATCCAATTACTTAAATAACTTAACAATAACTTAAAAATAATTTTAAAGTATAGTATCGAGCAATACTCAATTTCAAACAATATCAATTAATCCGTTTTTAAGCAATAGTATTTCAAACTAGTGCGATGGATACTTTTGCAAAACTTCAACAGGTCTCTGGAAATATTGTTTAGCCCAGATTCTCGGTCTTCAAGTAGTTTAAGACATTATCAGAAGGCCGATACTCGATTGAAAATTATTTTCCCAGTGGAAGGCTTTCAACTACAAGAAGTGTTGAAAATGATCGGAGAAGAGTTGAATTGGACAGAAGGGAACAACAGGAGGGACACATGTGTTGGGACGGATTAAAAGTCATCTGCACTTTCTGGAACGTGTCATTACTGGATCACTCCCAAACCCCAGAGCTAACAATGGCACACTCCATCCTCACCAACGCCAAAAAAATCAAAAAGAGTAGATCAACGATCAACAATGTTGCCAGATCGAATACGACGCCACCAGTCTCATTACTTTACTTACGCACCTTGTCTGTCCATAAATACGCAAGTTATGTTTTATCGCCAAAAGACATAGTCAACAGAAAATCCTGTAAATTAGTAATAATTGAAACAAATATTTATTTAGCCAGAATTTTCGACGATTTTATTACATAATTAACATAATACAATTTATTTGTTTAATGTTATTAATACATTATCTGTTTTGGACATAATATTAATAAGTATTAATGAAGCTGCAAAACTGATATATCCCATTAATAATATTTTTTTTAACATGCAATAAACCTTATCAAGTTATAAAAGTTTATTGATGTGACAAAAAAACCCACATCAAATATATCCGATGATAAACGTAATTATAATGACATTAGAGGTTAACCTTATTATGAAATATGTAGTTGAAGCACTTAATATCTAAATATGTCACCAAAAACGTACTGGTTAAAAGTACAAAAATAAATTCTAATTTTAAAGAAAGAGCATTAAATCGATTATTATGTTATTAAGTCCAAGTGATAACATATTATAACGTGGTTAACTAATTATTATACTTAATAAGGCAGTGTAAAAAAATGGTTCTCGTACAATTATAACTGGAACCAAAAAATTGGTCTTCAACTTAATCATCCTACGTTTCTCCTACTCGCCTATGGTTGGGATAACATAATTATTCTAAACCACCATCTTTCAGATTCAAATCGAGATATAATATACAAGGTATAATCAAATCGAGGTATAACATATCTGGTATTAATATAACATAAAACATCAATTGCAGACACGATATCCTTCAAAAAACAACATTTAAGGCATTGCCTTCTTTTCGCCTTTCTACTGAAAAAAAAATATTGCAGAAGCTCAAGACTTGATTTATGCGACTTTGAAAGATAATGTTTTGTACACTACTTATAAGAATTGATTCCAGTAATTCTGAACTGGAAAATTTTACATAAATAATGCAAAATATTCGAGATAAATATATTCGAGCCATAAAAATTGACGATGAACAACTGGAAGTACCGCTGGAAGAAAATTCTTTTCATACCCTAACACCCCAAGCCATTTCCAAACATTTATATAAGCTAGGGAAAATTCAAAAGGACATTTGTTGTGTCACCGATGAATTCACAGCTGAGAATAAGAATACAGGCTTTGATGTTGCTCTGTCATTGTTCTGCAGATTCAAGAACAAGAACGTCCTGCGTAGAATTATGGCTTGTTGGGATGCATATGATTGTGACCTGGCGAAGATCAAAGGTTAATCCGGGTGAATCATCAAAAAGTATCGCAAAACCTAATATCCACACCAAAAATATATTACTGGGTTTATGGTGTAATCAGCATCGTGCACTATCTGCTTCACTTTGTGCTTCAATCTGGCGTAACTATCCCTGCTGAATGATTCACGAAAAAACGCATTAGGCTTAGGCCGCACTATGTTTTTTTCCAGCGAGCGGTTAACCGCTATAACCGCTCGGGACGCACACACTGCGATTAAAAACCGCGAAACTGCCCGAGATTTTCACAGTTTAAAGATGGATTTAAAAAAAGCAGTATGTATTGTTGCTCTAATACTAAGTTACTCTGTTGCTCTAACCCGTAGTGCGTGCGCGCCAACTAAGTTCAATTGGTTACAAATTGTGGCGCGGTGTTTACCCGTGATCCACTTTGTAACACTTCACGCTTTTAAAATCAGTCGCGGGAAAAAACCGCAAGTGCGGCCGCTTTTATTAGTTTTCTTGACTCACAAAATCAATCAGTTAAATACCACGGCGGTTTAGCTGTAGTGCGGCCTAAGGCTTATACAGGTACGAGAAGAAGGGAAGTAATTTTGCTTCCGGAAAATACAACGCATTATTGTATATTAGTGGGAAATATTGAATACATGTAGAGTATTCGGCGAAAAAAAGGGCCGATGAAGCTTCCTGTCACTATTATCTGTTTCCGAAACATAATGACTAAAAAATTCCAAAAAATGGGAGATTGTGAATCAGAGATTAAAAATAAGATGCCAGAACTTGAAAAATTCGTTTGTAATGTTTTTAGTTATTATTACTATATTAATTATTCTGAAAGTTGTTGGAAAGGAGGTATATTTCGAATAAATAAATGCATACTGACATATAAATTGCAACATCTAAAAGGAGGTTTTCGAATTTAATAATTCCTTAGTAATATTAGGTAATACATCAAAAAATAATAGATTACTGTTTGGTTTTGAAACATGCAGTGGTTGACGTGTAAAGCTCCATTTGTTACCAAACTTCAAAAAATCCAAGATGCTATACGTTTTAAATGGAACGAAGAAGCTATAGCAGCGGTACTTTAACGACATTTCCTGAAACCCACATCAGTGAAGACATTGAACGATTAGCCAAGAAGCATTGAACAACGTCTACTGAAGTTATGAAAGAATACATTGAAAAATAACTTTGATATTGAAATTTTTTCATAGTTAGGCTAGAAACTTGTTGATCAACGCTCAACGCCGCTCATGTTATCGAGTAATACTTCTAAACAAAACCACAGTTAAAGCATCCTCAAATGAAAGACTAAAAAAAATTGAATTTCAACTACCGTTGAATTAAAAAGCCTCTCTATAGTAAAAAAGCTTGTCTTCATAATGATGAACATTGCGAAACATCGCGAAACATTGCGAAGCATGAACATCGCCTGATTATGCAATATAAAAAACTATCGGAGTAACCATCAACTATCTCATGGCTTTGCCATCGAACGAGCAAATTTCTTTTAAAAATTCACGATATCCCTCTTTAGTTGCATGCAACAGTTAATTAAATCCGTTGGTTCAATTTTAAGGTACATGACCTCTTTGTGTATGTCAGCCTAAAGCGTTGTAGCCGGTTAAAACATGTCCGAATTCCATGTCAATCGGATTCGAAATATTGTCCAAATTCATGTAATTAATTTATTTAATTTTGTTTGTTGGAATATTGTTTCATAGTTCATTAAATTGGAAATTATTAATAGTATAAAATAGTATTCAAAATCGATACCCTAGATATGGGCAGGTTTCTACATAATATAATAAAATGTAAAATTAAACGAATAATTCATAATTGCCTTCAAAGGTTTGGAATTTCATAAAAATATATCTGAAAAATAAAAAAGTGATCAAATATGAAATTCAAAATTCCCTCAAAAATAGTCTTTTCGTAATGTAATTGCAATACTTAGTCAACAGAATAAAAAATCTAGTAGAGTCCCTCTTTTCAAAAACTTGGCAAATTTTGACTTAGACCTAGGTTCACAGAAATATCTTAAAAGCGTTCATTAACGATGAAAAATGTATTGCAGCATTTTATTAAATATTGTTTAATACCCATGTCACCTAGAAATGTGAACAACTAATACAAGTTGGTTATGATTAACACGACAGCGCTAATTTTCTAAAACTAAGACATACGTTTATTGTTTTTTTTTCAGTTTTTATAAATAATCTTTTTCTTTGAATTATGTACGGCGTTTAATACTAATAAAGAAAATATACATAATATTTGACCAGTCCAACATAATTTTGAAAAAAATAAAAGGAGAAAATAAAAAAGGAGTAGATGCCGTAGAAGGAAAAAAGACGAGAAACAATTGTAGATGTTTGATGGAAAATATTGTTAATGAAATGCAAACAACGAAAATTTTTTCTTTTAAATAATTAAATGGGTATTTCTAAAAAAATTTATTGCTCAGGAAGCAGAGAAACTAAAAAAATTACGGCGGACAAATTTCGATGACAGATCTAGGGGAAATTTTAGTAATATGTTTGTGACAAATGGGGTACCACCATTAAATCATTCGACATAAAAAAACAAATTTAAGTTAAAATAAATCACTAGTCACGTTGATTATAGGAGGATTAAATGAAGGCTCTGTATAACTAGAATAGGTTTATTTCAAGGAAAACATATTTATCATAATTTACTGAATAGTTTTGGTAAAACCAGAACCAGAGGTTGTGGCAGAGAAGCGAAAAGCGATTATAAAAACTTATTTTTTTTTTAAAGATATTGTCTGAAACACACAATGCTCATCACAATATCAGTGTGTCCCAGATAAGAATGCACTCTACAGGGATATCGGAAACCATAAGAACTACAGATTTGATTAAATTAGAAAAAAGTTGCCATTCACTGAATTCTGCAACGTCACGTTTTTAAAAAATTTCAAATATTTCCGAAGATATGTGGGAAGAACCCAATTGTCGCGATTTGGATATTATTGGTTTCTAATTCTATTTGAAGAGATATATCAAAATCAATTTGGCCACTTTTTCTCCTCTGCAAGGTGGTGTAATTAAATTTTTGATCCGACGTTTCGACTTTCCTTGACCATCATCAACTCAGTTTTTTTTAATAGTGGAAAAGTTTTATTTTATGTTCAGTAAATTCTACTTTTTATTCTGAATCCAACGACATGCCACACTTAATATTTATTACAGGTTTCCGACTAAGATACTCATCCGACGTTTCGGCTTTTCTTGACCATCATCAACTCTGTTGTTTTTAAATAGTCGAAAAATTTTAATATATGTTTAGTAAATTCTACTTTTTATTCTAAATCCAACGTCATGTCAAACTATTTATTACATGATTTGCGACCAAGGGATGACAATAATAATAATAATAATTTCCGACTAAGGGATGGCATTTGCATTGGTTTGCAATTCTTTCAAGAATTTGTTTAGATGTGACATTTGACAACCTGTTAAATTTAAATTTGTTAATTATTATACTTAATATGAAATGATTTGTTGTTCGAGAGTCATAAGAATTATAGGCAGGCAGAGATACAATATTTTCAAAAATATCCCGAACTGCATAAACCCAATTGATCCATTTTTCGAAGATTAGTTATAAATTTAAGGGAACATGGTGCTTTTAACAAACCAATACTACATCGCCAAAAAAATTTAATGACCGTTTTGCTTGCCGTAGAAGATGATGAACTCTAGGACTTCATAGTATTGAAAAGGAACATACTGTTCCTAAATCAAACGAACAAAGAGTACTTAGTCAAGAAGGATACCGACCTTATAAATTCGGAATCTGTCACACTTTGTTTCTTAGCGATTAAGAGCGCAGAATGACCTTTTGCGAATGGTTTACTAGGCAATACTATAAAAATC
>JARFXV010000811.1:900000-962500 GCA_031761425.1 Cosmopolites sordidus | reverse complement strand
TATGTTGGTTAGAAACGTATCATATGGGTGTAGTGCATTATGAATTATTCCAATCTGGTCAAACGGTAACTGCTGACCATTATCCTATATTATGAACATATGAACAGTGCCTCTGACTCTCTATCTCTCTTGGTGTTTGCAGGAGACCATACAGTTCTTTCCCTATTTCCTAATTTTTCAATACAGAACCAATTTCATCAAACTTTTTAACCCATATTTTGATGACCAGACGGTGCATAATGATGACCAGGCATAAAATTAACAATGAAATATCAATTCGGCTGTCAGAATACAATCATTATTTTTATAATGGGCCTTACGGCGAACAAACTTTATAAACCATTACAGTAAAGTTAGTTGCTATTGCACGAGAGACGCATGGAAAATTTGATATTTAAAATCATCAATTTCTCTGTCGCACCCTGTATTACCTTCATATTTTTACTTCAAACGAATAGACATATTTACATAATAATAAACTGAACTGAATTTTCTAACTACATTTAATTTCAAGAGTTTCTCTTAAAAAAAACAAACTTGTCTCCATAATAAAAGACATTTATTGCCTCATTAGCAACATAAAAAACTAAAGGAGCAACCAACAAACTAGTTGCAACTGGCTAGTCATCCGACCAGCAATCGAGCCAATAGAAATCTTTTAAAATAATTTACGGCGTCGCTTTTAAATTATATGCACCAGTTGATTAAATCGACTAGTCCAATTTCATGGTCCGTAATCCTGTTTGTACAAGTCAACGAAAACCGCTTTGGCTAGATGAAACCTGCCGGAATTTCATATCAGTCGGATTCAAAAACAAAATATTCGAGCTGATGTAATTGATTTGCATTTCTTTTTCACTTATTTGAACCTTGTTTCACATTACCTTATACACAGGTAGATTATTTTATTATCATTCTATTATTATTATTTTTTAATTGTAATACTTTTAGTGCATCAAAACAGGATTTAACGTTCGGTTTAAACAGGTTCGAGTTTATTAAAGTTACATGAATTTATGAAACTTTAATAAACTCGATACAAGTATGACCTCAGCCATGACTATTAATTTCGCTGAGCTATTGTTAAAGCATTATGGGTTTTATAGTAGGTCAAATAACCCAGCTTAGATCCGCATGGTCTTCCGCATGCTTGACATTTAAGGTCAGGAGGATACAAAATTGGTACACGCAGTTCAGTCTGTTGAGCTTTTCGCGCTTGCTCCTTGGCTGCGGCTTTTTGGCCATTATCTTCTTCATGGAGCTCCACTGCTCTGTACATCTCTTCACGCCATTGAAAATGGGTATGACAGAGCTCTTTAAAGAACACTTTATGACATCTTTGTATCTTCTTTCTGAACATCCCAGATTTCGATTTTTGTTCTTTAATTCGCCTTAGAGGATATGTTTCAGTATCCTAGTATTATTTGGCAATTACTTAACAAATGCAGCTGAGCCTTTATGATCTAGGATTTTATACTCAAACTGTTGGTTCTTTCAAGTATCTTCACATTAGTCTGATAATCTTGCTATTTTATTCTCAAGATTTTCCGGAGGCAAACTTGATGAAATTTCTCGAATTGTTTTAGTTGTTTCCAATAAGACCAGGATTCAGCTCCGTTCAGAAGATTGGGAATTATGATGGCATTGCAAACACTGATTTTATTGAGTTAGGTGTTTGGTATTACACAAGCAATATATCGAGTTGTCCGGAAAGTTCGCAGAAATTTTCCATTAGATTATTTTTTAACGCTTTTAAAGAAAAATCACAAAAATTGTTTAAGCTTCAATTGGGATGTTTTTTGCCCTCTTCATTTTACTCAACGGACATACTACCCTCAGACTACTATCTATTCCGCTCCTTCCAAAATTGTTTAAATGACAAATCTTTTAAAACCCAAGAAGAGGTGATAAAACAACAAAAACAAAGTTATAGACATTTTTTTGGCAATAAAGATGTTAATTTTTGAAAAAAAAGTGTGTCTACCATTGTGCTGGCAAAAAGTTTTAAATAATAATGGATTTTTACATAATAGATTTAATAAATGTTTGCATAAAATATTTGCGTGTCTCTTTCTTTTAAGAAACCCTTTTAAGAAACCCCTACACACTTTCCGGACAACCCAACACTTCATAATAAATATATCAGACTGCTAAAAATTTAAAAATCTTCATGGAAAGCTCATAGGAATGTTCTGATTGATAGACCATACGTGATTTTGCTGGCAGAAAAATCAGAAAAAAATAATGTACTTAATATAATAACGAATTGCATCAAGGCCACATATTTTATATTATATCTGTTTACCGGTTACCGAAGTCTTCAGACAAGCATTGAGAATGCCAAGTATTACCTTGGCGAAACATCTGCACATTCCCGACAAACCGGACACAAACGATCGGATGCATCTTCGAATTAATAGACTAATATATATATATATATATATATATATATATATATATATATATATATATATATATATATATATATATATATATATATATATATACATAAACAAAAATATGTGTGTGTGTGTGTGTGTGTATTTCCGTAAGGCAGCTACAATCCCTAATCTGTAGAATTTGAAAAAGTTTTACTTTATATGACCTGACACAAAATGCTATTAACGGTGCTGATTAATAATGATAATAGTTCGACCCATCCTTTATCTTCCCTAGACGGACGACTTACCAATGCAAGTCAACAATGGTGGCAAAGTTAGCATATGGCACGGCGCTATTGTCATCACACACCAATAAGTAACTCCAGACCGGCACCCATCTCCAGACCAACTTAAATAACTTCCAAGCATGGCTTAACAAATGGCGAGTTAGTGCCAACGAGTCTAAATTTATACATGTCACCTTCACAAACCGCAGCGAAATTTGTAGAAACAGTTAAAATTAATACCCAGCATATGCCACAAGTCAAAAACGCAAAATATCTTGGCATACATATAGACAGAAGGCCAAAACATATATTTACAAAAGGGAAACAGGTCTTGGTGTTGGAATAAGCGAAATGTACAAGATAATTGATCGTAGGTCATAACTTTCCTTCCAATATAAGATATTACTCTACAAAACATTCTGAAGCCGGTCTAACCTAATGGAATTCAAATGTGGAGCACTGCAAGTAACACTAACATAAATATAATCCAGAGGTTTCAAAATAAGGTCCTAAGTATCATTGTTGATGCTCCCCGCTATGTCTAACAAAATTATAATACACGATATCCAAATACACTGAAAAAGGCCGAAAAAAAGTGTCAGGGCATCCTAATGTACTAGCCATTCACTTATTCGCGCAAAAAGGCAACGTCTTAAGAAGTGTAATCCTTTAGAACTTAATGAATAGAATGATTTATGTATGATATCATATTATTGTAATAATTACTATTAATGTTAGCATTCGCAGGACATAAAAACTTAAAATTAAGTATGTTGATTCACTGGAATCGATTTGCACATGCCGTTGTAATATCACATCAAAAGTTCATTGTCCTTGGGCAGATTGTTAAATATAAGGAGTTAAAAGAAATGTTTTCAGAATTAATTTTAAATTAGTAATTATAGTGACAACACTGAATTAACCATCCATTTATTTTCTAATTAAATATGAGGGAAACATTTATTAAATTCCATTTTTTTTTCAATTGCAATGCTAGTGCTTCTTTTTAGTATCGCCTGACTAACTAACGAACGAACAAAAAACGTTTAAAATAAACTTCTGTGTCACTTTGAAACTATATGCGCCAGTTGATTAAATCGGTTGGATCAATTTCATGGTCCGCGACCCTATTTGTAGAAGTCAGCGTAAACCGCTTTAGCCAGTTGAAACTTACCCGAATTTGATGTTGGTCAGATTCGAAAAATATATTTCGAATTGATAAAATTGATTTGCCACTTTTTTTACACTTAGAAGAGAGAGGTTTTAATCAATTTATTATTGCTACATAATTATTTAGCAACAATAGATTGATTAACAACCGGTAACAAAAATGATTCAAATATACCGTAGAACAAAAACATTATAAACTACGAAATATTGAGTTGTTCGAATAGTTCGTAGGGAATGTCTGAATGATTGTGGCGTGTTCATATTTTTTTCTCCTTTATTTGGGTTTTTCGCCACTGTCTAAAACTCAAAAAATATCAAAAATACCTGTTCTTATTTAAAGAAAGAATCACTGGGTAAAACATTGACAACAATTACAATTGAATACAACTTGTTGTCAATGTAAGTATCGTTGACACAAAATAATATATTTACTTTCACTCGTTACTTTATATATTACAAATTAATATAATTTATTTTTTAGTTCAGTTTTGAAAACGGGGGGAGATTACCCTCCAAAATGTTAACGTTAAAAGTTTGTAAATTTTTTATAACATTTTTATATCTTTAAAATTTTGTTTGTTGGGCAAATTTATTACAAAAAAGAATCACTGAGAAATTTGTCTCCGTTTGGTTTTTTGTTTTTACCCAGTGATTCTTTCTTTAAATAAGAACAGGTATTTTTGATATTTTTTAAGTTTTAGACAGTGGCGAAAAACCCAAATAAAGAGAAAAAAAAATAGTTCGTAGGGATTTTAACACTATTAAACAAAAATCTGTGTCGGATTAGAAATGTTTATTCGCATATTATTAATTCCTGCGGTATTAACAATGTTCACATTCGCCTTCAGTTTTTAGTTACATTAAAATGAATCTTCAGCAAGTTCAATCAAATTGAAAATATTGGTCTATAACTTACATTTACGCCACATTCTGTTTTTATATTCCAAAAAGGTCAAGAATACTGCCTAAACAAAAAACAAGATTTGTGCCGTGTACGGAAACTTTTCTGTTAAGGAGTGCATGGCACAAAAGTGGTTTGATCGGTTCAACGGAGGTTTTGAACTGGAAGTCCGGCTCTGGTCGGGGAAATAAAGGCCATAATAGCTGAAGATTCACACACTACAATCAGTGAGATAGCAGGTAAGATAAATATTGGGAAATCGATCATTTTTGATAATCTGAAAAAAATGGGTACGTCTGCCGATACGATGTGTGAATCTCTCACAAACTTGGTAAATAGAACCCACTAACCCGAACCTCTAAAGCGGACATGGAAAAGTGGATTGTATACAACAACCGTTTAAGTACGGCGAAAGACAGTCTTCATCCAAAGAAAATTTTGCATTGCATTTGGTAAGGCTGGAAGGAACCCATACACTTTGAGTTTCTTTCACGCAATCAAACCATCACCACCGACCTCTATTGTTCACAATTAGATCGGCTAAAGGCAGCTTTGAAGAAAAAGTCCAGAAGTAGCAATCAGGAAAGGCGAACCACACTACCAGTTAAAGAATGACATTTAGGATAGAATCTGTTTTTTATGTCACAATTTCCAATTAAAAAAGATTTATATGAAAATGCAAGATCACATATTAATCAATAACGTTTATGGGAATATGATTATCAAATAAAATAGTACTAATAAAATAATTAAATAAATATAAAATTCAATTAATTTTACGCAATAACAATAATAATGATTATTTTGCCAAAATCCGGTACTATAAAAATCCTTTTATGAACCATTACTACCGCACCACATATTCTTTTTTTTTTAATTATCTAAAACACACAACGCCATTATTTTCAAAACCAAGCCATAAGAAAACTCAATAAACTTTTAGTAATAAAACTAGGGCAATTCTTTATTTAATTGTTCTTATATGGGAATATAGTTACTAATTGAAATAGATGTGATGATGGAAGTTTTTGATAAAACCGACAATGGAATGTGAAAGAAAAGGGGAGTCGAAAAAAGTAGTTTTGCTCATTTTGAAATTTTTCTAAACACCGCGATGAGATAGCTTTGTGCAACTACCGAAAAAAATATGCAAATTGTTATTGGGCGAATGAAGAAATATTATTCAAATTAACAATCAATATTCAATATTACAAAGCATTTTGCTACAAAAATAGCTCAAAAAGTTTAAATAGTTTTGTTCATTAAATAAGTTTACCTTTTACCCTTTCTTCATATATTTTGCATATTTTGCTTGTGCAACTACCGTTGCAGCTGATTGATCATTTAGTTTGTCCTCTTACCTGAAAAAAAAATGACCATAATTATTAATTTAATCATTAGACCATAAGTTTTTTTGTACTCTATTATATTGTTTTCAAACCAATATTTGAAGGAAATTAAGATATGGAATTTACCCATATTATTGTTTATCACTTCATATTATTTTATAGCGCTTCAACTGATTTTTTATAACTTACCTATTAGATTAACATTTCATAAAAAATTATGAAATGTTTTGAAATTGGAGCGTCAAAATAAGAAGTGGTGGTGAGGGGAGGTGAATTTTTGCAGCCCAAAATTATTGAGAATTACAACACGAGTTACTAAATACTAAAAATCACAAGAATGTCGATCCTGATTAAAAGACCCTTTAAAATCTACAAAAAAAAAACAGTAATCCACCAAATTTTGACAGTGTCAGTAGGTGTTCATCACCGGTTAAACTACGGATACATTTCAAAATGTAAGATAATTTCAAAAAAGATGCTCTGGGCAGACATAAAGGCCAAATCCAAATAACCAACAAGGACATGACTATTAATGTGCATCACGATCAAATATAAGCAAAAATGCACGGTGACTTTGGTCAATAGAAAGAAGATTCTTCACATAAACAAGAAGAGAAAATGTAAAAAATGTTTCTTGTCGGATCAGTGCTTCAATACTTTGAATTCTGAAGAAATAAAATAACATGAGTTCTTTTAGTTATACACCTCAGAAGAAGGACTGGATAATTGGAACAACAGAATTTTTAGTTGTAAATTTTACGTTACAAGAGAAAAAACAAAATAAACCTATGCATAGTAGTAATAGTTGTAGTAGAAACAGTAGATTCATAACATTTATACCTCTACCTAAAATATAAATATTTTAGGGAACAAAAAAGTGTAAAAATCATTTGAATCAAACTAAAAATATATTAATTGTACAGCATAGCTTGAATACAAAATAAAAAATTTAACTTTGGCTTTAGAACGGCATACAGCTATCACTGCAGCAATTATTGCTTATTGATATTGGGGACAGATATTGGAGTTATTGATTTTGGGTATCTGAGCAAGCCCATCCAAATCTCATCTTTCAGCAAGAAGAATCCCACAGCAAAGAGTCTACACTAGCACACATACTTTAAACAAACTAAAAGTATGTGTACAACGCACCTGCAGTACCTTGACACCAACAGACATCAGGTGATCAAATTTAGCCCACGCCTGCAATATTAGAGGATAATCAGTGGCAGCTCGTGGGTTTTTAAAGTGGGAGAACGTAGAAGAAAATAATGCTGTTGAAGATTTTGTTTTGCTTTCCCATTCCTCCTTTTTTGCTTTTCGTGCTATTGAAATCCTATACAGGAGGTGAACCAAAAAAGTGAGTTAAAGAAAAGAAACTGAACGGAAATAAAATATGGGTTTTTGCTCTGAAGAATTGTTTACTATGATAAATGCTGGAGGGGCGGGACCCCAACGCCCTCCCTTACGAACCGCCACTGAAGATAATAAAATAAACTTCAAATTTTAATTAAATGAAAGTGGTTTATTAGTTTTTTGATTACATAATATCGCCATGATGTATGCAAAAGTACAAAAATAATTCAATAATATGTATTTTTCATAGTATTACATTATTTTTGCGGTGCAGTATATTAAGATCTGTTCAAAAATCACATATTACCTTTAACATTTTTTCTGCCGTAATAAGACAAATTAAAATATTATACATCACGAACATTCAGTTTCCAAAATGTGGCTTGCATCATTTTAATGTCACAAACAAATTTTAAATTATCGTTGTGTCAATTAATGTTTACGTAACGTATTAACTTGTTTGGAAACCTTTTAATATGTTAATTTATAATGGAAAATTCCATTTCATAATTTTTCACTTTCACATAGCATTTTGCAAATAAATCATGGAAAATAAGTTTGAAAAATTACTATAATTTTCCTAGTATATATAACATTTCTTTGACCAAGTTAAGATTCATACATATAAATACACATAATACCATATCGATGGTGATGATCAGCAACCTCGCCTGCCAAAAAACCCAACTTAACAGGAGAAATGAAAAACTGTTTCTAGCTAAAAACATTTGGTTCACAGCAACAGCAAAAACTAATTTAATACCATTTCACATACGAGGATTTTGCAGCAGATCGGGCACATTTGTTTGTTTAAGGATCATTAAATAAAAAAAAATCGAAAGAATTGATATACGAGGTTCTTGATCAACGCCATCGATATATCAAATTAAACTGATTATTTAATCGCGTTTGCAGAAGTCAAAACAATTTTGTGTTCATTTATATGCGCCTTTGGTCGACTGATGACAAACGCAACACCCATCGAGAGGAAAACGTTTTCATACCAAAATATTGTGTAAGATGTAGTGAATTCGGTCCATCAAGATGTTAACAATGTCACCGAGGTCGCGTACCTGCAATCGGGGAATATTTAATGCAACATTAGGAATTTTTGGGATCAACAGTGTTTCGGTACCCCGAGCGTTCATCATCTACAATGGATGTACGACCGCATTAAAATACGGCAGTCCACTTTTTTACCATGTAAAACAAAGAGAAAATATCCTTTATAGCGGAATGTAAGTCTTAAAGCAAAGTACTTTATCAGCTCGAATTTTTTAATAAATTCTTCAGAAATGTCAAAACTTGTTTACTTACTCGCCATGAACAAGCAACGAAACGCACGTATGTGAACTTTCGCAACACGCCATCTAACAAATGATACTTGATAAGCATCATAGTCATTTGGTCATATTTGAACCATCTTTGTGTGAGGCCCAGAACTTTTCAAACGACCCTTGTATTTTAAGCAAAACCACAGTTGCGGTCAGAATATAGTGAAACGGGAAAAACAAATAATAAACTAGTTCAACCACATGAGAAAAATGACAAACAACAATTTACCTTGCATTGCTCTAGAAGGAAAACAGCACCCGACCTCCAAAAACAGCGCCGAAAAGATAAAGGAACAATATCAACGCCCTAAACGAACGCCCTCAAGATGAATCATAGCAACAGCTTCGAAATTATCAGATTATCAGATCTCAAAGAAGAAGAAAACCTTCGCTGATCGAGAGAGAATTATCACACATATAGATCACTTTTTCGTTGATAATACAAACGCAGCATAATAAAATATGCAAAATGTATTTTAAATATAAAATTACTTACTCTAACTTTAACTAAGTATAACTTTTGAATATTATTATATATTCTTTTATACAGTATTTCCAGTTTTAATCTCCCCCTAGTCGCATTATTCAGTATAATATTGGAAAAATCAATGAAAAATACACCTGCTATAGTAAAATTGTTGTTGTTGAACACAGTTTGTGTACTACTATTAAAATATCGAGCAAATAATGAGTTCCAATAAAAAAAACTTGAAATAAGGATATTAAGAGAGAAGAAAATTGAATTTGAATCGTTTCACTCCAAAACACGTGTTCTGAACATGGCTTTGTCCTTGTAAGCCTCACGGATAATGTGAAAAGTCTCCATAGCGGATTTGTTCAATTTTATACAAAATTTGATGGCACATCGCTGCGCGATATTTTCTTGCATCTTGACTCTCGACGTGAACTTAAAACACACGTTCACTTCTTGCACGATCTGCAACTGAGACAATTTCCTAGGTTACCTGACATTAGCCACCTCCGATATGACTTATAAAAACCACCGTCCACCCCTTTCCCCTGGCAAGAATAAATCAGTCCCGATATTTATTAGACTAACCCTATATAAATGGAGTATAAATGGCAAAATACACTAATATATATATATATATATATATATATATATATATATATATATATATATATATATATATATATATATATATATATATATATATATATATATATATATATATATATATATATATTGCATAAAAAAAGACCTTTTCTAATTTTTTTCAAAATCAAAATTCAGTGCCTCAAACTTTGCTTATGGCCAGTCAACGTGTCAACTGTTATCTGTTTCGTGTCATTTACAGATGTTCAATCCTTAAGTTCATAATTAGTGGCTTAATTCGGATACATTATATATATATATATATATATATATATATATATATATATATATATATATATATATATATATATATAAATAAATAAAAAAGTCCAGTATACCTCGCCTAGGGTACTGGACGGGTCACGGGTGGTGGATAGTGAAAGTTCCATTAGATATTAATGGACAGCTGCGAATATCCCAAAATAAGCAGCCCCGAACCAAGGCAAAAAAAAACTAAATCCACTTAGCGTCTGACTTGTATCAAGCGGCTGAGTGGTCAGCGTCTGTTCACCAGTGGTGCGGCTGATATTTCAATTCTGGAACTAACCCCTCCAGTCTTAACCCCTGAACCGTCATGGTTCAAACCTTTAATTCAAAGTACAAGATGAAGCGTTCTAGTAATTATAAAATTACCCCAGGAGGTAGACAATCCTCTGCCAGCTTTGCTGGTACAACCGGACTTTCGGATTCTGGGGCGTCCGGGCTTAAACGCAAAATCTTTCAGAGGGAGTCGGAGACCTGTGGCCAACGTCTGAAACCGAAAATAAAAACTTTCTTTGGAACGGTAAATATCAATTCTCTCGTGCGTCCAGGAAAACTACACGAATTGAGGCGAACATTAAATCAGCAAAAAATCCTAATTTTAGCTTTGCAAGAAACCAGATTGATAGATGATAACACCTTGGAATTCGACAACTACAGACTTTTTAAAAGTAAAACGGACAAAAGAATACTCAAAAATACACCACATCTCGGTGTTACTTTCGCTGTCTCAAGAAACATTCTTGGTTCTATAACAAATGTCCAGCCAGTAAATAATCGACTTATGACACTATCCCTCAAGTGTGCTAACAAAAACTATACATTAATCAATGCACACCTCCCAGTTAACGAAGAAAATAAATCTAATCCTGAAAAAGTAAATAAGTCCTGGGAAATTCTGGAAAAGACTATCTCTAAAATTCCCTCTAACCATGTAAAAATCCTATTGGGTGATTTCAATGCCCAACTAGGGAAAGAAAAAAAGTACAGGAAAAGAGTCGGCCGTTTTCCCGCTCATAAATGGACTAACCATAATGGTAGAAGATTGGTTGAACTATGTTCGCAGTTTAATCTAAAAATAATGTCAACCCATTTTAAGAAGAAAATAACGAAACAAAAGACCTGGAGGTGCTCAAACACGTACATGGGTGAATTTCAAATTGACCATGTTGCCATTTCGTACCCCAATTATAAAGAGATTTTGAATGTTCAAGTCAGGAAAGGAGCAAATATAGACACGGATCACTACTTGACTAGAATCAAACTTAGCTTAAAACCTCGAAAACTTATTCAAAAGAGGCTGCTAATACCAGAGTTTGACCCAACGAAAATAAAACCAGCCCTAACAGAAGAGCTTGATAAACAACCTGCACAGAACTGGCAAGAATTAAAACAAAAAATTATTAAAACAGCCTTAAAGTTGGTCCCTTTACAAAAACGTAGAAAACATCCCTGGTGGGATGAAGTTTGAGAGCAAGCAAAGATTGGAACAGTCAAAAAACAGCAATAAACTATAACATCTTTTTGGAAGTAAGAAAAGAAACATCGAAGCTAATTAGACAAACTAAAAGAAAATATGAAAACAATCAACTTAATGAAATAGAAAAAGATTTCCAAAAAAATAACACCCGAAACTTTTACAATACATTTAAAACTAAATTAACAGGCTATCAACCGCAGAGCCTATGCTTTCAAAACGGAAACGGACAATTAGCTCTAAATAACCAAGACAATTGCAAAGAACTTGCGAAATATTTTGAACAAATACTAAACTGTCCTGAGCCCTTAAACAAATTAGCAACACTAAACCCTAAACAAACAAACCCAGATTCATTACCACCGAATGCAGAGGAAATAATTAGGCAAATCAAGCGGCTTAAAAATAACAAAGCTTCTGGTGAAGATGGAATCACTGCTGAACTTTTGAAATCCGCTGGTCCAGGTACAATCAAGGAAATAACCAAAATTCTACAAGAAGTTTGGCGAACTGAACGGATTTCGGAAGACTGGAAAGATGCTCTAATCCATCCACTACATAAGAAAGGAGATAGAACGGATGTAAACAACTATAGAGGAATATGTCTTCTCCCAGTTTGTTACAAGATTCTATCTCAATGTCTACTAGACAGAGCACAGGGACAGTTAGAACCAAACATTGGTGAATATCAAGCAGGTTTTCGACCGGGCAGATCCTGCCCTGAACAGATCCTGAATCTAAAGTTGATTCTAAGACATCAAAAACTGTACAATAAAAATCTCGTCTGTACATTTGTGGATTTCAAAAAAGCATATGATTCTATTACCGCGAATCTTTATTCCGAATCTTGAAAGAACAAGGACTAAATCTGAAAACGCTGGCAATTATTAAAGCAACGTTAACTAACACGAGGTCAAAAGTTAAATTCATGGGTGACATCTCAGAACCCTTCGAAATTAAAACTGGTGTGAGACAAGGGGATGGACTCTCGCCATTCTTATTTAACTGTGTTCTAGCAAAAGTAATACAGGAGTGGCGTAAAAAAAAGTCGGCCCTGAATATTGACCAGCCCATTAAACTGGGGAGAACCGACATCAAAATTGATTGTCTGGCATTTGCTGATGATCTAGCAATTTTAGCTCAAGATGTATTAACGGCACAGAAACAGATTGAAATCCTAAAAGAAATAGCAGAAAAGGTAGGACTCCAAATTTCCTTTGAAAAGACACAATACATGACCTGCAACAGACTAAGAACACCATTTCTAAAAACAAAATATGGTAACATCAGACGAGTCTCTCAATTCAAATATTTGGTGAAATAATGATGGAAAATGGGTTGGAAAAAGCGGCCAATAAGAGTAGATGTCAAAAAATGGAAACGGCATTGAGACTTACACAAAATATTTATAACAAAAAATGCCTATCCAAAAACACAAAACTGAGACATTACAACACGGTTATTAAGCCAGAATGTCTATATGCTGCAGAAACGCTCATTTTGAATAGATAGAGGGACATCGAGGACATTGAAAAGAAGGAAAGAAAAGTCCTAGGCCCCAAACAAATAAATAGCACAACATACCGACTTCGAGAAAACCGAGAAATCAAACAATACACAGATATACATAGCGATATGAGAAAAAGAAGACTTAAGTTTTACGGACACATCAAACGGATGAATCCGAGTAGGCTAACTAGACAAATAGTCGAATTTTATGAAAATAGGAGTAGAGCTAAAGTAGAAATAATTAAATGGATTGCGGCAATTAAAGATGACCTAAGATCAGCAAATATTACACAAAGTGAAATTCAGGATAGAGGCTGTTTCAGACACAAGGTTAACGTTTGGAAGGTTGGCTAGAGAGAAAAATGTAGGAAGACTGGAACACCTTGGTCTGACGAAAGGAAAAAAGCTCATAGCGTAAGAATTAAATTAGTATGGGCGCAAAGGAAGGGTAACAACAACAAACGCCTCTAATTGTACTTCGCGTGGTCCACCAGGGCCCATTCGTGAATAATAATAATAATAAATAAAAAGGTTAATATTCTTAGCGTATCAATTTAAAAAAATCAACACAGATGTCAACTTAAGGGTTAATTCTTCCACTGAAACCTTTGGTGTGAAACACTAAAGTTCACGTAAAAGATTTACCATTAAACACCAAATAAACTGTTTTTATTATTTTTCATTAATTGAGCATCATCAGGAAATTTTTATATTCTGAGTTGAGTCATCTCCTGATGATGCTAACATTGTTAGAGAACTTACGTTGATATTTTAAAACAAAGTGATTTGGGGTTTATACGCATAAATGACGTGTCAGGGGTTATACGCATAAAACTGTTTGCTAAAAATATATTTCGCTCAATTTTAGATATTCTGAAAATGATTAGAAAAATCCAACTATAGAACGTGATAATATATTATTAAGCATTAATTAGGGATAAAAAGCAGAATAACTAATGACCTCATTCCGACATAAATTATGCTAAAATATGATATAAATCAGACATCAGACCACTATGAAATAAATAATTTTAGAAACAGATAATCTCATAATGAATATAGATCAGAGATTCCGAAAAAAACACATGTTGAAAGACATACACCAGTTTTGCGAACCATAGACTAAACAGAATATAAAAAATACACAATTCTGAGTGAAAGTAATACGAATTATAAACGAGGGAGCATATTGTATAAATTTTAAAGCTCGAGCAAAAAAATTTCATCATGTGTCGTTTTTTATAGGACCAGATATTTAAGGCAGTTTTAATTCCGAGAAGTTTTATGACCTCTGATTCACGTAATAGACGCTTTTTTTATATATTTAGCCTCAACACGATTTGACTCGTTATATTGTTACGTTTCCAAACTAACAATTTAAAGCAATTTCCTTATTTGCTGATGACCACGCAAAATTATCGGTTAGAAACCTTCAATTATATGGCGTCTGTGTTTAATAATATAATGTTATACGGAAAGTACCTTCAATTTTTACTACAATTTTTAACCTCATTAATAAAATGTTGATCTTTTTGCTCAATAGTATTTTACCATATTTCAGGCAATTTCAATATTTCAATTTTAAGTTTAACAAAAAAATTGGGAAGCAATTTTAACACAATGCTTGCCATTGAAATACATATTGAAAACAAACTTACTTTTGAAGATGCACACTTAAGATGTATATAATCCAAAAGACTTCTTCCATCCAGAACTAAATAGGGTCGAGTGGCATAAAATGAAACAAATATCAACCTTAAATGTCTTGAGAAGCCTACCGACTGGCGAATGACCAACATTAAATATGTTCTCAGAAGGCATCCGACCTTATCCAACCTCGAACTGGCATGACTTATGGATTCCTATTCAGATTTTCCACTCTTACCTGTAAAATAAAGTACGCAAAACGAACCGCAACGTGACATGTCATTTCTCAGATCAAACCAAATTGAATAATGAAACTTCACTCCGTGTTCATTCAGCAATAGAAGGGTGTAGGTCTCACATTCAATATTAATGTCGTGTTAATTTTAGGTTCTAAAAAGCACTGTAGACATTTTAGTTGAATAACGACAGATAATTATGGAATGTATGCTAATACATTTGTTTCAGGAATTACGGTATCTGGAATAAGTGTACTAAAAATGCAGGAACAAAGCGACAATAAGCCATTATGTTATGATTTTTTTTCTTTTTTTGGGTTTTTCGCCACGATCTAAAACTGAAAAAAAAATTAAAAATATCTGTTCTTATATAAATAAAGAATCACTGGGTAAAAAACAAAAAAACAAACGGAGACAAATTTCTCAGTGATTCTTTTCTGTAATAAATTTGCCTGACGAAAAAATGTTAAAAAATATAAAAATGTTCTAAATTAAATACAAACTTTTGAACGTTAACGTTAACGAAGGTCTCCAGTTTCCAAAACGAATCCAAAAAATAAATGATATTAAGTTCTATATCTAATCCAAAGATAGAAAGTAAATATATTTTTTGAGTAAGTCAATTATAGTTATATTGACAGTAATAATATAATAATATAATATAATATGATAATATAATATAATAATATAATAATATAATAATATAATAATATAATAATATAATAATATAATAATATAATAATATAATAATATAATAATATAATAATATAATAATATAATAATATAATAATATAATAATATAATAATATAATAATATAATAATATAATAATATAATATCATTAATAATAATATAAGTATAATTGACATACACAAAAAATATATTTATTTCCTATCTTTGCATTATATATAGAAATTAATATAATTTATTGTTTAGATTCGTTTTGAAAACGGGAGCAGAAGACCTCCCGAAACGTTAACGTTCAAAAGTTTATATTTATTTTACAAAATTTTTATATTTTTTTAAATTTTATACGTTAGGCACATTTATTACAAAAAAAGAATCACTGAGAAATTTGTCTCCGTTTAGTTTTTTGTTTTTTACCCAGTGATTCTTTATTTACATAAGAACAGATATTTTTTTTTTAATTTTTAATCGTGGCGAAAACCCCAAAAAAAGAAAAAAATATATGAACACGCCACAATCATTCAGACATTAATTATATTAGGATGTTTGCGTATCTGAGGTACTTGGTTATTCACTGTTTACAGCTCTTTGGCACTATTCCTATGCATCGCGAATACCGGTTAACGGTAGTGTGAGATACTCTTAATTTCCCTGCAAGTTTACTAGTGCTTATTCTAAGATATCCAGCTACAACTGCCCTTAAAACGTCAACATGAAGAGACCGTGGAGGACATAGTAAACAGCGCTACGTTACTCAAGCAATTCAGGAATTACCTCTTCATCTCCAGAGAGTCACTGTTTGGTGCAATTTTTGGGCTGATGGAAATCGCGATACTTTGAAGGCTGTAGGAATATGCTTACAGAAAATCTTTGGTCTGAACTGATAAATGTGGATATATCAGATGTGGCGGTTATGTGATGAAAAAAATGTCGGTTCACAGTCTAATCTCTTATACTATTTGTTGTTACGACATTGCCTTTTAAAACTGGCGTTTTGAAAGGTGTGCGAAGTTTTGCTTTCTCGGCGTCTTTGTATCGGATGGGAACTGGAGACGAAAAATGAATATATTTCGAGAATCCAAAACGCACAAAATCATGGGTTGATCCAGGATCAACTGCAAGACGGAATCGCTTTGGAAAGAAGACAGTGCTGTGCATTTGATGGAATCAGAAGAGTGTCCTTTAGCATGAGATTCTGAAACTAGGTGCACCAGTTAATACCGTTCGTTACCGTCAACAAATGATCAATTTAAACCATGCATTGATCGAAAAGCGACCAGAATGGGCTACAAGACACGGAAAAGAGATTTTGCAGCACGACAGTGCCCCATTACACACACCGAAAGCGCTCAGAGCTATGTTTGCACTAGGCTGCACCAAACGTGGCCCCTTCCGAGTACTGTTTGTTTTCATCGATGTCCCACTCACCTTCCATGAAACACTTCAACAATTATAGAAATGTACAAAATAATTAACTGAGGTAGCCGATAGTTGATAGAAATTATTTTTAAATAAATAAGCAAAGATTAATATCTAATAATTTCCACTATATTTAAAATTGTATGTATAACAATTGTTTCGACACACAGTGCCTTTTTCAAATACAAACTATACTAAACTGCACTGTGTGTCGAAACAATTGTTATACATACAATTTTAAATATAATGGAAATTAGAAAAATATAGTGGAGATTTTTAGATCGAGCATACTTTGAATACACTATTTTTTACCTTTCTCTCTAATAAAAAAAATAAAAATTATTAACCGCCATAACGGATATAGAATATTTTCTCTCAATAAGCGCGTTATTTCACAAAATGATAATGTCAACTGGCCACCAAGATCATGCGACCTCATGCCCTTGGATTATTTTTTGTGAGGTTATGTTAAATTTCTGATTTAAAGAAATAAACCCCGATATGGGTAAAAGTGTAATCGAAAATTGGGTCTCCAGAATGTACTAGGGGACATTTGAATGATATTATTTGCAAAACATAATGCCATTATTTCGTTTTCAAGATAAAATATAAATTACCGGAATATCACTTTTAGATATCATTGTGCCTCATTTTAAAGATCTGACACTCTTATTGGATAATCCTTTATGTCAGTATATATTGATAAATAATTGTGTACAACTTTATTTTTAGGTTACTAAGT
Source organism: Cosmopolites sordidus (assembly GCA_031761425.1). Classification (NCBI taxonomy): domain Eukaryota; kingdom Metazoa; phylum Arthropoda; class Insecta; order Coleoptera; family Curculionidae; genus Cosmopolites; species Cosmopolites sordidus. Next base: position 944,628 of record JARFXV010000811.1, on the reverse strand, counting down.
TTTAAAAGAATACATCAGGTTAAAAACGATACAATTAATCGTTATATATGTATAACTCGATAAAAGGTAAAAACAGAGACGGAAAAATGTATATGTTGAAATATATATCATCGAAAATGTTATGTGCGGTTGAGCAACACGCGACTAGCTTAAAGTAATTTCAGTTTCAATTGATAAACTCATGAAGGGAGAAAGTGTTTCCTTGCCCGTTCGAATCGATAAATGTAAAACAAAGTTTCATCATATACAATATTGGCGTAAAGAAGAACAACGCGGGAGATATTTAGCACTACAACACAAGAAAGACCTATGCATAGATCAGTGAACAAAAAATGTATAATGCCATCATGAAAGTTAAAACATTAAAATAGAAATGCAAAGATCAGCCAGAAAAATCATTCAGAAAAATACAATTCAAACATCGTTCACCTTACCAAAAAACACCACAATTAATTAGATAAATTTATGGATATGATGGATAGACTGTACAAGTTATAGATAAATTACCTTCTCTTAGCCAGCGAAAAAACTCGAATAGATTTACCCCTCAACACCAAATCATTTTTTTAACTTGAGATGACAGAACAGAAGATAATGCAATCGCTTCATTGAATAAGATTGTCTCATAAATAAGAGATAGTTAAGTTTTAGAATTAAGTTTAAGAATGATTAAATCTAACAGCCTAACCATGTTAACGTATCCCCTGATGATGTTGTCATGGTTAGCGAAACTCTAGGAGAGAAGCCTAGAAGAAGAATATATATATATATATATATATATATATATATATATATATATATATATATATATATAGGTTAGTTGCTTGACAGGGAGAAAGCTCCACCCATCCCTTACATTGGAGGGCATTGGATGTTTCGTCTGTTGGTGGTTAGACTCATCTATGCTCTGCTTAGACTCATCACATATGCTCTCTCGCCAAGAATAGGGAATAGGGAGTTATACGGGGGGTGTATAACTCCTGACTACTGTTGTCTCGTTGGACGCAGTCCAAAGAAGTAAAAAAAACTCCATGTATATACATATATACATATATATATATATATATATATATATATATATATATATATATATATATATATATATATATATATATATATATGTACATGTGTATGTATGTACATGTATATACATACATACACATACAAAGATATTTCGATTTTTCTGAAAAAAATCAGTTACTCTGTCAGTATAAGTTAATCAGTTCACTACTACCTGCATTAAGTTAAAAAAATATTAACCTAATGTTTGCCTTCCTTCACACTTTACGAAAAATCCAAATATCTCTTGACATGTCAGAGATATCGATTTCGGGTTTTCACTGGATGATTCCTCTTTAAACTACCTTTCTAGCCATGTAATAAAAGCTGTACCATATTAAGACCAATTTTTAACTTAATATTACGGTAAAAATTCAAACTAACTGATTTTTTCAGAAAAATCGAAATATCTCTTGACATGTGAGAGATATCGATTTCGGGTTTTCACTGGATGATTCCTCTTTAAATTATCTTTCTAACCATGTAATAAAAGCTGTACCATTCCATTTGAAAAAACTGAACAAAACTTCAAAAAAGATATTGTTGAATGTAACGCCACCTCGCGGTTTCATTTATAAACTAAATAATTTATCTCCCAGATTATCTGATTGTCCCAGTAATTGCCTTTTAAATGAGGAATTGAAATCCTCCAAATTGAGGAAAATCGGTTTAGGCAAACGGACATTAGCCGACTTTTTATCTAAATAGATAAAACTCCCCCCCACTTCTTTATTCGCGAAGTTACGACAAAATGTCATAAAACAAAGTTCTAGGAGACAGTTTGCTAATTATAACTGAGAATTTTTCTTACTCGGTTAACACTTGAAAATACACAAAAAATTATTTTTAAAAATGTTTAGCTCGTCACGCCCTCTTGCGGTCGTTTTGGAAGCTTAAAAATATTTTTGGTGAATTTCTCACGGTCAGTTTTAGTATAATATTTTTTTCCCCAAAGCTGTGGGATAAATAGTGTTCAAGATACGGCCGCGATCCATCCTTAATGGGACACCTGGTATATATATATATATATATATATATATATATATATATATATATATATATATATATATATATATATATATATATATATATATATATACATATTTTCAAGATCATAACACTTCCGGTTATCCCGGAAGTTTGGAGTAACTTTCTTAGTAGGCTTCTGTGGTAGGCGAAAGCACAAGAATGATATTTTAGAAATCTACACTGCTAATTAATTTATCGCATGCCTGGTGTCCAAAATTTGATGACCAATTACATTATTTTCAAAGTTAAAAAAGTTGGTTCTTTTTTCAAATGTGACACTCTGTATATTATAGGATGGCCGGATACAGAATTTGATTCTGTATCGATTCGCTAGAACTTTCCCTATACCTATTTCCAACGATTTTCTTGTTAATCCATATGTATTTTTTATGTCCATATTATGTCCATATTATATGTATCTATATGTCTTATCTAGTAAGCTTTGATTTTGACAGGAATTGAAACAATGTTAATATTATGTCAAAACAGTATCTGATCGCAAATTCATGAGCTATCTACTTACAGTTTTAGTGATTTTAACTTACAGTTTTGGTTAATTTTTTCAAGTACAGTTTACAATGGAGAATAATGAAGAATATTCCAATACTGATTTGTTAAATTTATTTTATACGCGTGATGAATGTGGACGAATTGTCAAACGAATATGCAGATTATTTAATGAAGGATATCCGGACCTACCTACAATGATTCCCGGAAAATTCGATGCAAGAATGGAAGCTCTATTTTTGGCAACTGGGGATGTACGGGCAACACGAAATCAGCTAAAGCCCGTAATAGATAATGAAGATAACGAGATGAATGTGTTGGCTTATTCTGAAGCTTATCCACGGACTTCAACTCCAGCAGCAGCTCTGGATTTGGGGGTTTCAAGAGCATCAATGCCCAGAATATTAAGAAAACATAAAATGCATCCCTTTTCTGAGATAAATGTGCGTGGATTACGCCTTGATGATGAGGCTCGACTTTTGCGAGTTCATGTGCATAAAAATGATCGAAGATCCGAGATTTCCTTATAAGATTATGTGGACCGATGAGTCAAAATTCAGCAGGCCAAAAATTATAACCCGCCGAAATAATCACTACTGGGCACAAGACAATCCATATATCATAAGGAAACATAATCACCAGGCCCATTTTATTTTTAGTGTTTTTGTTTAATTATGGACAATGGAGTGGCATATCAAGTGGACGATGAAAATCTGAATAGGGGCTAGATATCGGGAGATACTCAGTGGGTTTGTTAGTGATTTTCTAAATATTCTACCTCCACATGACAGAACAAACAGTTTATATCAGTTGGATGGTGCTCCAACACATTCCACTATAGCTGTAGTTGATCTACCAGCAGTTGATCTTGAAGTTCGAGGATCGGTGGATTGGCCCATAAGGACTCTGGAACTGGCCACCCAGATCACCCGATTTGACGCCCTTGAATTTTCACCCCTGGGGCCGTATAAAAGAACTAGTGTACTCTAGGCATGTACAAACTAGAAAGAAATTATTGAACCGTGTTCACGATACGTTCACTAATCTAAGTCCAGGCGAAAATCGGAGGTCAGTTTCGCGAGGGGTGTGACAGAGTTATCCAGTATTTGAACCAAAATGGCGGTCATATAGTATAATTATTGTAATTTTTATATTTATTTATTATTTCTTGTAATTATGTTCCATTTTTGTATATATTTTTCATTTGTTATTACGTTCTAAATTTTGTTATGCTCCTGTTTTGTTCTCATGTTCTAATTAAAGAATATTTCTGCCGTTTCAGACATGTTCATTTTGTTTCCAAAAATAAACGATGGCGATGTATCTGTTTCTGTCAAAAATCACATTAAGATAGAAAATATCGATTAACAAAAAAACCGTTAGAAATAGGTATAGAGAAAGTTATAGGGAATCGATGCAAAATCAAATTCTGCATCCGACCATCCAATAATATACAGAGTGTCACATTTGAAAGAACGAACTTTTTCAACTTTGAAAATAATGTAATTGGTTATGAAATTTTGGACATCCTATGTGCGATAAATTAATTGTCAATATGGATTTAGAAAGTATCATTCTTGTGCTTCCGTTTACCCCAGAAGTGTTGAAAAGAAGGTTACATCTTTCAAAATTTGCAGAAGAATCAAGATATTTAAGAAACAGTTCAAAATAGGTTCAGAAAAACCTGGTGGAACTCAGGAATCAAAAAATCATGAAATTTTCCCGGAACCTGGAAGCACCCGGAAGTGCTATGATCTTGAAAATATTTTAAAATGAAAATGAATCTTAAATAACCCTGAAGTCCTATATACATATATATATATATATATATATATATATATATATATATATATATATATATATATATATATATATATATATATATATGTATATATATATATATATATATATATATATATATATATATATATATATATATATATATATATATATATATATATGTATATATATATATATATATATATATATATATATATATATATATATATATATATATATATATATATATATATATATGTATATATATATATATATATATATATATATATATATATATATATATATATATATATATATACATATATATCGAAAAATTGTGAACTGGGCCCGTGGAGAAAGCTCAGGAAATGCACCCGTGCTTTGCCATTCCTTCATCCGCCATCCAAAGCGCCAACAAGCGTCTCCCAAGACCGGTTTCTGGCCTTAAGGCGTCATCAGTTGGGATCAAACTGGACACCTGAAGAGCGGATAAAAGAAGGACTAAAGCCATAACCATTTAAGTTGGCCACGTCGAATGGAGGCTGGCAGCCACGCCATCCTGCAGTAAACGGTCGCAGCAGTCAGACTGTGCGAAACCGTTCGTGACCCCTCTAACCTCGGGTCAGGTACAGGTTACAGGTACTCGGTACAGGTATGATCAAAAAATTGTGAACTGGGCCCATGGAAAAAGTATTAAAAAGCTAAGGAAGTTCACCCTTGCTCCAAGTCGTGCTTTGCCATTCGTTCATCCGCCGTTCAAAGCGCCAGCAAGCGTCTCCCAAGACCGGTTTCTGGCCTTAAGCCGTTATCAGTTAGGCCCAAGCTGGACACCTGAAGAGCGCTTGAAGGAACGACTAAAGCCATGACCATTTAAATTGGCCATGTCGAATGGAGGCTGCACGCCATCCTGCGGTAAACGCTTGCAGCAGTCAGACTGTGCGAAACCGTTCATGACGCGTCTAACCTCCGGTAAGTACCAGGTATGATCGAAAATTGTGAACTAGGCACGTTGAGAAAAGTATTAAAAAGCTAAGGAAGTTCTAAGAAAAAGCTAAGGTAACTTAACCTTAGCTTTTTAATATATATATACATATATATATATATATATATATATATATATATATATATATATATATATATATATATATATATATATATATATATATATCGCGTCTGAAAAGAAATAACGTAAACATTTATGAATTAAATGCAAGAAGCAGAGAATTACTATTATAACATAGAATGATAAATAAATTATTTATTCGAATCCTTTCAAGAGGTTCCTAAGATCATCAAATAATTTAGCCTGACATATTGAAGAGAAAAAATTATACAATGTAAATACCTGGAGAAACGAATTGATTCCACGACAACACAAGTTGTATGACCTTTGATCTACGTAATAGGCACTTTTATATATTTAGCCTTGATTGGTTATGTTATTAAGTTTCCAAACTAACAATTTAAGGCAATTTTTGTTCACTCCTTTCTTCGAGTAACGTGCTCTGTTTCTTTGCTCCAAAATTTGTTTACATTGTTCGTCAAACCAGCTGTTTGTTTGATTTTTTTTTTGGGTTCTCCCAATATTTTTTCTGCTACCACCTTCATAACTGTCTCAATCTGCGCTAATTCTCTAAATGTTCTTTATTGGGTTTATTTCCTAATTTCCTTTCATTTCCTGCTCGAGACGTGTTGCTGTTGTCATATTCTCTAGTTTTGCTACGTCATATCTCTTCCGTCTTTTCCCTTTGTATCTTTTCTTATAGGTGGTTTTCCTATTTAATTTCTATTATAACTAATATATGATCGCTATCATTATCAGCTCCCCTGAAACTTCTTACATCAGTAACGTTTTTTACAAATTTTCTTTCTATGAGAACATGGTCAATTTGATTTTTTGTCGCTCCATTTGGAACTGTCTATAATTATATACACCGTTATATATATATATATATATATATATATATATATATATATATATATATATATATATATATATATATATATATATATATATATACATCCGTCCAAAAGTTTGGAATATTTACAAATAGAATATCTACGCCCATGATTCTCTTCTAAAAATTGTGATGGATATATATTTTAGACCGTTTTAAATTGAAAATAACGAAAGCATTGTTTTGCTGATAACACAAGTTTTTCGATTTTTGAACATTTAACCTCTTCAACAAAAAAATATAAGATTGCAGTGCAGCTCGAAAAATGGTGAATTGTAGTCCTAACTGGAATAATGAGATGTTCTCCGGTCAGACGAGAATTGGCTTGATTCTGATTGATTGACAACATTAGCTTGCAGAGCCCCAAGTCGACAAATCCGACTAGAAACAGCTCAACCACGTATCTCATTTGAAGGTGGGAGCCTGATGTTTTGGGGTGGTATTAAGAGGGATACACGGACACCTCTACTGGTCCTAGAGAGAAGAGCCACTGGTGCTGTGTACATAGAGGAAGTTTTAAATCCTGTTGTACGCTTTTTCTGAGGCGCAGTGGGCGACGGATTTATTTTCATGGATGACCGCGCACCTCCTCATCCAATTGCAGCAGTAGAAAATTTTCTTGAAAAGGAGGAAATAACCAATTTAGGGCCAGCAAATTCCCCTGACATGCATGTCATTGAACATGCTTGGGACATTCTCAAAACATGCATAAAGAAAAGAAACATTCCTCTTACCCTACGATAACTAAAAGATGCTGCTCGTGAAGAATGGAAGATAATTCCACAAGCCCAAATTGATCATTTAATCAAGCTCAAATTGATCATTGATCATTAATCGAGAGCATGTCAAATCGCCTACAGGCATGCATATAGCCCCATGGAGGAACTACTGCTTATTAGTTTTATTGGAAATTGTTTTTTTATTTTTAAATTATTTTTGAAGTCTGTTGGTACATTATAATTTTTTGACTCCAAAATAATAAATCAATCTTAGGCACATTGGTCATTTGGTGTCGAATTTTATTTGGTACCAATAAGAGTTGTAATGAAAGGATGATTACGTAATGGAGTAAAAAAAACTTAATATCAATAAAAAAGAAGTGAATATTACAAACTTTTGGACATATTTTGTATATAAAGCATTAATTCGAATTATTTGAAGAAAAGTTTTTCAGCGTGAGTTGTTTTGAAGATTTAAAAAATGATATAGGGGCATTTCGTATTGAATCTTATTGGTAGTATGATATAGTTAGTGAACAATGCTGGATTCTTCTTAATTCTTTACCAATATTCAACGGGCAACATTTAAATCCTTACCAAATGTTTCTGTACCATATGTTCTGGTGTTATTTCAAATTATTTTCAACTAATTCCTGTATCATTCTCGATCAAATCAGTCGAGAAAATTTGGTTTGTATAGTTTTTAGTTTTGGAAAAAAATTCTTTTCAGTTTCATGCAACTTTCAATCTTACCCCGAGGTTTCATCATTAAAAATAAGACCAAAGCCTTATATTTTGTATTGGCGCATGAGGTATCTACTGAAATGTAACAGTGTTATTGCAGCGTGAAATCTTCAAACGACGTGAGTGGGGAAAAATTTTGTTTTATTATATCGCAGAATTTTTCCAGAAACATCATGCGAAATAATAAAACCACCAAATATAGTATTCCATGAAATACAGTTTTTCCTATTAAGGCCAGATTGAGTGTGTCGATATTTTTCCCATCACTGTTTGTTGTTTTTGGCATGTTTATGATTTTTTCTTTGTTCCTCCAACGCAGGACTCCTCGCGTTGAACGGTTGAAAAATTCGTAGTATTCAAAAATTCTTTTGTAATGTTGATTTTTGTATTGGATACATGTTTCAGAAATGGATAAAAGCCGTTAAAAACATGTTTTGAATCATAATGAGATTATCTTTAATGAAAAATTTAAAATATTTTTTCTGTCGGTTAATCATCAGGTCATCGCCTTATCTATGCAATGTCTCAAATCGAATTTAATACTAATTAAATTTTAAATATAGAATAAAAATGATTTTTTGTGTTATTCAGACTTTCTTTCTTGTCAACAGACTTCAAAAATAATTTAAAAATAAAAAAACAACTTTCAATAAAACTAATAAGCAGTAGTTCCTCCATGGGGCTATATGCATGCCTGTAGGCGATTTGACATGCTCTCGATTAATGATCAATGATCAATTTGAGCTTGATTAAATGATCAATTTGAGCTTGTGGAATTATCTTCCATTCTTCACGAGCAGCATCTTTTAGTTATCGTAGGGTAAGAGGATTGTTTCTTTTCTTTATGCATGTTTTGAGAATGTCCCAAGCATGTTCAATGACATGCATGTTAGGGGAATTTGCTGGCCCTAAATTGGTTATTTCCTCCTTTTCAAGAAAATTTTCTACTGCTGCAATTGGATGAGGAGGTGCGCGGTCATCCATGAAAATAAATCCGTCGCCCACTGCGCCTCAGAAAAAGCGTACAACAGGATTTAAAACTTCCTCTATGTACACAGCACCAGTGGCTCTTCTCTCTAGGACCAGTAGAGGTGTCCGTGTATCCCTCTTAATACCACCCCAAAACATCAGGCTCCCACTTTCAAATGAGATACGTGGTTGAGCTGTTTCTAGTCGGATTTGTCGACTTGGGGCTCTGCAAGCTAATGTTGTCAATCAATCAGAATCAAGCCAATTCTCGTCTGACCGGAGAACATCTCATTATTCCAGTTAGGACTACAATTCGCCATTTTTCGAGCTGCACTGCAATCTTATATTTTTTTGTTGAAGAGGTTAAATGTTCAAAAATCGAAAAACTTGTGTTATCAGCAAAACAATGCTTTCGTTATTTTCAATTTAAAACGGTCTAAAATATATATCCATCACAATTTTTAGAAGAGAATCATGAGCGTAGATATTCTATTTGTAAATATTCCAAACTTTTGGACGGATGTATATATATATATATATATATATATATATATATATATATATATATATATATATATATATATATATATATATATATATATAACGGTGTATATAATTATAGACAGTTCCAAATGGAGCGACAAAAAATCAAATTGACCATGTTCTCATAGAAAGAAAATTTGTAAAAAACGTTACTGATGTAAGAAGTTTCAGGGGAGCTGATAATGATAGCGATCATATATTAGTTATAATAGAAATTAAATAGGAAAACCACCTATAAGAAAAGATACAAAGGGAAAAGACGGAAGAGATATGACGTAGCAAAACTAGAGAATATGACAACAGCAACACGTTTCGAGCAGGAAATGAAAGGAAATTAGGAAATAAACCCAATAAAGAACATTTAGAGAATTAGCGCAGATTGAGACAGTTATGAAGGTGGTAGCAGAAAAAATATTGGGAGAACCCAAAAAAAAATCAAACAAACAGCTGGTTTGACGAACAATGTAAACAAATTTTGGAGCAAAGAAACAGAGCACGTTACTCGAAGAAAGGAGTGAACACAACAAAGAAAGATATGATCGCATACGAAGGAAAGACAAGACCGTATGTAGTAGGAAAAAGAAACAACTTTTCAAACGTGAATTAAAAAAAATGGAAGAATCATATGCTAATAAGGAGATAAGAAACTTCTATTAAGAAGGTAAAAAATTATATGAAAACTCAAGAAGGATCACTGGCAGGAGATGGAAAACTTTTTCTCAGAGACGCTAAATAAAACTGTGTAGGAAGAGAACTGGGGAGAACATGATATGGAAGATGAGATTGTAGACAATAACGAAATTATAAATACCCCACCTACAAAAAAGAGGTATGTATAAGGCAAATTATTGATTGATTTATCCGTTACTTTGTGATAGTTCATTTTTTAAACCGATAATAAAACAATTTTTTGTTTTGTTATCTATCACTTTTATGTTTAACTTTGTGACTATAGTTTCGTAAAACGATGTTACATTCTCAAACACTACTTTAACATTTTTTATAAACTTTTCAACAAAATTTTTTAAAGAAACTTAAAAAAACAATTTTAAAGTAGTGTTTGATAATGTAAAATCGTTTTACTAAATTATAGTCACACAAAGTTAAAAATACAAGTCATAGATAACAAAGTAAAATATATTTTTATTCGGTTTATATAAAGCAATTAAAAAATAAGAAGAGTGCTGAAGAAAACAGTATAACAGCAGAAATCTTAAAACACTGTGGTGATACATGGGTGGCAAGAACATAGGAGTTAATGAAGAGAATTTGGGAAGAAGAAAATATGCCAGAAAAATTGAATAAAACGCTGATAATACTCCTTCATAAAAACGAAGCTAAGGAGGAATACAATAACGACCGAGAAATTGCACTGCAAGAAGTGACTTACGAAGTGATGGTAAAGATGATTAAAGATCGACTAGAGAAATACCATAACGAACAAATAGCGGAATACCAAGGAAGGTTCAGGGCAGGAAGATCAACAATCGACCAGATATTCATCATAAAACAGATCCAACAGAATACTTATGAACAAAATTTGAGCTTAAATTTACTGTTCATAGGTTATCGGCAAGTATATGACTCCATTAGCATGAAAAAGATGTTCCAACCAATGAGGCAGTTGGGAGTTCCTGAAATGTTAAGGAAGTTGGTGGAGATGACTGTCAGAAGAACGCCTTGAGACAAGGCGGTCCACTGTCCACAGTTCTGTTCAATTTAGCGCAGGAAGTGATTCTGAGGAAGAGTAGCATCAATGACAAGGGAACTAGACACCAACTAGATATATGGAACTAGACACCAATGTTTGGCCTATGCCGACGAAATTGTATTGATGGCGAAATCCAAGAAAGAAATAGTAAGGATATTCAAGATGTTCGAAAGGAATGCAAGAGAATATAGCCTAACAATTAACGAGAACAAGATCAAATATATGATAATGAATGATAGTACAAGATAACTCTCCCCTAATTAAGTCATTGGTTGTGTAGAAAATAAGAAATATACAATAGAGAAAGTTGAACAAACTGAATATCTAGGAGAGGAGAGTATCTAGGGAAGGAAATAGAGAAACACCTAGTGAAAGGAAGCAAAGACGCAGGAATTTTTTCAAATATTTTAAAGACAAAGAATATAACAAGAGCAGCAAAAGTAAGACTGTAACAAACACTACTAAGGCCTATGGTTACCTGTGCATGCGAGATATGGACTATGACGAAGAAGGAAGAAAGTGAGCTGGAAGCCTGAGAACATAAAATATTAAGGAGGATCTTTGGATGAATTAAAGTTCAGAACGAATTTAAAAGAAGAACAAGTAGAGACATAAAAGAATTGTTCAAAAAAACAAACATTGTCCAGGTGGTGAGAGCGCAGAGAGCTAGATGGCTGGGTGATAACGAGGATGCCTGACGAGAGATGGGTTAAAGGAATACTAATGAGAGGTGAAGAGGGAAAGAGAAGAAGAGGACGACCGAGAAAGAAATTGCTGCATGAGGTGATGAATGCTATGAGGAAAGTAGGAGCCAGGGATTGGAAAAATGATGCTTGGATGCTGAAAAAAATGGACAAGAAGAGTGAATGAACTCGAAGCCAAAAGCGACTAGGCTTGTAGAGCTGAATATTATTATTTATTATTATTATTCACGTATGGGCCCTGGTGAACCACGCGAAGTACAATTAGAGGCGTTTGTTGTTGTTAGCCTTCCCTTGTGCCCATACTGATTTCATTCTTTCGCTGTGAGCTTGTTTCCTTTCGTCAGACCAAGTTGTTCCAGTCTTCCTACATTTTTCTCTCTGGCCAACCTTCCAAACGTTAACCTTGTATCTGAAACAGCCTCTATCCTGAATTTCACTTTGTGTCATATTTGCTGATCTTAGGTCTTCTTTAATTGCAGCAATCCATTTAATTATTTCTACTTTAGCTTTACTCCTATTTTCATAAAATTCGACTATTTGTCTAGTTAACCTACTCGGATTCATCCGTTTTATGTGTCCGTAAAACTTAAGTCTTCTTTTTCTCATATCGCTATTATATATATATATATATATATATATATATATATATATATATATATATATATATATATATATATTATATATATATCCATATATATATATATATATATATATATATATATATATATATATATATATATATATATATATATATATATATATTATATATATATCCATATATATATATATATATATATATATATATATATATATATATATATATATATATATATATATATATATATATATATATTTATATATATATATATATATATATATATATATATATATATATATATATATATATATATATATATATATATATATTATATATATATATATCGAATATTATTATTATATATAATTATTTTGTAATCATTTTCATAATTTTTCATATACATGTGTGTCTAGAGGTTAATATAAATTTTCCTTAAATTATCTTATAGTAGTGGCAATAAATAGTGACTAATTTTTTTTTATTGAATTGTACTTTTATATTCGCTTGTATAAAGAGATGCTATATGTTGATATTTTTATGTCTTACCAAAATTTTCCGCACCAATCTAACTGTCGTCATAATATTACGAATAACTATTTTTAGTTTATTAATTACGACAAAACATCTTATTAACAATACGATTTTTGGAATGTTTAAACAATTTGTATAGACCTAACCTAGTGACATTGAAAGCAGATTCAAGCTTTGAATGTTAACATGTTTATCTAAGTATTCGTAAGCTTTACGACAATATTCTCATTAAATTGTTTTGTTTTTTATTTATTTTCGTCAGGTTATCTAAAAATAAACTAAAAAGAAGAATGAGTAATCAGTGTTTCAAAATATTCGTTTAGCTCCTGTATCGGTATATTGTTTAGAACAGGGATCAAGGCAGGCTTAAACCCGAAAATATCACTGGAACCAGCAGATTTTACTGACATATTGAGTATTGGGAACAAAATGGAGCCTTGTGAATATGGACAAGAGTTATAGGTTGACTTTTTAGATCAAAAAAATCATGAACGTCAGTGTTCTTGCCGTTCATAATAAAATTCTGGTCATGTGGAACGAAATTCATATATATATATATATATATATATATATATATATATATATATATATATATATATATATATATATATATATATATATATATACATATATATAAATATATAATATAATATAATATAATATATATGAGAATATAATTCAGACCCATCGTGGTATTCATCGTGGTGGTCCTTCTGAACAGGCTATTGATCGTGTTATTGAAAGTTAATTTACTCTCGAAGATAGTGTGGTGCCTGTACGACAAAAAAGTCAGAAGTGTTAGGAATATTGCCGCCGTTCAAGCAAGTGTAGCCGAAAATGACAACGTCTCGGTTGCTCGCCGCTTGAAAGAATTAGGCCTCTCTCCAATGACAACCTGGCGAATTTTGAGGTTGGACTTAGGATTGCATCCGTATAAGATGGACCAACTAGCGTATACGATGTGAATTTGCCGAAATGAAACCAAACAAAACTGTCGGTATTGGGGTGAATCTAATGTACTCGTAATAGATGAGAGTCCTTTGCATCCGCAAAAGATCACAGTTTGGTGTGAATTTTGGCAAGGAGTCCTTATTTCTAAAAAATGACGAAGAAGTCACCATTACCACCAATACCGGGCACTACAAGATAATGCTGGAAGATGTTTTTTCCGGTATTTGATGGACTCAATGCGGATGACCTTTATTTTCAACAGGATGCCGCATATTTCACGAGTAAACATGAGCTTATTGCGAGCTAAGTTCGGCAACTCGTTAATTTCATAAAATAACGTTATCGCTTAACTTCTTTAGATTATTTTCTCTGGGGACATGTGAAAACACAGCATGAAATGTGCGCAAGGGTCATCAAAAACCAGCGCGAGCGGATCCGTGTCTGCAAAAAAGAGCCGTGGTAGCCATTTGGCTGAAATTTTGTTAAAATCATAAATTACATATCTGAATCTGTTAAAAATAGCAATCGAAACTGATTTTGAGCAAAAATTGTGTGTTTTAGACACTGTGTGTTGTAGACCCCTCCGGCAAGTGATAATGCGGTACTTTCTATTTTATCTTTAAGAATACATAATGCCATTACGTTTAAAAATAATGCATTCTGGAAAACCAAGTTTCGATTATTCTTTCATAGATATCGTGTGGTATATTTTCAATGGTAGCCTAAATGTTTCGTTTAAATTCAAGAATTGTCTAAATATTCCCTAGCTTTATAGGGTAAAACAATATGAGCGAGTTAATTCCTCATAAAGTAGGTAGCAAGCGCCTAGGAACTGGGCTCAAACTAGCATCTAACTCCGATTTTTCACCTTTGAAAACCAAACTACCCCGATTTTGACCTGATATCCTCAACCGTTTTAAAATTATCACTTCTTCTTAATAACTGATCTTTGCCAACACATTTATTGACTAAATCCTCTTATCTTGATCTCTACTATAACCAGTTGCTCTACGGCGGATAAGTTATGAGACATCCTGTATAAGTAATAATGCTATATTACATTCTACACATTAAATATCGGTAAAAATGTTACATTGGTAAAAAATGCTATGAGAAAAAGTTAGCATTAATTAAAAATAATAAAATTTAAAATGTAAAACTGTGTGGAAAATAACAACCAAAATATAATATTAAGTGCGAGTATACTGTAAATTAATCAGTAATAAAATAAATACATTAAGAAAGTTTTAACAAAGCAAAAAAATGAGTAGAAATAAATAGAAATTCAGAAAATAATGCCATTAATAGTACTTAATCCTATTCTCAAACGTTTCGATGTAGGGTTCAAGATCATTGATAATACTAATAAACTCCACCCATATTATATCATAAATAATTCCATGTATTCATTTCATATCTTCTTTATAAACAGGCTTAAATATCCGACATTGGTCAGAATTATCATCTTCACAATCACAAATAATCTAGACAGCCATTGATCAGAATATCTAATATATTATAAAACTAATGAATAATTCTTATACTAAGAAGTAAACATAGGCTCAAATAATTTATAGTGAGTGAGTGAACTTCCGTTGAGTGAAACAAGTGAGTATTAATGCCCGAGAAGTCATAATAATTAAGTTTCGTGAGCTAATCAAGATAATATGGACTACAGAACAGATATCAGAATGAAGCAAAGTATTAATATATCTAATTTGCAAAAAGGGAAATAACCGGAATTGTATGTACACTCAGTCAGATGTTAGAAAAAGTATAAGGGTGTAACATCGATGTTACGAATATCGAACTGCCGCTGAACAACATATAGGACGAGGACGATGTACAATTGTAGCTCAAGGTAGATTTTTAGTATTAACTGGAAGAAAACAACCTACAATAACAGCACTCGAGTTGGTTACGAAGTTACATTGGACGCATAACTTAATTGTTAGTCGAGACACTGTAATAAATCGTCTCCATGAACCCAATCTCCATTCTCGACGACCGCTCAGATGCCCATTTCTCTCAAGAGGCAATCGCGGCACAAGATTAGGTTGGTGTCGAGAATTTCAAAATAGGAATGAAACTGCTTGGTCCACAGTTTTGTTCACTGATGAGTTGCAAATTTGGATTTCAACCCGAGTCGAATAATAGCCTGGTGACGATCCGGAGATTTGGAACGATTGAGGTACGTCCAGGAGGATATGGCAAGGAGTAGAATCATTATTGGTGATAGAACCGAGCTCATTTTTCCAAATACATTTTTGACAGCTCAGTAATATTTGGATAATATTCTTCAACCCATTGTGCGTCCATTTGCTGGTGCTATTGATGAAAACTTCCATCTCATGCACGACAATGCTCGTCCTTATCCCCCGCGTGTTGTGACAAGGGAATTGACGTATTGTCATGGCCAGCACAATCTCCGGACCTGAATCCAATCGAGCATGTATGGGACATGCTTCAAAGAAGAATTACCCCAGACATTCCAAATGCTTTTAGATTCAAGGAGCTTCTAACAAGAAAAGGGGCACGTTTACCCTAAGAAGATATCGATCACATTATTTTATCTATGAGCAATAGGTGTAAATCTGTTATAACCATCGTGGAGGTCATACTCTGTATTAAAATGTATTTGATGTTTTGCTTCCGCAAGAATTTTATGTATGCCTAACTACAAATGCTAAATTTATTTCATTTTTTTGAAAACACTTGCTTTATTTTGTTACATTTTATTTATTTTACATCTTTATTTTGTTTATAGATAAATATTTTTCAAAATATACTGTTGTGATTAAAATACCAACATTTATAAAAAAATCCTTAGACTTTTCTAAATCTTTAGAGTATTTCCTTAAGACCTAGGATAGTATAAAACGAGATTACTTAGAAAGAGCAATATGTTAAACAACAGTGTCAGAAAAAATAATCAAACTAACTTCAATGACTCGGAAAAGTACCAGTAGTAAAGTAAAAGGAGCAGCACAGAGCTTTGGCATCGAAAAAAGTTTTAAACAGAGAGATCAATTTTCAACCCTCGAAATATCGCTATAAAAAAGAGCATACGAATGATAAATAAATCACAATGATACAAATGATACAACCGCAGAAATAGAATCGACAATTTGTGCCCTGAAACAAATGTACTTCTCACTCCAATAAGTCTTGAAGTCACAAAATTTGTCACGCAATGTAAAATTAAAAATATTTGGGACAATAATACGGCCAAAAATTACTATCACAAACCTAGGTGGTATTAATAAGATAATCCCAAAATCGAAAGAAAAATTTTGATATTCTTCTGATGAATAACGGATAAAGGTGAGTGAAGAACAAGAACAAATCGAGAAATTAAACTATATATGAACCCGATATGGTTGTTTATGACAACCATATCGGGTTGTCTTTAATTATAAAGCCAATTTATGACGTGATTAGGACATTTGCAGAGGATATCGACCCCAAATCACCGGCTAAACGATTAAGAGGAAGACCAACAAGTGGTGACGTCAATGCAGAGTATTGTAGAAAGAAGTACATAGAAATAATTCAAATCAAGAGAATAATACTAAACAAAATGTAAAAATAATAATAAATAATAACTCCTGGAATCGATATGAAGAAATGTTATAAAATGTATATCATGGATTATTCAATATCAAAACAGTCAAGTAAATATTGTTTTATTTTTGTCAGATAATTTATGTACGAGAATCTAAAATTAATCCATACCAAAGATTATTTTTATAAAATCAAATCATTGCCAAAAATAATTTTGTTATGAGCTACGATGTTACGTAACTTATTATCGTATGTAATGAATATAGCCCATCAACTGGAAAAAGTGACTAGATGAATATTCGCTTTAAAAGCAGCGCCATCTTTGAATGAATTAACGCAAAAAATAATAATACATTTAAGCTTCCACAGCCTGAGATTTCAGGATGTTAGCATCTTTGTTTTACAAGTAATGACATAAAACGTGAGAGTTCTTTGTGAGAATTGATCAGACAGAACCTTGAAACAAAAAGCTAATATTAAAATTTATTTTAAGTTAGCTAAAAACGCTATAATGGAAAATAGTGAGATGAAAAAAAATTAATTTCATAAAAGATGAAAAAATGGAAGATAAAAACATTATATGTAGAACTACATATAATCAAAACGAAAATAGCGAAAATACTTGGGCGCAAGAGTATTTGGGAAGAGGTATATTGATTTCTGCTTCCGAAGTTAAGGCAATAACAAAATAAAAAGCTTGAAAATAGGCGAAAATTTAAGTAGAAAAAAACATCAAAAACATCATCATAAAATACTACACTCAACTACGAGGATATCATGAAGAACAACAGACAGTTAAGTGGAGGAGGCACGTTTAGAGTACTGGCCAGGATTAAATTATACATGTGATGACGGGGTGGGAATGGTCAGAGAACGAAAGATGAAGCAGATCAAAATCAAGGCCGGTGAGAGAGATTGAGACAGATATTTGCATAGCGTGAATAAAAATTAAGCGTTTTTTCAAAATAAAATAGGAAGGAAACTTGAAAGGAATAAGACACATGGGAAATGAAAGTTTAAGCATCGAAGAAGTAA
This sequence comes from Cosmopolites sordidus, assembly GCA_031761425.1. Classification (NCBI taxonomy): domain Eukaryota; kingdom Metazoa; phylum Arthropoda; class Insecta; order Coleoptera; family Curculionidae; genus Cosmopolites; species Cosmopolites sordidus. The sequence continues at coordinate 926,227 of JARFXV010000811.1, read as the reverse complement.
ATGCTGCTATAATAAATAGTATCAAAGAGGCTGAAAAAATTTGCTGCTCCAGCAAGAAGAAGAAAGATGAAGGGATAAGCCAAGACACCAGAGAGCTTATGATAATAGATAAATGATTTAAAGAAGAAATATAATATAAACTATCCACGACTTCGAAAGAAATTTCGAAAGCTGTGAGAAAGAATATAAGAAAATTTAACTCCGAGAACGTAAATAATATCATAGAGAAAAATAAGAGCCTAAAGACGAAAACTTTCTCAAGAAAAGAAAAACATTTGTAATGGATAAACAGGACAATGTCAAAACTAACAGAAAAGAAATTCTAGAAATGGAAGAAATGTTTTATACCGAGCTATATAAAAGACAAACAAAATAAACCTTAGATAATTAAATTACAAGAATTTTAAATCAAAGATCAGAGGATATCCCACATATATTACACTGGGCGAAGTAAAATAAGCATTATCTGGGATAAAGAACAACAAATCTCCCGGAGATGATGGAATAGTCAGAGAGGCTATTAAAATGGGAGGAAACAAACTATTACAAACATTGAGAATTATCTTTAATGAATGTGTTTCAAAGGGGACAGCACCATCCCAATGGAACAATGCAGTGATAATATTACTACATAAGAGGCAAGACAAAACGAATATCCAAAATTAAAGGTTTGCAAAAATAGTTACAAAAAGTATACTTTAAGTAAAATATGAAAACTACAAATAAATAACATATTGTTCTTAATTTCGCAACAATTAACTGTTCTCACAGACATACTGTGTATTCACCAGATTTCCGGATTTATCTTATCTATAAAAAATGTTGGGTTCATTGCCTTGCAGAAGTTTCTTCATAAATAAAACACAAACTTATCTGTTGTTTATTTGGCCCTAATACAAGATCTGGTTTAGTGTAATACCTCGTTCATATATTCTTTCTGAATTGTTTATTATACTAAGTAACGATATTTATAGAAAAAATTAAGATGTTATTATATTATATTACTATAACAATCATCTTTTTTCTATGGATTTTCATTTCAATTTCATTAAGAGAGAGTTTTGTGGGTTGTAACTAAAACATGAAGACATTTTCTAAAAAATAGTTTACATACAGGGTGTAATGGGAATAACTTTCGTAAAGTTAACATACGATTTTTCACATCATCAGAGTCAAAATAAGCCACGAAAAAAATAATTGCAAAGTTATTAAATCACCAATAGAAAAGATATGATGATAATTTCCATTTTAACCAAAAAGTGAAAAAGCGTATTAGGCAAATAATTGGTTATTATTTGACGAATAAACTAGAACTAAACTAATGAACATTATTAAAACATTTTGTTTTAATTAAGAATCACATTATACATAGCCAAAATAGAAATAGCAACGTAGCGTTGAATAATGGAAATAATCATCACGACAAAGGATGTTGTCAGTGTTTGTGTTTGTGTTTGCAGTATTTGTCAGTGTATGCATTTAAATTCAATTTGAAACCAAAATTGTGTTCTGTAGGCCAATACACTTTTTATTTGGGCGAAGCTGTCAACCGAATTACAAATATGCCAGGATTCTTGAAACGTATTCTAGAAAATAAGTGAAAACAGTGTCAAGCTTTCATGTCATTTTGAACATTAAATAGAACAGAACAATTAATCATGTGCTTCTTAATGTGATGTGAATCATTTAAATTTAAAATATGTTATCTTTTTAAACGTATTTTAAACGATGTGAAAAATCAGTGGTAGTAATTTCAACTTTAAAATTAAACTACAATCCTCTTTTTTTGTTAAAAAACGAACTAAACTTATGCATCTACATAAGTTTAGTTCGGGTATCTCCCCGAAGAGTCTGAACACCAAGAGACGAAACATGTACCATCACCGAAAGCAAAGATTAGGATAAACTGCCGAAAAGAGCGCGAAAAAATGATAAGATCAAAAAGGGGCAAAGTGGATTCTTGGAAGCTGCTGGAGAGGGGAAGAGATTTTGAAATTGCTTTATCAAATCGTTTTGCTGTGTTGCAAGACCTGGAGGAGATCGAAATTACAGACCAATATGAAGAAATCGCCAACAATGTGCTTGAAACAGCTGCCTCAATTGCACCAGAAGATAAATGTTTCAAAGAGTCAAAAATCTCCAATGAGACTATTAATTTAATGAAAAAACGCCGGACAATGAAGAATGCAGACAGTCCTTTTCGCAGGGTCGAGTATGTTGAGCTTTGCAAAACTATGAGAAAACGTATTCGAGAGGAAATGTGCCGATTCAACATGCAGCTAGTGCAAAAAACTCTGGAAGAAAACAGGGGAATTAACAAAGCTAAACAGAAGCTGAGAAAGAAAAGGACACAACTTTTTTCCTTAATGCGGGAGGATGGTACAGTGTGCAGGGAACGGACGGAAATGTTAGAGGTTGTCCAAAGATTTTATTCAAAGTTATGCTCACTGAAGAACAAGTGCCGGATATCCTGGTGGAGGAAGTGACAAAGGTGATAGACTCCAAATATGGCAAGGCTCCAGGAAAGAATAGTATAACTGTAGAGATATTAAAAGCTGGTGGTCAGACTTTACATAAAACACTAGCAAAATTATACTCAAAATGCCTCAAAGAACAAGAAGTACCAAAGTTGTGGAAAAATGCAGAAGTGATTCTTTTGCACTTTTGCATCCATTGAGCCTCCTATCAGTGGAGTACAAAATTTTCACCCAGAAAATATCCAAAAGAATGCTAAGAAACCTTAATGGCGCACAACCAAGGAAGCAAGCAGGATTCAGAAGTGAATTCAATACAATGGATCACATCCAGGTTCTACAGCAGGTCATAGAAAGACACAACGAGTATACTATGCCACTATGCATGGCTTTCATCGATTATGAAAAAGCATTTGATTCAATCTCAAAGCAGGCTATAATGGATGCATTGCTTAACCAAGGTGTAGAGAAAGTCTATGTAAACCTACTAGGATCGATATATAATAATGCTACAGCGAAAGTCCACCTTGACGATCTTGAGGTTGGAATATATATATATATATATATATATATATATATATATATATATATATATATATATGCCGGTTGCCGTCATAGCCAACAGCGACTACATTTTTGAAGTTCTGGTCATAGATTGTTTTGCTCATAGATTCAGAACTGTGTAATAAAGTGGAGCCACTGAAGTATTGCGCAGAATAGGTACATTTAATAGTAAGTTATTACAAAATGCTGAATAAACCTGGATAAACTACTACTGAATTACTTTAATTTTACAAAAGATCACAATAGTTCTTAACTCACAGTTAGCTCTAACTAGCAAAATAATTTAAGCGAACTACAACTGCTACTGGCCTTTTCATAATGCAACAAACTTCAATACAATATTTTCTATAATTGAATTACTAATCAAATTAAATAAATCTTATCTAACTAAATAACTAATCTAAAAGATAAGATTAAATGATAATATTGTTCTAGTAGAATTTTAAATCTGAAGTCTGAGACTTTTCCACATGTAAACTTTTTGAGATAGTAGTTTATCGATTCATTTAATTGTCTTGATCCGCCTTCTATCTTAAAAGACAGGAATTTGGAAAGAATAAAAAAAGAGAAAAATCTGCAAAAGTGTAAAAAGATCAGCAGACAGAAAAATGTGTATAACGGTATATAAAGGGGAGTACCAACAATCCAATACGAATGTAATCATACACGGAAAGGTAAAAGGATTTAAAATTGGTTACAGCTTGTATACATCGAAAAATTATTAAGCATAGATGGACGTAAAAAATTTCTCAATCAACGTCAATGAAAAAATCAATTCGAAATATGCACCAAATCAAACATCCATTACAAATCAAAGATTGTTAATCTTTGTGAAAATGTTTACCTGATAAACAATACACAATAATAAACTTAGATAGACATATTACGATGGATAACAACATAACTAGTGACACAGAAAAATGTTGGGGGTGTCAAAAAATAAGTAAATAAACACATCATATCAGTATCAGCTGGAAAATGTGAATATTAAATTTTATTTCGGTGAAAAGCCTGCACTCCGAGATATTAGACATTTATTCTAAACATCACATGAAACCTAATTTAATTTTCTTTATACGTCTTTTTGTTCCAGTAAAATTTCCTATGGTCTAAATTTAGACTATATGCCCATCAAAAGTGTTTTTATATGCCTTTATTCGAACACAGGAAAAAATAAAAATGTATTTAATCATTAATATAAAGGGTGCTTCATCAAGATTTCAAGTGGACTTATCTCGTCTAATGAATTATTTGAACTTTATACTGACAGTTCTTATAAATTAATTTTTTACCATACCACACTACTTATTTACAGAGCGTGCATAAATCGTTGAATTTTATTACGAAAGTTTATGTTCGATTACGAATACAATCCGCACAATCCATGCAACTCTTCGACGCAAATCAGGTGTCGAGTCAAAACACGATTCGCAACCTAATTGAAAAATCCACTACCGATTTACTACAAGACACCAAGACTGGACGTGTACACATTGCTCGTTGTGAATAGAAAGTAAAGTACTTTGACTGCCTACTAACATATTTTTAATATTGAAAAAAAAAAATCAGGAGTTTGAAAATGAAGCGGTATTCAACTGCAGATAAAAAAAAACTGGAATTTATAAAACTCTCATCCGATCAGTAGTCGCTTATGGCTACGAGACGTGGAACCTCACAAAGAAAATAGAATAGATGCTTGCAGCATTTATAAGGTTTTCAGAGTTCTCAGTAGATTTTTTTAGTGCTATGAATCATAATGGAACTTCAGGATATTGGAGTATCAGGTTTAACTTTACACTCAGGCAACTGTACAAAGATCTGGATAATGTAGACTATATGAAGGTTCAGCAACTCCGATGGACAGGACACGTGGCGAGAATGCTAGAAAACCAAATACCAAGGAAAATCATAGATGAGCGAATAAGGGTCAACGAAAAAAGAGGTAGATCAAAGACACGATGGAAGGACAATATAAGAAGAAATGCTGAAGAACTACTGCACATCAAAAACTAGTAAGAGTGTGCTGGATATCGATCCGGTTGGAGGCGAAGGTTGAAGGAAGTCAAGGCTCACTAACAAGCTGTAACACCATAAGAAGTTTTCAACAAATATACATCTTCATATAGCGATTTTCAAAAATTCCAAATCTTGTTCATTCTAATTGATTTATTGAGAAAAATTGTAAAATATTGAGCCTCAATTTATTTGCTGTGGTAACTTTACACCGTTTTAAATATTAAAACCAAAAAGCAAACTTTTGAAAACCTCTCTAGTTAAGTTGAAACCTTATGAGAACAGTACTTGGCCCGACAGACTTTCAAAACTTTTGTAACTTCCCGCACATTGACTAAATATTAAGTTTATGATTTCATTAAAATTGGGTTTACTTGTAAATTTCCTCTACCGGGTAATTCGATATATAAATCCGTGATTTAACCCATTTATTAAGTTTGCCAGTTTAGCTTTTGCGCTAAAGGGTACACAGGTCTTGCCAAATATCACATTTCAACGTTGTTTCCTCATAATTATATCCAGATTAAATTGATTCACTTGTTGCGTACACGATTAAACTTTTTGTATATACTTAGCAAATATAACAGAACAAAATACCGCATAACAAACTTGCCCGATACTTTTATTTAAAATTTGTTTACAAGTAATTTTTAAAACAAGAGAATATCAAACAAATTTAAGAAAACATAAAACATGCATGGATTCAATATTTATCTTAACAAATATACGAGGTGTATAAATCAAGTAATGAGGTTGGTGGCGCTGCGTTCAATCTAGCAACACTACTGGGTTGCCCTTTAGAGGAGAGGCAGGTCAACATATGATGCATCTTCAACATAAGTTTGAATTCCCAAGAGCAAGTTAATGGTACGTAGCAATTATTTTTGTAAACCAGATTTTTACGGTTTTATTGAAAATAAATGACAATTTCGAGCAACGCTCTCACGTTTTGTTTCAAACTTGAGCACAGTGAGACAGAAACTTTTGCAAAACTTCAACAGGAACATGGAAACAGTGTTTTGTCAAGGAGCCAGGTTTTTGAGGCGATTTAAGGCTATACGCTGCGTTCAATCTAGCAACACTACTAGGTTGACCTTTAGAGGAGAGGCAGGTCAACATATGATGCATCTTCAACATAAGTTTGAATTCCCAAGAGCAAGTTAATGGTACGTAGCAAATATTTTTGTAAACAAGATTGTTACGGTTTTTTGAAAATAAATGACAATTTCGAGCAACGCTCTCACGTTTTGTTTCAAACTTGAGCACAGTGAGACAGAAACTTTTGCAAAACTTCAACAGGAACATGGAAACAGTGTTTTGTCAAGGAGCCAGGTTTTTGATGCGATTTAAGGCTATCTCACAAGGCCGAGACCCGATTAAAGATGAACCTTGTAACATAAGGTCTTCAACTACAAGAAATGATGAAAATGTGATACAGAATCCACGAATTGTGTTTTCTGATCGTCAGTTGACGATCAGAATGATTAGGAAAAAATTGAATTTGACTCACACAACAGTTCGTCAAATTTTGGCCAATGAATTGGCTACAATGAAAAAAATCTGCGGCAAAGTGGTTTCGAAAAATCTTCCGAAGGATCAAAATGACAACAGGAAGGAAACATGTCTTGACTTGGTCATTGACAATGACCCTCATTTTCTGGAACGTATCATTACTTGTGACCAGGCTTGGATTACTAAATACCACCCGGAAACGAACCGCTAAAACCAGGAATGGCACACTCCAACCTTACCACGGCTAAAAAAAGTAAAATGAGAAAATAAAAGATGAAAAGCATGGTGATTTACTTTTTTGCTAAAAAACAGTTCTTGAAATAAATCGAAAAAGGATCATTCGTATAAGACCGAACCTCAAGAACACCTAGGAGCTAACAATGCACCTTGCCACAGAGCGATTTCAATTAACAAAATTTTGGTACGTAAAAACATGGCTTCGCAGCCCCCTTATTCACCAGACTTGAGTCCTTGTAACATTTCTTTTTCCCAAGATTGAAAATTCACCTCAAAAGATACCATTTTAAGACACTGGAGAACGTTGAAACCGTAACGGACAAGCTGAAGGTGATTCCTGTATCTGAGTTCCAGCACCGCTATGAAGAGTAGACAAACCGCCTCCAGCGTTGTGTGGCTTCCCAAAGCAACTATTTTGAAGAAGACAATGTATCATTGTAACTTCAATTGAATAAAGAAATTATAAAAAAAATTTCTCATTTTTTTATTTATACACCTCGTAATATAGGAAACAGGTAGTAGGAAACAGGAAACAACCTTTTTAGATTTTTTAAAATTTGTCATAGTAACCACCTTTCCATTCCCTACATTTAGACCAGCAGTGTTTCAACTTTTAAATACATTCAGTATAATGGTATTTATCTAACTGTGTAAAATAAACTGTTGTCTCTGTTTTAACCTCATCATTTGAAGTAAATCTACGTCCAGCTTACATATTTCTTCAGGTTTGGGAGGAAAAAGCTGCGGACCAAATCCAGTAAAATGACGCATGTGAAAGCATAGATCATAAAGTTGTACAGGGACATTATCGCGTTGGAAAAAACTTGCTTTTTGGCTATATGTGGATGGTTTCTAAATATCACCCTTCAATTAATTCAATAGTAAAGTGTAATAGTTCCCGCTGATGATCCTCCAAGTAGTGTATGAGTACCACACAACAAGAAACCGAGAAAAACCATAGCCATAATTTTTCTTCCAGATGGAACCATGTTCACTTCCTTTTTTCCTTTCAAGTACCTCCACCTACTGTAGGGACTGTTGCTTCATCTCTGGTTTGTAATAATGAACACATGTTTCATCTACAGCTATAAAACGTCAAAGAAACTCAGCAGAATTGAATTTAAGCATTCTCGAGAAGCGATCATTCAAATGCGTCTTTTCAATGAGCGCGAAAAACTTTAATAATAAATTCCAGTATACCCAAATTAAAGTAAAAATTTCATGGACACAGTATATCAAGATATTTCCAATGTTAGCAAGCTCACGTATCTTCAGTTGGCGCTATTTAATACGATATTGTGGATGTTGCTTACGATTTTGTCGATCGTATCGATTTTTTGTAGCCCCGAGCGTTCATCAATTACAATGGATTAAACGACCACATTTAAATTCAGCAACCGATTTTTAATCAAAAATGAACGAAAAAGATCCGTTTAAGAGAAATCAAACTCATTTTGAATGTCCGTTGGAGTTAAACAATGTTAATAAAGTACATTGTAAGCTCGAACTTCAATCTAATCAGATTGATAATAATTTTCAGTAAATGCCAAAAATTGTTTGATTTAATCTATTATGAAATTTCGCAGCATGCCATTTAACGAATAATACTTGACAAATATATATCGTAATCATATATTCATACTTGCGCCATCGCTGTGTCAGGCCGAGAACTTTTGAATAATTCTCATACAACACAGAACTTACCACAATTTAAAACTAAACAACTAAAATTAAATTGTTTAAATCTAAAATATTAAGCACATTTTGTATGATGCTGAAACATGAGTAAAAAAACGAGCAAAATATAAACAAGGTACGTCATCGTCATAGGAAGAAGAGGGGTTAGACATCCTAAAGAAATATGGTAAAGGAAAGAAAATATGGAAGAAACAAAATTACAAAAACAATAAACATCTTGGAATGAGACAAAAAGTAAAAGGAAGAGACAGAAGACTGGAGAAAAATACAAAAATACAAGGTGTAAGAGAAAGTAATTTCGTAAATTTAACCAACAATTCATTATATCATTTTGAACAAAAAGTTTTTAGGTTTTTGATCATTGTAATAGGGAACATTTTTCTTTAAAATGATGTGCAGAACCGTTAAACTAAGATTTATAAAAATAATTGCTTTCATATTAAATACTGCAAAATAATTTTACAAAAAACATCCGTACACACAGACATTAATAAATGTTTCATATCAATAGCCATATGATTTTTTTGAAGATAGTTCTGGTAAATTAACGATATTTTGTTTATGCCATTTGCATATTGTCGAGGGCAATGAGTTTCAAAGGTCATCTCACAAATAATTTCTTTTATAATGATGACATAATGGACAAAATTTTACGACTCGTTAATGGACTGGAAAAAAAGTAAATTATGTCATTTATATTTAAATATAACATCATCGTTGTCTCGCTCAGTGCACCATATTGGCAAGTGATGACTAACTAAAGTATCAGCCAAAAAAATCGTCCATATTAATGAGTAAAACAAAATTAGAAGAGTATTATATCATGCAGCAATTATTCTATTAACATTTGACTTATCGTCACTGTTATATCTAAAGCCAATGTTAAATATTAGCATTTCTAGGAAATCTCATCTATATTTAATTAAATCTGCATAGTTTACAGTGCATGGGTTGAAGTTTAATACATAATAGATATGTCAAGAGCAATAGCAGTAGTACAATTCTAACAGTACCGTAATATGATTAATGTAATGGCTCAATGAGTCTGGCTTGATGTTGGCTTACAGAGTATGTTCAAAAGAAAACGCGATTGATAAAATCTCCGCAGCGCTAACCAGCAGCGACATACCTGAATCAATCCACACATTTTATAATTATATAAAAGGCAAATATACGAAATGTAAAGGAAATAACTTTTGAAAATTTTACCAAGGATTCTTCACACCACTTGAAAGAAAAAAGTTCCTTACAGCAAGGCTAAACACCTAGTGGTTTCCGCGAAAAGAGATATTAAATTGTCAATCGAAAAGTTATGATAATAATACAATAATTAATAATACATCAGACAAAAAATTAAAATGGCAACGTTGTATTGATTCCTTGAGAAGATACCGGCGACAAAGAGTGTTGTTAGACACAAAAAATATTGCAGTGTGTGCATTAAAATATTATTGAAAATCATAATTGAATTTTGGATGCGAATATCACGAAATGCTTCTTATTTACATGCTTCTTATATACGTGTTCGGGAAAATAATTTGTTTAACGGTACCAGGCTTGCATAGATTCAAATGATAAACATTTAATTTAATATAACAATTAATCATGAATTTTTAAATATGACGTGAATCGTTTAAAACGTGTCATTGATGTTATGGTATGAAAAATTAGTTCTAATAATTTTAACTTTGACATTAAACGACATTAATGTGTTGTGTCTAAATTAAAGTTTTCCTTTTTCTTTGTAAAGAACAAACCAAATTTATGCTGAATCGTATCTAAAGCTGTAAAAATATTACATTTTATTTCCAAATAATGCTATAAAAAGCTAAATTTATCTAACAATGGACAACGTCAAAAATTGTTAGGAAAAAATTAAAGTTCTGACCAGTTTTCCCGAAAATGGTCTCATTTTGGATACATGTTTTATGGAAACTTTTTGTTCAAAATATTGTAAAGAATAGAAGACATATTTAAATAATGGATAAACTTCACCATCATCATCCTCGAAGTATTTTATAATCTAATGCTATATCATACATAACAGCATACATAATATACATTAAAGATCATATTGCAGGATCAAACTGCCATTCTTATTCAAGATATTACAATATCGTATTGTTGATCTCATTGATACAGCAGAATTAATTAGGTTAATGAATGATTTGAGTAGTTTAAACGTTTGCTTGTATTGCACATACACAGATTGTTTAAAAATAAATCGAACGTTTGGTGTAGGACGATCTTTATACAGGGTGTAAGGAAAATAACTTTCGTAAATTTAATCAACGATTCTTCACAACATTCGAAAGAAAAAAAAAAATTTGTTTGTGCGATTTGAGGATAGGTAAGGGAACCAAAAAATGGCCGATATCCTGTAAATATGTCATATTGTGTAAATATGAATCATTTCGTTTTATCAATATAAAATTTGATAATAACTTGACTACAGCGCCACCTATCAGATCCTAGCATAGCTATGAACCATCGTCTCCACAAAACAAATATATTTTGGGAATATGACCTCAATCGGTCAAGTCGTTCAGATGTTACACGATCTTAACAGACGAACCAACGATTATACATATAAGGATATAAAAGGACTTGAATAAGTTTTCGCTGCTTTTTCCCTAAAAAATAAATGCTCTATTAAAAAAAATTACTAATGAACATGTCATTGAAAGTATTGGCCATCGCTAGCCACTACTTTCTCTCATCTTTTTACTAACATATGAATACCATGTCGAAAGAATGGCCCATCTTTTGAGGTTATGCACGAATCAACCCATTTTTCTCATAATTCTTCATAAGAAGGCTTCTTCATAAGAATGAAACGGCTGCTCAACCAGGTCATGAATCATCGATCGGAACAAGTGGTAATCGGAAGGAGCAATGTCCTGTGAATACGGTGGGTGGGGTAGGACTTCCCATTTGAGCGTTTCCAAGTAGGTTTTGACATGTTGCAAACATGTGGTGGAGCGTTATCATGCTGCAAAATTACTTTGTCGTATCTCTCCTCGTATTGCGGGCATTTTTTTTTCAGCTCATGCATCAACTGTAGCTGTTTCCCGTGAAAATGATCGAAACATCTTGGATACATATTTTATGGAAACTTTTTGTTCAAAATAATGTTAAGATTCTTTGGTTAAATTTACGAAAACTATTTCCCTTACACTCTGTATACTGTATCTGATATTTAAATATATATATATATATATATATATATATATATATATATATATATATATATATATATATATATATATATATATATATACATGTTAACATCATCATTAGCGCGTGTCAATTCACTGCAGGATGAAGACCTCTTCAGCTTGCTTCCAACTCTCGTCATCCTGAGCTTTCCTCTGCCATTCGGGTCTAATATACTTTATGATGTCATCAGTTCATCGTGTTTTCGGTCTTCTCGGTGAACGTTTGCAATCAAGCACTTTCCAGTCCAAAATTGCAGTCCATGTGCAGGTCTTTCTATCCCGTCTAGTAATGTCAGCATACATCTTGCCATTCCCCTGTGTTACATGAAGTTTTTGAATTGACTACGATGTGAGTGTCCAGGTTTCACTTCCATATTTCATAACTGGCAGGACACAGTGATGAAAAACCTTTCTTGTGAGGCAAAGTGGTAGTAAGAAAATAATAAATAATAATTAAATCTATTTTTTTTAAATACGGATAGTACGACTAGACGAATTATGTCTCGTTGGTTTGCTAGGAGGAGAAATTCATCCACATCTTAAGACCGATTTCGTTCTTTAAAAACTTTAAGATCGTATTAGTACGATCAAGTTGACAGAACTTTACTTCTCTTTAATTTTTATCGTTTCAATAAAATTGCCTTCACTTTCATGCCAAACAAATTATTGTGAAGGATTTTGAATAACAATGTATAAGATATTATTATTATTTTTTAGTCTACTTATACATAATATCATTTTGGTAATACAACATATTGTTATATGAAAACAAAACTCCCAAAACTGTCACTTATATAGATCGCCATAATTATGTTGAAAAGTATTTTCTTACTTGCAAATGTTAATAATATCAATGAACGGGGTATAAAGGGAGGATGAATCATCTACAGTTTTTGAAATTCGCTCCGAGCTCGCTTGATGGAGAGTAGAGGTTTTGAAACCGGTCGTACGTGGCATTAGTCATCGATCGGTATAGTTTTGTTGCCTTATTCACCCATATTTGAACATACCTGAAAAAGACAAATAAATTAATTAAATTGATTGTTTTTACCACTATAACAAGGTATGGCATAAAGATGATGAAAGTATATCCAATTAACTATATTTAAATTGAAATTTGAAATTTCAGACACGTACGTTTAGTTGGGTAGCGATCGAGTAAATCAAAGATTTGACGTTTTCTAAAAAATTAATAAAACAGAGGTTTGAATTGTTATAAAGGACTTTGCTTCTTAGCTTTTAACACCATGAAATATATAAAAAGAATTCGTTTCCATTTTAAAGAATCTCTCTTCGTATTCGGAGAGAAAAAATGGGCTGGTGAATTTAAACGTAAATCCATTGAAGATTATAAATGCTCTTATATTCGCACATAAATTCTACAAACAACAAAATTAACACGATTCTACTATCTTCTTCCGGCGGTTCTACAACCCATCAGTGAGTGTTGAACTCCTTCAACCTTCGCCTCCAATTGGATCGATCTCAAGCAGCCCCTTGCCAGTTTTTCATGGACAGTAGTTCTTCAGCATCTCTTCTTATATTGTTCTACCATCTTGTCTGTATTCTTGTCTGTGATGTTGTTTTCAAGTTTGCTGTCCAAATACGTAAATTCCTTCAAAACTTCAATATTGTCATCGCAGATTATCCAGTTCTGTTGTCTTCTTAGATTAGTTCAATTTACCATCGCCTTTGTTTTGTCTATACCGTTCAACTGTATTTTACACAGTATAAAATAAATAAATTTTACTATGTATAAAACTCAGTATAAAGCGATACAAACCAAGTATAAACCAGTCCGCTCAATCCGAATTTAAACGAAAAATATATGGACGTGTTTAAACGCGATTCTTTATCGTTTTTAACATATATAGAAAGTTTGAAACACATTCCCCATTATAGGCCAGAGACGTAGCAGCAGTCTAAACACTGAGAGGACATTACGCCAAAGAAAACAAAAATAGTTCATCTGCAGAAAAAAATAACGACTACGGTTTTCCGGTATCTGTAATATTCAGGGGATACCTGTTAGAAAGCAGGACCATTCCTAGGAATTATTACTCTTCTATTGCTTGCTTTTCAACTATTACTTGCTATTCAAGCTAATCTCTGGTCAAATATGAAGTGTTGCTTCACCGATTATGTGCATACACATGTTGAATTCTTACTGTAATACTCCATGACATACGCATCGAATTATCCCTACATTTATTCACCTAATTTGGCTCTCAGCAGTTACTTCTTCCTTCCAAATTTGAAAAAATGGCTCGTAGAACAAACATTCACTTCAAATGATCGAAGCTGATACAACCGCTCATTTTGTAAAGTTTTAGTAAACGCATTAAATTTATGGTATTAAAAGGTTGGAATGTCATTGCATGGTGATGTTAAATTCTGAAACAAAATTTTTTAGTCTCGAAAATGTTGCGTTTTCTTCGGCATGCCGAGAACTTTTCGAACAACACCCGTAGATCGTGAAAATTTTCCATTAAAATTAAAAATTATTAAAAATGACCGAAAGTTAAATACAGCTCCCTAATAAAAAAAACTGTCTGCTAGTTTTGTTTTGACATATTGGTTGAAATATTAAACCAAGACATTAATAATCATAGTTCTTAGGGTCAAAGTTTAATTATATATACGTCAGACATTTCTAACGTCTACATAAGAAAATAATAATAGCCTAAAATATTTTTATAACATTATTACAAAGCCCGCAAATATAAATTCTAATGACTTCGTTCGCATTCGAAAGCTAAGAATAATAACTACAAATCTGAAAGATAGGTATAACCATAAAGGTAAATTATGTCTAGGTCTGTTGTAATATTAATTTTTATTGCTGATGCAGGCTATGCATTTGCCGTTAGTGGTGCTATCAGACACACATACCGATATCAGTTTTACAGAAGTCAGCGTTTGGTTTTAAATACTGCATATGTCGATTTATTGTTGTTAATATATCGAAACATGCTGCAATAACTTTCATTTATTAAAATACCACAAAAAGGTGACATTTTAGTTTACGAGGTAGTTTCAGGAATTGAATTTTGTCCTATTAAATGGAAATAAAATATTAAAACATTTTCTGATAACAATTGAAATAATTTTCTGATTAAATAAACTTCTAAGACTTTTAAAAATGGTCGAAATTGGAGTGGTATAAAAAGACAGAATACTTATGCTCCACAAATCGTAGTAGTCATCGCCATCTCTAAAGGGCTGAATTCTCCCGTTGAAAGCCTATATGCAGGGAAATAAAAAAAGTCCAACACCCAGTAAACATGTCTAAATTAAACTGAAAATATACTTACTGTATATCATATCTTGAATACAAATCTTAGGCTTTTACTTTGTTTACCTTTAGGTATCTGCATGGAATTTCATAAAATATGGTGGAGTAAAGGATTTGCAAAATGTTTTTTTCTGTTGTGAGGTATTTTTCGTTTTCTACTAAATTAAATATTCTCGTAGTTCTGTTACATTATGGTAGAAGTAGCAATATCCAATCGTCTAGCTATTTAACAAAAACTTTCATATGAACTTCTGGCATTTTAGCCTTTTTAACAACATTTATTTATCTTCACGGGGTCACTGTGCAACTTTTTAAGCATATATATGCATATATGATCATCAATCATATAATGATTGATGCTATCAAGCATTATATCAAGCATATAATGATCATGAGAAAACGTTTCAGTTTTATTTACAAACCATCTTCAGAACAAGTCACTATATCTGATTGTATAAAAGTTTGGGAACATGTCCTAATTTTAAAATCTAATGGTGTCCGGTCTTTTGGAGAATAAATCAAAATGGTTGGGCGACTGTAACATTATTTACAGACTGATTTTTGAACAGCTTCGTACCCAGTGTTAGGTAATATTTGGCCTTAATATTGCTGCCATTCAAAGCTTTACTTTTTATTGATAATGCTCATGGTCATTTTGAATCCCTAAAGGTTGCTGATTCAAACAGAGAAGTTTGTTTCCTGCCTCCTAAGACTGCATCACTGTGGAAGGCAATACAGACGATGAGATCTCCGATGAGACAACGATTACAAAGATAGCTACTACATCCCTAACGTTAAGTAGTTTACAATAATTTTTATTAACCGTACAACAGTTGTCAGATTTTAAGAACACTTGTAAGTCTACGATGAAGACCCTTCACTAGAAAGAAGCTGAAAATTTTCAAATGGTTTGAATAGGGTACTGCAACCTTATAGGGAAATCCAAAAGGAGCTCACAAAAAACTAACAGCTAACAATTTTGCATTATTTTCAAAAATAAATTTTACTTTTATAACACATTTAATCAAGCACCTAACATTTTGTTAGGTGTTTGATTGGAGACGAGCCCCACCCATCCCTTCAGAAAAAAATCAGTTTTAATTTTTACCGTAATATTAAGTTAAAATTTAGGTGGCAATTTCTTAATATTTAGGTCGCAATCGCAACCGCAACAATTTTATTTAAAAAATAAAATTATCTATTCAGTATCAATCATCATAAATGTTCTAATCCTGACCTTGATAGTATTTTCTAATTTAATTACATAAGCGGAAAAAATGCCTTTCCCCAATTGTTGCATTTTCTCTTTTGTGATGCTTAAATACTACTTGACAGAATATTGAAATCAGTCATTAATAAATATACCTACTCTTTCTTTTAAACTAAATGAATGGATGAATGAAATTATGCGTTTTCGGGTTTCCAAATAAACGCATGCAATCCTTAGGTACATTACACAAAGAGTGTAAGAAGCATTTTCAACATTGCATTTATTGATTATTAATAATTATTATAATAATATCTAACAATGCCTTTTACGAATAACGAGGCCTATGACATGTTGGCGGTGTATTTCCAAAGTTTTGAAAATGCATGTATTGCAGAGCGGCAATATGCAAGTCAATATCCCGAAAGAAGGCATTATTCGACGAAGGTGTTTACACGTCTAGCAAGATGCTTACGAGAAACAGGAATTGTGCATCCAGATCCAGTCCGCACCAGGTTACGTTCGATTCGTAATGGAGATAATGTTGTAAATGTTCTGGCTTATGTTGAAACCAACCCCCATTTAAGTATCAGACAAATATCTGAAGAATTAGGTGTTAGTAAGACATCCGTTCATCGAATCTAAAGAGATAACAAGCTGCACCCCTATCATGTTGTCTTACACCAAGCCCTTTTGGATAACGATTTCGACAGACGGTTAGACTATTGTCACTGGTAAAAAAATATGTGTAGTGGAAATAAACAATTCTTAAAACGCATACTATGGACTGATGAAGCTACTTTTAGCAGTGATGGAGGTGTTAACTTATATAATATGCACTACTGGGCAGTTGCTAATCCACACTGGATGTTAAAAATCAACCACCAAAATAGATGGAGTGTGAAAGTATGGTGTGGTGTTTTGAGAGACAAAGTTATTGGTCCCTTTATTTTTAATGGACATTTGAATAGTGAAACATATTTAAATTTTTTACAAAATGGACTGCCAGAACTAATGGAAGATGTTTCGTTGGAAACAAGAAGACAAATGTGGTACCAGCATGATGGATGCCCTGCCCACTTCTCGCAGGTGGTTCGAAACTTCTTGGATGCTTCGTTTCCAAATCGTTGAATAGGACGGGGTAGTTTATTTTCGTGCCCGACGCGCTCACCGGATTTGACAGTCCTCGATTTTTACTTGTGGGGAAGACTAAAAGACCTTGTTTTTCAAACTCGTCCTACCACACGAGAAAACATGATTGAAAAAATTCAAAATTCAATAACCAGCATTTCAAGAGCGGAAATTGGAGCTGTCGTTTTTAGTACTCGTCGAAAAATAAATCTTTGCATTTCTAAGGATGGTTAATATTTTTTTAACTTAATGCAGGTAGTAGTGAAATAATAACTAATTTTTTCAGAAAAATCGAAATATCTCTTGACATGTCAGATATATCGATTTCGGGTTTTCACTGGATGATTCCTCTTTAAATTACCTTTCTAGCCATGTAATAAAAGCTGTACCATTCCATTTGAAAAAACTAAACAAAACTTCAAAAAATCTATTGTTGAATGTAACGCCACCTCGCGGTTTCATTTATAAACTAAATAATTTATCTCCCAGATTATCTGATTGTCCCAGCAATTGCCTTTTAAATGAATCCAAATTGAGGAAAATCGGTTTAGGCAAACGGACTTTTTATCTAAATAGGTAAAACTCCCCCCCACTTCTTTATTCGCGAAGTTACGACAAAATGTCATAAAACAAAGTTGTAGGAGACAGTTTGCTAATTATAACTGAGAATTTTTCTTACTCGGTTAACACTTGAAAATACACAAAAAAAATTATTTTTAAAAATGTTTAGCTCGTCACGCCCTCTTGCGGTCGTTTTAGAAACTTAAAAATATTTTTGGTGAATTTCTCATGATCATTTTTAGTACAATTTTGTTTCCCCAAAGCTGTGGGATAAATAGTTTTCAAGATACGGCCGCGATCCATCCTTAATGCGACACCTGGTATATATGAAATGTTCGATTTATTTGGACAGCGTCCAATGATTTCATGTATGCGCCATCCGACGGAAAGTCGGCGAGAGTATAGGTTGTTGACTGTGGATAGAGTCTCCATCTTCTTGATGAGAGAGCATGTGTCGGTACCCTGATGAGCCTGAATATCAAGAGATGAAACATATGCCCTCCAATTGAAGGGATGGGTGGGGCTCGTCTCCAATCAAACACCTAACAAAATGTTAGGTGCTTGATTAAATGTGTTATAAAAGTAAAATTTATTTTTGAAAATAATGCAAAATTGTTAGCTGTTAGTTTTTTGTGAGCTCCTTTTGGATTTCCCTATAAGGTTGCAGTACCCTATTCAAACCATTTGAAAATTTTCAGCTTCTTTCTAGTGAAGGGTCTTCATCGTAGACTTAAAATCAAGTGTTCTTAAAATCTGACAACTGTTGTGCGGTTAATAAAAATTATTGTAAACTACTTAACGTTAGGGATGTAGTAGCTATCTTTGTAATCGTTGTCTCATCGGAGATCTCATCGTCTGTATTGCCTTCCACAGTGATGTAATGTTAGGAGGCAGGAAACAAACTTCTCTGTTTGAATCAGCAACCTTTAGGGATTCAAAATGACCATGAGCATTATCAATAAAAAGTAAAGCTTTGAATGGCAACAATATTAAGACCAAATATTACCTAACACTGGGTACGAAGCTGTTCAAAAATCAGTCTGTAAATAATGTTACAGTCGCCCAACCATTTTGATTTGTTCTCCAAAAGACCGGCAGAGCACTTTTGTTTTTATTTTTTTAGAGCACGTATGTTAAGAGATTTGTATATGAGCAGTGGTTTTGTCATGTGGTTACCTGAAGCATTAGAGCAAAAGATAAGAGTAAGCCTATCCTTTGCAGCTTTAAATCCTGGTGCGGATCTTTCGGTTTGAGACACAAATGTTTGAACCTGTCTTATATGCGTTAAATATATGTTCTGGTTAATAACCCTTACTTTAAATCATTTTTTGAATTCAGTCGGATACCGATTAGCCACTTCGTGGATCTGCAGAAGTCAAATCTCCAGTAATTTTTACATCGTGTGGCAAAAAGCGCTTTTTAAAATTTTCAAACCAATCCTTACTGGCTTGGAAGCTTACATTTCCTCATCTGACTTTAGATTATCGAAAAGACGCCTAGCTTTTTGTTAAATAATTCAGCTACTAAGAGGCACTCTTCTTTTTGTTTGAACTTCGATCCAAATTCCAAGGGCTCTTTCCATCTTTTCCATCCTTAGAGGTCGCGTGAAACACCTAACATTATTGCTGACACTAGAACTGGTCGGAATCGATTGCTCACTCTTTTTTTTTATTGTTCTAACTGTGGATTCACTCACTTTAAACTTTTTCGCAGTATTCGCATACGTTCCACCTGCAGCAATACAGTCGTAACACTTGAATTTTTGTATCAAGGATCATTATATTTCGCTTCCTTTTAACAAAATCTTGGCCTGTGGACACCATTAGATTTTAAAATTAGGACATGTTCCCAAACTTTTTTACAATCAGATATAGTGACTTGTTCTGAAGATGGTTTGTAAATAAAACTGAAACGTAAACAACAAAACAATAAAAAAATAATAATTATATAATTGATATCTATAAAAATCTATATATTGATATATATAAAGTTTGGGAACATGTCCTAATTTTAAAATCTAATGGCGTCCACAGGCCAAGATTTTGTTAAAAGGAAACGAAATGTAATGACACTTGATACAAAATTTCATGTTTCTAAATGTTTCTGTTCTGTGAAGAATCACGGAATAATTTAGAAACATTATCTACCATCCGTAAAAATGTTAGATGTAATATATATATATATATATATATATATATATATATATATATATATATATATATATATATATATAAAATAAAACAATTTTTTACCTTGTTATCTACCACTTTTATTTTTAAACAAAATTTGTGTGACTAGTTAGTTTCGTAAAACGACTTTACATTCTCAAACACTACTTTAAAACTACTTTTAAACTGTTTATCTATTCTATGGCTTTTGGGCGCTGTATGTAAAATTTTCAAATTTATAATCTTGTTTTATTCCTTTTTAAAAAATGAACTATCACAAAGTACCGGACAAATTAATCAATAATATATATATATATATATATATATATATATATATATATATATATATATATATATATATATATATATATATAACATGTTAAATAGAATCTCGAAATAATTATAATTCGAACTATCCAGAATTCGTCATCAATACAAATCTTACAATGACTATCGATTTTCAATAATAGATTTTGGCATGTGACTTATTAAAATTTTAAAAAATAAACACATTATGGACTGAATTTTCCTCCATTATTGACAAGTTCGATAAATATCGTATAGATTGACGATTTCGTATCATGTATGTACATTTATTTATATTTCAATACGATCGAACAAATTAGGTTATCGACATACAAACATATACATATTCACATAGTAAACAGAACAACGTCGATCGGTCGGTAAGAAACCGACCAGGGATTACACAGTTTTTGGGAAATGACTTTAATCGCCGACTATCTCCAGATAAGCAGCGTGAAATATATTCAATAGAACAATTGATATATAAAGCGTTAATCAACAAACGATGCCTATTTGTATTGATATGTATTTAATTTAGGAAACTGATGTTTTAGTACTTCTATGAATTGAATAAAGTGTAACTAAACCAAAATTATCAATAGAAAATACGCAAACATTGTATTGTTAGATAATCACCCTGCCATCAGTATCACGGAAAACGAACTATTTACGTTCTACAACATTTTCTTACAAACGGTAGGGTCGATTGCCAAAACGTAGAGGTTTTTTCATCACCGTTTGAATATCGGATTTCATGGAAACATTTCAACACCATTTAGTAATAGGTTTCTCCAAATCGTACAAAAGTAGCAGTAATGATGAGGAAAGAGTAAGGACCTTACTCTTTCCTGCACGAACCTGCTGCACGACAGAGCTGCACGAAACCGGAAAAATGAATGGAGGGGATTTAGAATTACATTCCTGCACAATTATTTTAAGTGTACCCATAAGTAATGTTTTTTTGATAATATATAAAATATAATTTTATTTAAGAATTAATACAATGTTAATCTACGAAATAATGTCCATCATTATTGGCAATCTTCGATCCTCTAACAAATTTTCTATTTCATTTTTGTACAGTAGCTGTCGCAGCAGGAGTTTTTTCCCATAAAGAAAATGTTCTACCGAGCTGAAAAGATGGTAATTTGACGATGCAACATCAGAAAAATACGGTGGGTTAGGAGGTACTGGTCAGCCAAACTCTGTGAATCTTTCTTGGGTGATTCTGGCACTGAGGTCTTGCATTGTTATACAAAATATGCAACCTTTTCGATTAATCAATCTTGGATGTTTTTAGATCAATGTCATGTTTAGTTCAGCACTTATGATTTCATTAAGATTCAGGACCTCATAGTGAATAATTCCTGTAAAATCCCACCATATTGACAATACCACTTTTTTAGTGTGAAAATCCGGTTTTGGAATGGGCAAAGGTAGTTGCCCTGATATTAACTATTGTTTTTCTTATCGG
Source organism: Cosmopolites sordidus (assembly GCA_031761425.1). Lineage (NCBI taxonomy): Eukaryota > Metazoa > Arthropoda > Insecta > Coleoptera > Curculionidae > Cosmopolites > Cosmopolites sordidus. The sequence goes on along the minus strand of JARFXV010000811.1, from coordinate 904,369 downwards.
AATTGTTGCATAAAATCCACATTTTCATCTCTAATAACAACTTGTTGAAGACTAACCTAACCAAGACAAAGGTGCACTGCAGATAATTATACGTTGAATTTTATTTTCAACTTGAAGCATATTCCTTCTCTTTGTACTTTGTTCGGTTATTTTACACACTGTTATAGTGTGGGCCATGAAATTTCATTCCTGGATGGTTTATTTGGGCTTTTTTTATCAGCTTCAAATTCAATCAACAACAGCTCCTTATCAATCTTAACAGATCTTCTATATATATATATATATATATATATATATATATATATATATATATATATATATATATATATATATATATATATATCTTCTTATATCTTCTTATAGCTTCAAAAAGATTGCAAGCACCCTTCTTATTTTTTACAGAGTTAAGGTTAACATGTTCAGCTATCCAAAGTATCAGGACAAACAACATTAATAGTATTCGTGGCATTAGTGGCATTGTTATGCCTGAAAACCCATAAAGCATAAAATTTATAATATGAGCTTTATCCACACTTTGCTCTTCCACTTTTATAGGGTTTGGTTTTATTTAAATTTGACTAGGCACACAAAATATAAAAACATTTAACTAGAATATAGGGTATACTACTTAACTAGAATATAGGGTAAATGAAGGACATTATCTATTTGTTGAAGGAATGCTCACAATTTTTTAAGATGAACTTTATTCATTCATGACGAACTTTCATTAAAGATTCGTTTAAGATGAACTTTCATTCATCATATAATCGAGTAAATCAATCAATAAATGCTGGAGAAAATGGAGTGGATAAATAGGTGGATTTCCATGAACGACTTGCTACCGTCAAAATGTGGTGTGGAAGATTTTCTAAGAATGTTTTCTAACATTTTTAAAATACTCCGAACAGGGCAAGTAGTAAAAGTGTTTACTAGTTCTGAATTGAATTTTATTAGTTTATTTTATATCTATATTAGTTTTATATCTATTATTAGTTTATTTATATTATATCGGTATGATTTGACAATATAAAAACAATGGTTTATTATTAGCTTAGGAAAAAACCCATTTACAGAAATTGTCGAAGAAACGTATGAAACGTATAGAAACGTTTTTATCGTCGAAAACGAAACGGAAAATCCTTTAGAGTGGAATGTAATTCTTTTTGTATGTCCATCGGGATTGAAATCCTTGAAACAAAGTACTTAATAACTCGAACTTCGATTTTATCATTTTTTTAAGAAAATGCCAAAACTCATTTACTCAATCACCACAAGTACACAATCAAACGCGCGTATGGAATTTCGCAGCACTGCACCTAACGAATCAAACATGACAAATATCATAATCATTTTCGTTCATACTTGAGATATCTTTGTGTCAAGAACTTTTCGAAAAACCCTTGTTTGCTCTCAAGACTATTTTCTACATTTAAAATAAAAAAAACAGTTACTAATTACTTGATATGACAGAGTAGAATCCAAAACAATCCAATGCATCGAGCATATAATGATTTTTGTTGTGGCAATAAAAACTTTTTACAAATATATTAGGTTGTTCCGTCATTTTTTAATAAAGAGTTTTAATGAAAAAAGCAACAATTATAACAACAAATTAATTAATGATGTAGTCTAATTGTCGTAGTTCGTAATTGTTCACGATCTGCTCCCACTTTTCGAATAATTTATTGATGCCGTTTCGCCAGAAATCGTCGGACCTTTACTCGAAGAAATTATTAAGCCAGTTTTTGAGGTCCTCAATTTGGTTGATCAGCGAGCGGAGTAGGTGATAAAGAGTTGGCGCAAGATCTAGAGACGGCGAATACGGAAGAACTTCCCATTCGAGATCTTTCAGAGCCTCCTTAGGGATATTTGCTATGTGAGGTCGTGCATTGTCGTGGAGCAAGATGCCTTGACCTTGTTAATCGGGTCGTTCAGCTGAATAACCTCTTTTACACGGTACAGCTGGGCGAGATAGCGTTCCTTGTCGACCATCTTGTTCTTCTCCAGTATTTCCTAGTACACGATATCCCCCAGTCCCACCAAACGCTTATCATGATCTTTTTGGGATAAACATCTTACTTGACTCTCAGCTTTGGCTTAACTCCTGTGGCCACCCACTCCTTAATTTGCCTCATATTGACACAGACACCATTCCTCATTTCCCGTGATAATTCTGTATAAGAATAATTTATTGAGGCCGCGTATTGCTCGGTATCGGGCAAGAATTTAAGCAGCTTTGTTTTTCCAGTTTGATTTTCCTTGTTGTCCAAGCTCCAGTTTTTGAGTAAATACCATAGATTGAAGATGTCGGAAGATTGTCGCAAGCCCGCAATCCATCTTCTCAGCATTACCACCATTATTGGCATGTTTGAAGGTCGGCCTCCTTCAAAAGGGCTTGAAGATAGTCCTTGTCGAAGTCGAAAAGTCGATCGTAGCGGGGCGGGTCGTCCAGATCGAAGTCGTTTATTTTTGAATTTGGTAAACCAATCTCGACCAGCCCAATCAAATTTAGCGTCCTATCCATATATGGCGTAAATATATCGAATTGCTTTTGTAGCATTTTAACCACGACGGAAAACGAGATATAGCAAGTGACGAAAATAATGATGTTTTTTTATGTTTTTTGCCGCCTAGCATTTCCATTTGAAGAGCCTGAAAAAATGATGCCAATAGTTTTGTAGAGGTACAAAAGGGCTTTCGAAAACATATATATACTTGACCAAACAAAATATTAATGAGGAACAAACAAAGGAATTTTAAAAACCATTATTTTATTTTTCAGTACAATTTTATCATTTTTGAATAAATAAAAATACCACCACAGAATTAATCAACCCAAAAGAAACCAAACACTTCAAACTTCATTTGCAGTAATGTGAATAAATGACAACCCCACAAAAATGTATTTGTTGGCCAAATTATGCTTTATTATGGAAGATAATTCACGCGCCACCCTCGTAAGCATTAATTTTTACTCACACTAAAAATAATTTATTCTTAAATTGATCATAAAACAAATAACTTATTTATGCTGGTGTCGCTAAAACAATTAAATGAAAAAGTAGGAGCAGCAAAACGTTTGCTAATAGGCAATTGAGTATTTTGGGTCAAATGTACTTTATTTAATCATCATTTTTTAAGTCTTATTTCATCATAAATTGGACCCACTTATTGAACGATTGAATTGGAATTGGTTAATTGAAATTACTCTACTAAATAAATACCATATTGTTTTTGTTTTGTACTAGTTATGGCAAATATGATCATGTCAATAGAAATAATTTTGACAATACTACAACTTCTGGGTAATTTTCACCTTCAGGATTACATAATCATACAACTATTAATCAACTTATCCACGAAGTCATTTCCAAGATATTATTTGAACTGATTTTAAATGATTTAAAATATATGGGAAGATGACGAAGGCTGACAGGATTATTGAACAACGTTATGAAAAAGGTAAAAATCCCACAAGAATGGAACTCTGGAATCGTACTGCCAATACATAAATGGGGTGACAATAGAGATTGCAATAATTATGGGGGAATAACATTGACAAGTGCACCAGGAAAGGTTATGAATATGACGGATGCGGAAGAACTTCCCATTCGAGGTCGTTCAGAGCCTCCTTGACGATGTTTACAGTGTGAGGTCCTACTTTGTCGTGGAGCACCTCATTATCACCTCGTTGAATAACCTCATTTAAATGGTACAGCTGGGTGAGATTGCGTTGCTTGTCGATCGTCTTCTTCTCCAGCATTTCCGTTGTACTTCTCCAGCATTTTCTAGTACACGACACCCTCCCAGTCCGACCAAACGCTGATCAATGATCGTGATATGAAGATCTTACTTGACTCTGAGTTTTGGCTTGTCTCCTGCGGCCACCCACTCCTTTATTTGCTTCATAGTGATATAGACACCATTCCTCATCTCCCGTGATAAGACAAATTTGTCAGTGATTGTACAGAGGCAGATATGTACAGGGAAAACAAGAAAATCGTCAGGGCAACAATGAAGAATCGAGTGAATTTACGACAACTATCACAGTAAAACAATAATGTGTGCTGAGTCCATTGATATTTTCAACTGTAGTGGACAATGTAGAAAACATTGAAATTCGGACACTGAAAATTGAAACAGTTTGAACTGACCGAATTGATGAACATAACATACAATTAAATAAAAAGTTAACAGAATAAGTGAGAAGCTACAAATACCCTGGGATCGACAATTGAGAACAAAGGAAGAATGGAAAAAGAAATAAACGATAGACTTAGAAAAACCGGAAAAATGTTTAATATGATGAAGACAACTTTCCTTAGAAGGAAAGAAATACCGAATAGGATAAAAACAAAAAGTAATTAAA